>OZ034966.1:14932739-15407739 GCA_964030785.1 Siderastrea siderea
TATCCTAAAGATTAATACAAGTCTTTGGCCCATGGAACATGGGTCTGCCTTCATCTGCACCTCTTGTCACTTTAAACTCAAGTACCTTCTTCCCCTTGGGTTTTTGTCCATACTGCCAACAGAAAACTACTCTTTCTGTAAACCTTCTTATGTTAATAGGCATCAGGTACTGTTTTAAGTAACAAAAATGACCAACAGTACCTGGGTACCCTCTGCATTGATAATAATAGATTTTACATTGTCTGTGTGGCCCTTCAATTTCATCACTTTGGCACATGTTCGAGGATCCCAAACTCTCAAAATCTGGCAATTAAGAAAAACCTTTTATTAGTGATGCAATAGTTACTTGGTTAGCACATACATTTTGGTCTTCCAATAACTGAGGACAAAGCTCACTGCCTTTGCTGCAGAATCTGCAAGTGGTCAGACCTTCATGTGGCTTAAAGAAGCATGTAAAAATACAATGGCAGTCCTGTCTCCAGAGAGCATCCAATAACACAATAAGGACGTAATGAAGTCTAGGTGTGTCCTGTAAGAGGGTGTATGTGTTGTGGTTCGATCAATTTATCCTTAGTTCAATTTTTATTTTCCTTTGTTTTATACTCATACATTACCATGCACAAAAACAAAGGAAAATAAAAATTGAATTAGGATTAAATTGAACCACAACACCCATGTATGCATGTCCACTGTCTGAATATCAAAACTTGCTATTTACCAATTCAAGTAGTTAGCATCTCCCCATTACAAATTTGACCAGTGAACTTGCTTATATTTAGTTTTTCCTTTGACAATGTCATGGAAGCAGTCTTACTGTTTACTGCCATTTCATTCACCAACTGTTTCAATGCTATGCTGCTTGTCAAAATTAACTCTAACAGGACCTCATTCAAAAGGGACAAGTGAGATCGGCCCCTCGGGGGGGGGGGGAGTTAATAGTTATGGGGAGGTGCGAAGGCTTTTTTGGGTTTTTTAAAGGCCTGTGAGGTTTTAGCAGTTTATTAATGAGTTCATTTTACATTCTGAGCAGTTGGACTTTTTTGGCACCACTTTTAGCCTGATGTAACTAATTGGGCTACAGCATAATTATAAATTTGCCCCCATTTGCACCCCCACAACTAAATATCTGAGTACCCTCTGGGAAGATGAGACCAATGATGAACAATACTGGGCTGCTAAAAGTGCCTCCATGAACTTATGTACCTTTTCAGTTGATCCAGAGATGAGTACAGTCCCCATACTGTTCATTGCCAAGCTGTAGATGGAATCTTTTTGACCATTCAGTGATGAGGCTGGAGGAAAGGTTAATCAAACACTGGTAATAGGTAATATGTACAGCTTCAACAGAGTGTTTTACTGGAAAATAGACCACTCATAAAATTCATACAAAACTACATCCAGGACACGAGTCTGTGGCATATTTTGCATATCCTCACAGCTGAGGATATTGATGGCGTCGCTTTTCGCTTTAACACTGTTGTTTGTGCAAAAATACTCTTTTATACAATAAAAAGAAAATTACACGGCAGCTTGAAGATATGAATTTTATTTTCAATTTCTCATGGTAAATAACAATATTTTACTCACTGCACTCATTCACAAAACATCATTTTTACCACTCGAAGATAAAATTCATATCTTGGCACCGCCATGTAATATCCTCTATGTATGACTTTGTATGACTAATCAGGGCTCGACACTAACACTCACCTGCTTTCCATTGGAAAGTAAATTTATTTCTTGGAGAGTAAAACAACGAAAATGAACCAAAATACTTACCCGATCTGGAAAGTAAATTTTGGGCTACGCTGGAAAGCAAATTTTATGCTTAAAAGGCTTTAGTGAAAAAAATGTGTAAATAAAATGGCAAATAACCGTCTGACAATGATTTCCCTCATAAAAAAGACAAACTTGTACGATTCTTGCATTCTCAGCCATATTGGAGGATCAAGAGACCCAGACTCTATATAAACTTGAGAAGTTGTTTATTACTGCCTATTACGTGGAACGGAAAACCTTTTTCAGACTTCAATCAATTGTGCATTCTTCAAATTAAGAATGGTGTTAACAAGGATGACGCGCCACAATTTCAGGGACTAAAATAATAAATGCCACGAGTCATGATAAGAATTTTTTTTACCTCACTATCACGGTTAGCAACTATGATACTGTAATCCATTTTGGAGGATAAAATTTTGAGATGGAAAGTAAAATTTGAAATCTACTTTCCTTAGTGGAAAGTGGTGTCAAATGTTAGTGTCAAGCCCTGTTAATAGCATCTATTATTGAATTAATAACATGACTAATTTAGACATCCTCAATATACATGTAACAAAACTTCTGTAATTAGCTGTACCTAGAAAATCCCTTTTAATAAGACATTAGTGTTACCCGCTGTGTAAACAATTAATTTTTGACCAAGTTCCAGTATCAATAAAATTATCCCACTTTCAGCCAAAACAGAATTACCCAGTGCAGTTATGTGCTGGAAGCATTGTTTTACTATGAGCAACTGTAACTGCAGTCAGGAGGATTATAGAGAGAAACTTAAAGAGAACAACATTATAGGAAAGATAAAAGATCAGACCCATTATTGGTGGAATTTTCTCTAAAATAAAATGGTGGTTGAACTGGAAAGTAAATTTGTGTAATAAGTTGTGAAAAACCTGTACGGGGTAAATGTAAAGAATGTGACTGGCAAATTGGAGAAAACCAAAAACACCTGATCCAAAAGTCAATTGTAGGCCCTCTTCGCTGTGCCACTTAAATAATATTAATCATGACCTGAAGGTCAAAATTGTACTTTCCAACCAGGTAAGTGATCTTATGATTCATACTAAACCGAAAGAGCAGGCAAGTGCTCTTTTCGTAGCCCAATTTATACCACAAACATGAAACAAAAGGCCACATACGCTGCTAACCTGAATATGTTTGAAATAGCACTATATTGTCATTAAATGAAACAAATAAAATTAATAATTAAATAAAGGAGAATTAGCATTGGCACATCCACAAGATGGCTCTTCATCCACTGTATCCAGATCAAATTGGAATTTAGAAAATGCTGGGGTTTTTTTCTTGAATTATGTGGGATGGGCAAAGACAATACACACGGATCTTGAATTACCAGTACTAAATACATTTTGTTGACTACATACAGTGTTCATGGCCATCAGCCAAAATTCTGCCCCACTTGTGCTTACCATGACTTCTTCCCGACCCCTCTTTGAAAAAAATTGTGCAAAAGGTACCTTAGACACCCGGGGTTTCAATAATTTTCAGAGTTTCATACTATCATGCTATTGATTATTTCCAATAGCAGTTTCATGCTATTTATTATTATTAATTATTGTTATTATCATGCATGGAGAGGAGGGAGGGCAATTGGCTTAGTAATAAGAAAAAATCTCAAATTTTGTAAGATTACTAAATACAAGTACTCAAATTAACAACTCAGAATTAATACTGAGCACTAATTTTTCAACACTTTGTAGTCTATGTTAGGGGTTAGGGTTTTTTCACGTTCATGCATATAGAACAAGTAGGTAGATGCGCAAGACACCTTGTTTAGGTCTAAGACATACACTGCAATAATTGCAGTTTCCAACATCCAGGTGTGTTCCAAGTTATTGTAGTGTTAACATGGGGGATTTAAAACTGTTAGCAAACCAATACTGTCTCATCATCACCTCTAGCATGTCAAGCAAATTCACATATTTCACATATTAAAGTTTGTAGTTGCAAGCCAGAAGCTCATGTGATGAACATTCTTCCAATATGAGGCTCCCATAGGATACTTTATTGTCTTTTTATTTTCCTGCAGTGCCCATGAAACCTTTTCTAAAACAACGAGAAATCAGTTTTAATTATTTGTCTAGGTCTGGTACTGATCCTCACTAAAATTGTAAAACTCAAAGTCAGAATAATTTCAACTTACTTGTGACTGTGTTGTTCGTAGCTGTAAGAGCTGTTAACGTATTGACATCCCAGAGGAAGATCTGTCTGTCCAATCCTCCTGAAGCCACCAGTTCTTTACTGCTGGCATAAGCTAGTGCCTTAACATAATCTTTATGGGTGCGGAGTGTCGACATGCAGAAGCTACGGGCAGAATCCCATACTTTGACAGTTGTGTCAGACGAAGCAGATAATACTGAGGACGAATATGTTTAAAGTTGTACTTTCAGTTGAAATGATTTACAATTATAATTAATTTCCTACTCTCAGTAAGAACTACATTGTACAAAATGAGTTTTGGGTATAACTAGTAATTTTGCACCTTTTCAAATTTTTAAGAAGCTACAGGCAGAATCCCATACTTTGTCAGTTGTATCAGATGAAGCAGACAATACTGAGGACAAAATTAATATGTTTAAAGTTGGTCTTTCAGTTGAAATAACTAACAATTATAATCAATTTCCTACTCTCAGTAAGAACTACAAAATGAATTTTGGGACGGTATAAGCAGCAATTTTGCACCTTTTCAGTTTTAAAGAATGTAAACGAGGATTGGACTAGAAACTTTTATTATAATTGTATTGTGTGTTTGTTTGTTTTCTTGTTTTTTTTGGAGTCCCAAGGATCTGAGGAGGATCCATCACTCGTGTTCTTGCACCCTTCTACCCCCTCCCCTCCCAAAAAATTTGTAAAAAGTTTACAAGTACAGTTGTAGGCATTTACTAAAGAGTACACTGTAAACACAGTAAAGATAGTCAACTTAAGATGATGATGCCCTTACTTATTCTTCCATTGCAGCATAGGACTATGTCATTCACCCAGTCTGTGTGGTGCTCTAAAGATGCTACATAGCAGTTCTGAAACCAGATGATAAAATGTGTTTATCAGTGAATCTAAACAGGCCTTATATACATTCTACACTGGTGCCTTGGATGTATGGGCGGGGTCTCAGTGCTTTCAATAAGCACCGATGGCCGAAGAAAGACGTCAGCTATTTCGCTCGGATAAGTTGGCTACTTTTTCCCCTAAACTGAAGTAATTAAAGGAAGATTCTTTCAGACCCCTTGTTGATCAATACTGTCAGTTACTCTACTCAAACCAGCTGCCTACTTCAAATTTTATTCAAACCCCTAGGGTCTGCTGATCAGTGCGATGCACCAGACTTGTTGGTTACATGGGAAACAACCACAAAGCCCTCTTTAAAATAACACGCAACAGCTGACACCAGACATCTGCTACATGTACTTCACATGTCAAGATATACTAAGCTGTTAAGAGACAGCATGGTAAAAGAGATGACCAATAACTTTGATTCCAGTTTCATGTTTTGACAAAGTTAAAAGCCTCTATCTTTTCATGATCATATTTTGCAAATCATCACACCAGTCCCTCAAATAGGCCCACATAGTTACATTACTAGGGAATTTCTTTTGAAATTATAGGTCTTTTTTTAAAATAACAATAAGACTGAAATGGGCAATGACGTGTATCACCTAAGTCATCACATGAGTCTATTCATTCAAAACAATTTTTTAAAATGGAGGATCAAGGGTCTACTAGCTAGCTGCTTTACCACATAGCAATTGTCTGTACAGTATGGCCCCAAGAGATATTATCTTTACAGAGAATGATAGGCAAACATCAGGAATTATTTAATTAATAATAACAGGGGACACTGAAGAATACATCAACAGAATAATGGGCAAAAACAAGAAAATAGCATGCACAGGCCTATCTTGTGATTGTTATTTTATCAATGGCAACTGCCACTATTTCAATGTTGTTGTTAACATCCATTACGGGTTTCACCATAATGTAAATGTATAAGCTTCTTGTATCAATTTGAAAATTTAGAAATCAAGTTAACAAAGGGACCCATTCTTAACTAGACTGCTAGCTGCAATCCCTTTCTGGATAGTTGAGAGGGTGCGAAATAGCTGAGCAAAAAAGCCAAAACCTGGAGTGAACGAGCAGAGGGGGGCTTATTTTTTCTCTTTGCTCCAGTCTCGCCATGCTGTTGATCTCATGCTCTTGGCTTTTTCTCCCCCTCTGGACTATCCAGAAAGGGACTGCTAACAGTTTAATTCTTAACAACAAACAAATTGGAGAATCATTGTTGTGTGAGAATGATGGTAGTACATTGATTTATTTTACAAAAGAAGTATACACATTAGAAACTATTAGATAAGTTTAATGAAGGAGTGTACATATAGAACAGTGTCTGTTGATTGATGATCATGAAACAATTGGAGGGAGCAGGGAGCAGGGATGGCGCAGTGGTGAGAGCACTTGCCTTCCACCAGTGTGGCCCGGCTTCGACTCCCGGTCCTGGTGTCATACAATGCATGTGGATTGAGTTTGTTGTTGGTTCTCCTCCTTGTTCTGAGCGTTTTTCTCCGGGTACTGCGGTTTTCCTCCTTCCATAAAAACCAACATTTCCAAATTCCAATTCGACCTGGACATCAAGGGTTTACTCATGAGCCCCTGGCTTGGGAGATTAGGCGACTACTCCCCTCACTATGACGTTAAATTTGATTTGATTTGATGGATTTGATTTTGATTGATTGCAATCTTGCGTTGAAGCAATTGTTCCTTGAGCTAAAATCAACCATGAGTTGATCCTATGCTACGAGGTGGCCAGATAACACAGATCATAAATTAAAATTCACTGCGGAAACTCTTTCAATTATGTGGGCTTCTGATATCGACAAACAGTCTTTTCTTGCTGGTCGATTATGATCATTTAAGGTAAGTACATGTACGGCAATATGAAAGATACAAAACTACACAGTACTTTTCGCACTTATTACACAACGAAAAAAAGGCAGGAAACTACAGCTTTCCCAGAAATAATGCAAATCTAAAATATTGTTGTTAAACAAGCGAAAGCCTACACACCTTTTCAGCATTTGTGTTCCAACAGCGAATGATAGAGTCACGACCAGCCGAATATAATCGACCAGTGCTTTTGTCTAGCTGAAGTGCGTTAACTCCTGATCTGTGCAGAGGTTCTTCCTCTTCTCTTATCACAAATGACATTGTAACTTTCCTTCTTGGTATGCCGTGACTGTGGGGATGGCCATGTAAATGACCTGAAGGCGGTCGAACCCCGGCCGCCATCTTGCATTTCTTCTGTCAACTTTTTATTTTCGTTTCCAGGTCTACGCAACTCTCGCGGTTCCCCACGCAAGTTTCGCGCGTGACCAGGGCGGGAAAAGGTTGGGCGATGAAACGAGCGTGTCCGAGCAAAAAGGTGTGATGCAGTGGACTGGGATCGAATTGGGTGCTAGACCAAAATTCAAAATTCAAAGATCCAAATTCAAAATCCTAATAATCTATTAATAGTTTCCGAAAAACGTTAACTTTGGGTTATCTTTTCTTTGTCTTTTCCGCCTTAATCGATGCTAAAAAACTGTCTAAAAACGAGCAGAGCAAAGTAAAAAGATGGAAAATGGCGTTTGGATGACGCGTGGCATGACGCGTATTTATAATTCGTGCAGCTCGTGCAAGGTTAATCAGGACACGTCCCTAGTTAATTAATTAAATCAAATCAACATTAACACCGCGCTTCTTCTTCTTTTTCCCCAAAACCTCTCCTATGCTTGTCTGTTTCTTTAGGCACTACAAATAGAATTGCTCCTCAGTTTAGACGGTTTTCTTTGCTTTGTTTTTGTGAGATAAAGGGAGGAGAAATCTGCAAATTTAATTACACTTTTAATTTGTTTAGATACAGTTGGCGGCGTTGCGACGAATCATCGCTATGGCGCGTTGCAAAAAGGCAAAGTTTAAAGTTGCAAAACGCCACTATCTCCAAATATCTCCAGCTAATTTTTTATTATGTCATGTAAAATTTATCGGCCTTTAATATATGTAAGATTTAGGGTGGAGTAATTTGGAGCTTTTTTTAAAGAGACGAGGAAAGACAACCATGTCATGTTTTTCGGCAAGAGCAAGCATTCGACACTCTCAAATTGAGCGCATTTTTCGGGAACTTACTGTGAAAAAGATTGACTAATGTCCACGCAGACATAAGCATTGTAAGCTGTGAGCCAGGACTGTGAAACAACGTTTTAATCATAGTGCACGGCTGGCTGAAAAATAAAGAAAGAAATTGAGATTTCCGGTTTGTTGAAAGGTAAATTTTGCCGGCCACCAGACACACCGGAAGCGCGGAAAGAGCGCTCGTGCCAGTTCTTCTCCGCATCACACATCGCTTGAAGAGCGGACTGCTCGTTTCATCGCCCAACCTTTTCCCGCCCTGCGTGACACCTTTGAATCCCGCTATTACATGTAAATGCGGGGCCTGTTTCTCGAATGTCCCAACAACCATTCGGGTCCGGAAGGCTATTTTATGAGCGCAAGGTTTACCTTAAAGATTCAAACTTTGTTGGTTTTTAAACTAAGCAGTAAAATTGTAAGTTGAAAAAACAAGTCGAGCTGGTTTTCGGGCTAAAAGTTACACCATCATTCTATAGATTTTTATTTTAAAATGTTGCTCCGGGCCCGAGAAGTTACCGGGGCTTTCGAGAAATGGGCCCCTGACCCTTGATGCTGAACCCAGCGTTCCGCTGGCAGAAAATGGTATTATGTGGTTTATGAACAGTTGGGTGCTCTTCTTAACTTTTATTAACCAGAAAAAAAAAACATTTTTTATAATATTTATGCATTTTGTGTCAATGTTTGCTCCCTTCAAGTTCTATAGTATCTTCGTGGTTCTTTTTGATGCTTGCATAGATATAGAAAACGGCTTTCCTTCGCAGCTTTTCTCCCCGAGTGAAACACCGGACCAGTTTTTGATCGCTAGAGAACGAATTATAATCCAGCTTTCTGTCCCATTCTACTGGCATCGCAAGTTTCAACATTCCGTCTAGTGGCGAACACAGATTTGCAATAGGTAGCCTACGTGGCCGGTGTAGGTGCGGGGGGTGGGGGGGGCGCGGTGGTAATGGGAGAAACCTGGTACAAAAAGGAGAAAGGGCTGGCCAGCCACACCCGTTTTTCGTTCCCCCCACCCCCCCCCCCCCCCCCACCACCTTCTCCGTGGTGGCCAGACCAAAGGAAACTATACTCAGAGGAAGTTGTGTGGACTTGCGTTGGGTGGACAAATTAAACGAAAGGTAAACCTTTCGCCAACGTATCTTTCCCAAGATGGAAACAAAGGTTTACTTGAGACTACGTTTGGCCGGGCTTAATCCGTTTAATTTTGGAGGTTTAAGAATTTAGCAGTAACATTTTCGTGCTATTCGACGAGGTGTCGTACAAAAACCGGAAAAAAGTACAGAGCATCCAGTCCAACTATATTTTTATTGTCAAAAGCTAAACCACTGAAATGACTACAAGCGCTAGTCATGTTATCAAAAGCCGGTAAGTAAATGAAATAATTGTAACTGAGAGTCATACCATAACAAATAGGGCAGCATATTTTTGTGCGAGCATAAGCAACTGAGTAAAACATTTTCTTTCTATGGAGGAACTTCGCAGGTTTAATTTTCGCAAACCTTGCTACGATGGGGAAAACAACAAAAAAGAAACCTCCGATGTCAAACATGCCTCCTAATTCTCTTTAAGTGATATTTAATTCTTAAATGTTACTCTTTTGCTAGGAGCACAATTTGCAGTGACAATTGGTCACTGCAAAACACGTGCCCTGTTTCTGTCGGTCAGCAAAGGCATTTACAGAACGTCTTTTTTAAATTGTGTACCCTACACCCGGACAATCATGCAATATTAACCTTTGCGTTTACCCAACTAGTAATTTGTCTGATTGGTTTTAATTTTTTAACCATATACAAGTGTAAAAAGCCCTTTGTCGGGTATTTTGACATTGCTTCCAACGGTGTCTACATCCACGGTCCCCAAATCCCGTTCTTGCGAGCCTCTTTCAATGCATTTCGATCGCCTGGTTTGTAAACGGGAGGAACTGCACTCTTCTCGTAAAATTTCATTCTGTCCTTCATCTTCTCTACGACATCAGGAAGCTCGCTGCTTAGGTCATGTCGTTCTTCTGGGTCAGCGGTGATGTTGTAAAGTACAACGTCCAGTATTTCAGCATTGTCCTGCGTGATGCAATGAATAAGCGACAAGCCCTTAACAATTTCAGTTGACTACAATTTTATTAGAGGGTCTGAATGGGGGTACCTCGATAACACTTAACACGTAATTTTTGGCCTCTGCAACATAAAACAGTTAAATTTTAGGCATTTAACGCTAACAGTAAAAAATTCACTGCCGAACAGTAAATTTCATCCAGAAAGAGACAAATCGGCTCCAAAATTGTCGGAAAGCAGTCCGAAGATCACTCGAACGTTTCCGTTCATTTCCGAAGATTTCCGAAGACTACCGAAGAGTTCCGAGGAGAATTCCGAAAATGTTTTGACTATATACCAAGGACAAACAGTTCATTCATCACTTAAGGAGGCTCGCAACAGTTTTTTTGGCCTTGGAGTGTATCTTTTGAAGTCAAAATTTCGCATAGAAGATAAACTTCGATTTCCTTGATACTACACCATCTTTTCAACATATGATCAAAGTTTATTTTCTCACTGGTTTCCTAGCAACAGCTGTCACCATAGCAACGGTAATGGACAACCCCTCATTTTAAATAATGTCGAATATCTCGAAAACTAGCCAGACACTTTATGACGAAACCTGAACTATTTGAACTACTCAACCTACACAACTTGTATGCGAAATTAGGGGAAAATCTGTAAGAGCGTTTTCATGTAAATCGTGATTCATTTTTTACGGGCTGATTTTGGTCATTCCTGCAATATTCTCCACTATTTCAAGTAAGATAAAACTTAGCACTTCTCTTTTCAGTTGAAGAATCTTTTATGATATCAAAACATTCTTAATGTACATTGAGCTTCCTAGATGGCTGCGATTTTAAGATATTTATATTTAAAAACTGCTAAAATGCAGCACAAATCAGCCAAAAAGTTCGTAATTTGCATAAATAGAAATATTTCTAAACTGCCCTTACAGATTTTTCTCTTCAATTGTTTGCCGTTAGAATAATAATTCTCTTTGATGTTCCAGTGAGTTTTAGGCTGAATAAACATTTCGTTTACTAGATAAGAAGGCCGAATCTCGGTCAAGTTTCAGTCGTTATTAACTTTCAACGAGCAACAGTTTTATTTTGTTTTTCCTGGTCTATTTCACGGTTATTCACGTGCAGTGAATATTTATACACGCTACGCTTGTGTCCTCTCGTGCGTTTGTAATTCCTTCCCATAATAAAAAAAAATCTTCCTCTGAACTTTTTTCTCGTCATTTTTCGGCCCCAGTGTAATGCCATCGTGGGCGTTAACATGTATGCAATCCGTAATTTAAAATGCTAAAACGTCAGTCAGTATTTAAAGAATAATGGAAAAGAGTCTCCAGGAAGAAGCTCAGAAGACAAAAATTTTTTATTATTGTGAGAAGGAATTATAAATGCACGAAAGGACACAAGCGCAGCGTGTATAAATATTTATTGCACGTGAATAACCGTGAAATAGACCAGGAAAAACAAAATAAAACTGTTGCTCGTTGAAAGTTATAGTAACGACTGAAACCTGACCGAGATTCAGCCTTTATATCTAATAAACGAAATGTTTATTCAGCCTAAAACTTGCTGGAACGTCAAAAAGAATTATTATTCTAACGGCAAACAATTTAAGAGAAAAATCTGTAAGGGCAGTTTAGAAATATTTCTATTTATGCAAATTACGAACTTTTTGGCTGATTTGTGCTGCATTTTAGCAGTTTTTAAATATAAATATCTTAAAATCGCAGCCATCTAGGAAGCTCAATGTACATGAAGAATGTTTTGATATCATAAAAGGTCCTTCAACTGAAAAGAGAAAGTGTTAAGTTTTATCTTACTTGAAATATTGGAGCAATATGCAGGAATGACCAAAATCAGCCCGTAAAAAATGAATCATGATTTACATGAAAACGCTCTTACAGATTTTTCCCTAATTTTGCATACAAGTTGTGTAGGTAGAGTAGTTCAAATAGTTCAAGTTTCGTCATAAAGTGTCTGACTAGTTTTCGAGATATTCGACATCATTTAAAATGAGGGGTTGTCCATTACCGTTGCTATAGTGACAGCTGTTGCTAGGAAACCAGTGAGAAAATAAACTTTGTTCATATGTTGAAAAGGTGGTGTAGTATCAAGGAAATCAAAGTTTATCTTCTATGCGAAATTTTGACTTCAAAAGATACACTCCAAGGCCAAAAAAACTGTTGCGAGCCTCCTTAAACAAGGAAAAGACGTTAGCAAAAAACCTTCTAAACACTAACAGTATTTTCTCCGAAAACAGTAAACATTAAAAAATTGGCCAATTTAACAGCAAACACTGAAAATTGTGGGCAAATAACACTGAACACTAAACCCCATTCAGACCCTCTTATTACCGTAAATTGTTTGTTTGTTTGTTTGTTTTTTGTTTTGTTTTGTTTGTTTTTTTTTTTTGTTGTTTCTGTTTTTTTTTTCGTAGTTTATTCATTCAAAAGTCAATTTGGTTTCTGTTGTATAATTCTGACCTTTGGGTAGGGAAGGGGTTTATTACAAAACCTGGCACGAAACCGGGGCGGGGGGGGGGGCAATTTCCTAACTTGCTGTGAAGCATCTCCGTTAAAAAAAACGTAGCCTTAAAATATGTTTATTATTCGTGTCAAAGTACTAACCAAATAATCCATATAAGCGTCATCAATCTCCTTGTCTGCATGCTCCCCATTTTCGAGCCAGATTAATTCATCAGGGAGTTGGCCCCGGAGTTCAGGCGGCTTGAACCAGGTGATGTTTGGGACATTCATCATAAGCTTCATGCTTCCCATTCGAAGAGCCATACCTTCAAATTTCTCTCCCAATCCTGTGGAGCCATTGGGAGGTCCATTGTCAATATTAAGCAGGATTTCCGTTCTAGGAGAAGCGTCTCCGCGGGATATGGTGTTCCACACATCAAAGCCATCAATGGGAATAGGCTTATGAGGGTCGAACGTTCCACCTGTTGAACAATCAAACACAAGACGACATCAGGAACACAACTGCTGTATTTTAATTTTAGACACAAAAGAGCAAAACGTGAGACAATACATAGCGAGAAATACACAAGAACACAACAGATTCCAGAACTAAAACATTGTCACGAGAGATTACAGTTTGCCTGTCGGTTCAAATGGCACTTCTGTAAATGTCCCGCTTGAACAACCTGCCAGTGCCAATGAATCGACGGTTGCAAACGACGTGAAACGTCGCAATTCCTGCCTCGTTCCCAGACGTCTCTCTCGCGATAAAAATTCGCCCGCAAAGGACGGCGGGAAGGAGAAAACTTCGCCTCTCTTCTTTGTCCTTCCCGTGGTCCCTCGCGCTTCGTCACCAGTCACTCGCGTTTCGCGCTCGCCTTTGTTCGCGACCAAAGTGCGAAACGAAGCGCCTGAGGAGGAGGAAGTCGCAATTCCCTACTAGGCCAGGTCCACTGACTAAATCCTGAACTAATTTGAGCACGACCGGAGCAAATTGTTTGAAACAGTCAAAGATTAATTTAATTAAGGAGAATTAACACAACCAAGCAGCAGGCGATTGACAACCTGATTGTGGTTCTAGCATTGTCTATCAAACCAATTTCATTCAATTACATCACTCACTTTTTCTTAGATATATACCCTATGCAGCAATTGTTTCCTTTCACGAAAAGCCTGCCAGGCTGGCTAGTCTGCATCGTAACCGTTACGATGACATGGTATAAACAGGTAATAAAGCAGTTATTTAACAGAAACTTCACCGGCAAGATCCACCGGCAACCATAAATGTCTAAAATTGTCTTGACTTATCAACGGTCTCGCTCCAGATTATATCATGCACGTAATTGAATTTCATACTGCTAATATAGCTACAAAGTAAGGAAACAATAGTCTGTTAAGACTTTCACTAGCTGTACTCTTCAAAGGTTAGAGTACGGAACCCCAGTAAGGTCCACAAATAGATTATCGAAGTTAAGAGGCACAGTTGATCACCGAAACAGTGGTTTCAACACAGAATAGATAGTGGCAGGGAAGTCCACATGAAACTGGTCACAAGGCTTGTGGAATTCTAGGCTACTCTTCACAATTGTTTTGCGATTATGGAGAAATCACCATTAAATAAATAAATAAATTAATTAATTAATTAATAAGTTATTTGCTGTACCTGCCAAGTTAATAAGGGTAGGAAAAAAGTCGCTGATGTGAAGAAGTTCTTCGCATTTTACACCTGTCTTTTCCAACATTGGTCCATGTACAAAGGCAGTACCCCTCACCCCTCCCTCCCACAAGGTAGCCTTTGTCCCTCTCAGAGGCCAGTTGTATCCTCCGTAGACGGGTGTACCTCCATTATCAGTACTAAACACTGTCAATGTGTTGTCCCAAAGCCTGAATTGAAGAAAGATTGTAATTACAAACCTTTCTCCGCCGACAGATGTCAGAAATGTAAGTTCATCGCATTGCGATCCTTTGTATGTTTGATAATATTCTTGAAATAAGAACCGAGATATTACGTTTACTTCTCTGTTTGTTGCTGTTCTTGATAATACTTATAATGTAAGTTAGTAAGACGTTTTCGAAGTTGTTATCTTGTTGTATTTCTTATAATTACAAATTAGTATAATTAAAGAAATATGCGCGTATCACTTTGGCGACTGAAACCTCTTCAGTTCAACGGTCATACTGGGTACAGAAATTACTCAAGCTTTTTAGAAGTTTTTGCTCTTAAACGCGTTTCGGAAAGGCCCCGTTTGAGAGCGATACGAAAGTTCGATGTTCCTCTTGCAACACGAAAATTGACAAGTCGGAGGACGTTATCAACCAAATTATTAAACATCGTTTCGAAAAAGAGACAACATTTACTCTCCAGCTCTAATATAACCAGAATCGCCTTTGGATTTCTCGTCTTTCACAGCGTAGCCAGCGACTTGAACTGATGCCAAAAAATATACAGTCGAACCTCTCGGTACGGACACCCCTCTAATACGGACACCTCTCTATTACGGACAGTTTCCAATGTCCCGACAAAATTCTCATATATTTTCTTTAAAAAAACCTCTATAATACGGACTCTCTCTAATACGGACAACGGACACTAAATCTCGGCCCCAGAGAGTAAATTCATACAAACTTAACCTCTTTATTACGGACACTGCGGTGATCAGGTGACGTTGTTTGTGTATGGATGGGCTATGCAAGGTGATTTCAAAAGCCCATGCAGTCGCTGTATATCAAACAACGATTTGCGAAAGGTGTACAGAGGAACATACATAACCAACTTTTTTAAGGCTTGAATAACTACATACATTTTGTACTGTAGTTACTGTTTACTGCACTTGCAAAATAGCGAAAGACGCTTTCAGAATTGTACTTTACGTTACTTTTTACATGTAGCATTGCGCTGTAGCTCGTTTCGTTTTAAAACAGTGATTTGTCTACTTACTTTGTAGCTGAGATGTACAATGTTGTATGCTACTGAAAGACAGTGTCTTTTTACTGTGAATTAATAAATTTAAATGCAGTTTAAAGACGAGTGTGTGCCTGGTTTTAGCTACTGAACACTTAAAACTGTAAGTGGAGTCATAAAAGTGACGTCATCGTGGTGACCTCTTTTATACGGACACCTCTCTAATACGGACACTTCGCTCTGTCCCTTCGGTGTCATAAGGACACCTTCATACGGACACCTCTCTAATACGGACACTTCGCTCTGTCCCTTCGGTGTCATAAAGACACCTTCATACGGACACCTCTCTAATACGGACACTTCGCTCTGTCCCTTCGGTGTCATAAAGACACCTTCATACGGACACTTCTCTAATACGGACACTTCGCTCTGTCCCTTCGGTGTCATAAAGACACCTTCATACGGACACCTCTCTAATACGGACACTTCGCTCTGTCCCTTCGGTATCATAAAGACACCTTCATACGGACACCTCTCTAATACGGACACTTCGCTCTGTCCCTTCGGTGTCATAAAGACACCTTCATACGGACACCTCTCTAATACGGACACTTCGCTCTGTCCCGTCGGTGTCATAAAGACACCTTCATACGGACACTTCGCTCTGTCCCTTCGGTGTCATAAAGACACCTTCATACGGACACCTCTCTAATACGGACACTTCGCTCTGTCCCGTCGGTGTCATAAAGACACCTTCATACGGACACCTCTCTAATACGGACACTTCGCTCTGTCCCGTCGGTGTCATAAAGACACCTTCATACGGACACCTCTCTAATACGGACACTTCGCTCTGTCCCGTCGGTGTCATAAAGACACCTTCATACGGACACTTCGCTCTGTCCCTTCGGTGTCATAAAGACACCTTCATACGGACACCTCTCTAATACGGACACTTCGCTCTGTCCCGTCGGTGTCATAAAGACACCTTCATACGGACACCTCTCTAATACGGACACTTCGCTCTGTCCCGTCGGTGTCATAAAGACACCTTCATACGGACACCTCTCTAATACGGACACTTCGCTCTGTCCCGTCGGTGTCATAAAGACACCTTCATACGGACACCTCTCTAATACGGACACTTCGTTCTGTCCCGTCGGTGTCATAAAGACACCTTCATACGGACACCTCTCTAATACGGACACTTCGCTCTGTCCTTTCGGTGTCCGTATTAGAGAGGTTCGACTGTACATACTCCTTTTTTGTATATTCCCAGTACTCTTCCGTCAATTTCAACAGTTTTTTCCTCTGTTGTCTAGCCTTTGGAAGTTCAATTTCGCTCTTGAACGCGTTTCCAAAAGTCTCCAGTTTCATCAATCTTTTTTATTCACGTAATTTGGAGAATGGGCCAAAACGCATAAAACAGTAAGCGTTTTCAAATAAAAACATGATGGGGGAAAGGCCTGGAGAAGCAATATGTGTGCAGTAAACGTTACCCTTTTTCTTTGAATATTTTCGCGATGTTACCCACAGCCTCGTCCAGGATATCAGCCATGCCTGCGTGGACTCTCCTCATCCTCTGTTTAATGAAGTCGTATTTATTCACATACTTATCTGGTGCTTGTATGGGATTGTGGACATTCTGGAAGGCCATGTACAGAAAAAGTGGCTGTTTTGGGTCATGAGAATCGATAATCTTTTTCACTCGCTGATAAAACAAAAGGAAAAAATAGCGTTAACACTTTGACCCCGACGCCCTCTATGTGCACCAGCATCGCACCATTTCACCAGAAAGTTACAAGAAAAACAAGTTACCGCATCACTTTGGGTGATACAAGATGCCTTACACATTCGCATTCAACTGACACATCAAGAAAAGATCTTGTAATACATACCTTTATGAGGAAGACCAGTTCCAATTTTCTAGAGTTACCCACAACAACGTTAACAAAAAATAGGAGACGACCCACTTTCACGGCGGTTACGCTTGTTTGCAGAATTTACAAAGTGCTGTGAAAATTCTCCCACATAACGTATTTATAGGTCGCATGTTTTCAGTCGGAGGTAGTCTCTGACTCAGATAATTCACTTGCCTTTCACTGGATGAAAAAGATATTTTTTCATGTATTTTAAATGAGATTGGATATCGCATCCCCGTTTTTTCCTTACAAACGTTGGACAGTGGCACCATGTTTGCCACGAAAAAACGTAACGGAGAAAGTGTTACTGTGTGATACACTGTGAAGAAGCTACATTTACTCACATCCACATAAGCGTTAGTAGCATACGTGCCATTCAAGTCCTTCACTGGCTTCAAATTGTCACGAAAGTCAATCACTTTGTCACGCGTGTGATCAAAACGATCCGTAGCACCGTCCCAGATTCCATAAGCAGTGTCAAAACCTCTTTTTGTGGGAACATAAGGCCACTTGTAGAAACCAAGATGCCACTTGCCTACCAAATGTGTAGCATAACCTGACAGAGAAACAATGCGTTTAAGAAATAAGAAGCGGTTTTAAGAATTCCGAATAGTAACTAGAATTAAATTGAGAACTCCGACTTGAATTGGCTTATGAAGCAATGCAAAGTTCAGCAATTATGATTCGTCAAACTGTTTGCATTGTGTTTGCATTGTGTTCAAATATTACAGTAATTTTAATTTGTGAGTCCGATCTAAACATGTTTTACAGATTAAAAACTGTGGTTATCTTTCTTAATGTAGACACAGACATAGTTTATTTACCCAACAAGAGCTCAGAAACCGTAGCTTAATCTAGAGATATATTCTTGTTTACTAGCTTTTATCAGTTTTTGTAGAATTGCAGTACCAAAAACATGGTGATTAATAAAGTTGAGTCTTATTATTATTAAAAGAAAGCTTTTAAGTGCGAGCCGAACTCAAGTATTGTTCTTCATTATTGGCTTGACTTCTTACCAACTTTCCTCAGCTGTCCTGGGAGGGTCTGGAAATCTAATGGCAATCCAAATGGATTTGTAGGATGTATTACGTCATGCTGAAGGCCTGTTGAAGATGAACGCGAATGAGCCAGCGTAAAATCTGAGAGCCTGTCAAGCCGGAGGAGGGTATACGTATTGATCAACCAAATTATTAAACAACGTTTCGAAAAAGAAACAACATTTACTCCCCGGCTCTAGTACAACCAGAATCGCCGTTGGATTTCTCGGCTTTCACAGCGTAGCGGCACTTTCAACGAAACTGCTAAACAATATATCCCGCCTTCTTTGCATATTGCCAGTACTTTTTGATCATTTTCAACAGTTTTTCCCTTTGTTGTCTAGCCTTGAAAATAATTTGGCGATGAGGATATCGAATAATTACTCTCAACCGCCTTTTTCAATTCAAAGCTTTCAGCCTTTCAATTTCATTTATCTATATATTCATTTTTTTTTTTTTGTTACCATGCGTACACCAATAGCGCCTTTGAATTGAAGGTCTAACGCTCCACCCATCATCTTTAAAGCTCTTTGCACATTGCACAATTTACCTTGTTGGTTTGTTTGTTTGTTTGTTTGTTTGTTTGCTTGTTTGATGTTTTTGTTTTTTGTTTTTTCAGTTTCCATGAATTTCACTTATAGTTCTCCTAAGAAATGGAAACTCGCTGAAAACGTTTGGAATTGTATTCTGTGCAAAACAAGAAGTATTCAAAGAGTGTTTCGTGCGTTCAAATTGAGTTCATTCCAGTTGAGACTTGTGGTCGGCATGGTTTTCAAACCCTGCCTCTCTCCTTCGCAGACGCCTCCTACGGTCGTGCTTTGACTGCACTCTTGAGAAAAAATATGTATGGGCTGGGAGTATTGTTTACTTATAGGAGCCTCTGCGGAGGGGGAAGAAAGCTCGCTGTATGGCATTCATCGTCGGAGTATTCACGAAAAAAAGGGGAAAATACTTTTTCTTGATCCATGGTTTCTAATAAAACATTAGTATATTTTTAAATTACCTCACTTTCGAGTTTTCTTCTTTTAAATTTTTTTTAAAGCCTCAAAGCTCCCGACAGGTTCTTTCACTTTCTGCATTTTCAAACAGTTGCATAACAGGTAGCCTAAAAGAATGACGCCTGAGACCAAGTGATGTTACACGATACTAAGCTGAGAGGTTCCAAATACTTACATTACCTTTGATAGCGTTAAACATTTTCACAGCACTGTTACTTTTCCCTCTTTTGGAAACATACAATAAAGTTTACCTACTTACTTACCTATTTACCTATTTATATTTTCCTTTCTTCTATTAAAAATATTCAGTTGCTGACACAGCTTCCCGAATCTTCATCTGTGTCGTTCCCGACGGGGCATTAATTGTCCCGCTACCTTCCTATCCGCTATGTGAACTTCACAACATTAATTTACCTGTGTGTATCGGGTATCTGCCAGTCATAAGAGCTCCCCTTGCCGGTGTACAAACTGGTTGGACGTAAAAATTGTCCAGTATGACTCCATTTTTTGCCAGTGAGTCTATGTTTGGAGTGTGGATCTTTGATCCATGAAATCCAACGTCGATCCAGCCAAGGTCGTCTGCTAACATGAACAAAATATGCGGCTGAGCGGGTTTTGATTCAGTCTCCGTTTCTGTAGCCATCAAGGAATTCACGGTGAGAAAAAGGACGAAAGAACTCAGTACAACTGATTGAGATGACATTTTTACGCGAGTGCGGTAAAAGGCGAGCGTGGAAATTCATCACAAGAGCATCACATGATTCAGTGTCACCTCGACATGTCACACCATGGCTGAGTTTTCATATGGCACCAATCAATCTTAGGCGCCGTTTACATGAGTTATTTCATCCCGGGATGAGTTTTACCCCGGGATGACCTTCATCTCATCCCGGGATGACTTTCATCTCGGTGTCTGGTCATTTACTTTTGAGTGTTTACATGATTTGGAGCAGAAGTGTGTTCGCCCCGGGATGATTTCATCCCGGTCTTCAGCACAGGGATGAAATCATCCCGGGGAGAACTCATTTTTGCTCCAAATCATGTAAACGCTTACAGGTAAATGACCAGACACCGAGATGAAAGCCATCCTGGGATGAGATGAAGGTCATCCCGGGGTAAAACTCATCCCGAATGAAATAACTCATGTAAACGGCGCCTTAGACAAACCACAGACTCGTCATCCTCTGTTTGGGTCGTAGCCTGTGCTTTTAAATGCCGGCAGGAGAATATCACGTTTTTTCAACCTTATATTTATGCTGACAAAAACGTTGATGCTCGGGCTGCAAAAGTCGCCTTTATTTGAAACGGCAAATAATGTAACCTTTAAACACTTACTGAATGCCGTCTTGAAATAATTTCACTCAGTTTCCAGCATTAAAGCAGTGAAATCTAAGAAATCTAAACAGCAGTATGTGACTATTTCCACGGCAACGGCCATAGCAACAGTTGTTTACATTTATTACGTGCTCATAATTGACGCTCAAAAAGAACGTTCCCCACCCCCTCGCCTTTCTGTAAAGTGACATCTGGTACTATTGTGGAAAAACACGTGATGAGGTTCTGAGGTCCGAGTTTTCACCCATAGAACATGACCCAAATCTCACAGAAACGGTGGCTTGTACTTTAGTGTGACAATGAGCGACGGATAAACTGTCTAGAATACGTTCCCTCTTCTCAAGACTGTTTTTCTCGAATAACAGAATTTCTTGAACAGAATGAACTTTTGAACAAAATATCTCCGGTGCATTGTAGCCTAGTGTTCTGGAAATTTCAGCAAGATTTAAAGACTCGATTTCCAAGGTCGTGAACCTAAAACAAATGCTCACGATCTTGAAATACTTCTTAGTAAGTGAATCTTTGCCCTCTTATTATTTCCTTCTAGCTTAATATCCCCCAAAAAATTAAAATAAATTCTTAGGAGGCAAAGCTGAATAACTTTCGAGGTTTACCTCCTAAAACATTCTTTTGTGGACAGACTAAAGTTGATTCCATAATTAGCCAACCGTGCATTAGTGAGATGTTGTGCTTACAATGAACACCCCATATTTTCTTGCTGAGAAGCTGGTTAATCATTAACTATTGTGACATGAAAAGATTCATGTCAAATGAAAAGATTCATTTTGAAGTCAGGGCGTGAAGCCCTATCAAATGATGGTAGAAGTTTCTCACAGAGTTCTTTACTAAAAAACTTACTTTTTTGGGTATGAGACCACGTAAAGGCAGCTGACTAATAAATGATATCAAATATTCAAATACTTTTTTTAAAAACGGATTAAGAAACCATTTTTACCTGAAAATCCTAAAATCCTTAAAGTTCTTTCCCCTTCTGAGATTGCTATTAAGGACACTTTTTTATCAGTCATTAGTCTCCCTTTTTGACACCTCCAAGTCTTTCTTTCTTTCTTCTAGCCAGCCAAGGTATTTGGTGGTGGTTGTCCGTGACTGGCTGGTAGATTGTTCCTAATGTGTTCCGTTTATCAAGGCTTTCGCTAAAAGGCTTTTAAGGCCATCAGGTGATCTTCTAATGCTTGCTGTTATCGCTCACGAGACGATTTACAGATGCATTAAGCGAGGATTTCCCATGTATTGAGCCTGAGTTCTTACCACTCTCCTAGTCAGTTTATTCATCACCATGAAAGCATACACACGATCGGCTATGCTGACAGAGCGATTATCATCCTTAGCTCTTCTGCACGCATATGAAGAAATACCTATTGTTCCTACGAGATCAGAGTCAACAGACATTTATGTGCGAAAAGCAGAGAAGGCTCGCATTTGAGTGACGGATAGTCAGTAATTGTCATGCTCAAGGTCTTCCTTCTTCTAGTTTTCAGAATTAAACCAAGTGTATCTACTACCAGAAAACTGAATTATTTTACACTAAAGTGAGAAATTAGTACAGATTTAAAAATCGCAAAAGCCGCTGTCAGCATTTTACTAAAAAACAAAAAGAGGAAAAGTAATTAGGAAAGGGGTAAGAGAGTTAATCCCCCATGTAGGCCCTATCCCCATCGTGATCCCTCTTAAGTTATTTTTAGTAACAAAATCATTTCTTGCGTAGTAGATTCATTATACTCAAAAGTACTGAAGGGTGATTGAAGAACACTGAGGTCTAACAGCTTTGTTCTTTTTTAGGCGGCCGTCGTGCGCATGCGCACGTGGCCGACTCATAAAATGAACGTGTTTTGTTTTTCATTTTCGTCGTCGTCGTCGTCCTAAGTCAGTTCAGTTAGTCCTCTTGGGGTCGCGCGGCCTCTGAACAATGGCCTTGCTGTTATAATGACGTACACAGATAAATTTTTAGTGCCCACTTAGAACGCATTCGATGTTATCAGTTTTGAAGACCAATCTCTCAAAATACCGGACATTCTCCTCGTGAATAAACAAAAACATGACCTTTGCTGGAAAGATTTTTGAAGTTGAATTTTCCATCTATTATCGCAGAAAACTTCAGGGATTGTATTGACGAACTACATTAGAATTGCTGCAGAAGTGTTAAATCGTGTTTTTAAAGGGAATACGCCATATCGGACGTCCATAAGCACGCAGCTCACAGTTCATCGCAAGCCAAGGTGTGCCAGAGTTACAACATATCCAAAATGTTGTATCACTCTATCACGGTTTTCCTCACGCAGGTTTACATGCTGTCTCCTTTATGGGGGGAGGGGGGATGCCGTTGACTGATCACCATGGGCCGCCTGTAAGTTCTTCAGAATACCCAAAATATCTTTCTCGATAGTGTCACAACATTAGTCAAAATATTGCTTCAAATAGCCACTGTTTTGGTCACACAGATTCACGTGCTGGGTCTCCTTGGAATTTTAAGAGAGTGTACATGAAGGTCCACCGGAGAAAGAGCAGGCAGAGTTACCATTGGCCGCCTGTAAATTCTTCAGAATTTCTTGTTAATTATTTTAAAAGTAGTCAAGTTTGGCGTTACTGAGTTTGCTTCCGTTTTTCTTTGCGATTGTTATTTGTGCTTCTGAAAGCTACACTTACATGGTTTGGTTCCAAATAAACCATCCTTTTTATCGACGATATCTAACTAAATTAATCCAACTTACTTTCTAGGTGTACAAAAGGAACTGCAAAGATCCCTGGCGTCTATTTCAGTTTTGTTATCCAATGGAAACTTACAATATTCATGTAATGTTTGAACGCTGAGATGTTTAAACTTAGGCGCCATTTATTTAGAAGCAAACCAATTTCCGTGATTAAGAAATGCAATAGTACATTTCCATAAAAAAAAAGCGCAAGAAATTTGCATTTGTAGAGCCATCAAAGTAAGTAAGTAATTTTCTTTTAACATTTTTAAGTTCAAACAATCCTTTCTGATCAGTATTTATATCTTACTGAATCGGCAATGATTTCTACACTCAAACGTTAACAAGCCTAGCCTTGATACTCTCTCCTCCGCATAGTCCTCCTACAGTCGCGCTGGGTGGAAACGCGCGGAGGCTGGGAAGAGGGAAAAATTAAAGCGCGTGGGGAACGCTGGGGAACGCTCCCGCCTTTTCCCTCTTCCCATCATTCCCCGCGCTCCCGTTTTCTGTCTCCAGCGCTCCCGCTTCCCTCTTTTTGCTTTCACTAGTGTTTACTAATAGGAGCCTCTGCGGAGGAGAGCGGCCTTGATCAGTAGAGTAGTTATTGGGAATAACGTCGAATCTTACGTCTAAGGCTTTTAAAGCTATGAAAAAGGAGAATTGATTTGTTCTCCGACCGACAAGTTCAAGAAGATTTTTAGGCAATCAACTATTTTCTGGATCGCAAGTCACCTTTTTTCAGGTTAGTATGAATGCAATTAAGGAGCGGCTGGGAGAATATTTATCTAATGCAGAATACTCGCTTCTCTTTCGTGAAGAATACTCGCTTCACTATAGTCATATATAACGTGGTCAGGGGTGCTGCACGCTGGACAGCCTGGGTTGCTGCGTGATCGGGGTGCTGCGCACTTCAACTAAATTTCGTCTGTTTAAAACAAGGCTGAGGAGTAGGGGGGGGGTGGGGAGGTGATTTTTATTGTCAAAAGGTAAACAACTGAAATGACTATACAAGCGCTAGTCATGTCATCAAAAGTAAATATATGAAATAATTGTAACTGCCAGACATACCATCAAAAGTAGGGCGAGATATTTCTGTAGAACCACGAAGAGCAACTGAGTAAAAAGTTTTTTCTATGGAGGAATTCCGCATGTTTAATTTTCGTCAACTTTGTTACTATGGGGAAAATAAAAAAAAGGACCCTCCGATGTCAAACATACCATCTATTTAATTCTATTTAATTATTTAATTCTAACATCTACCATTTTGCTAGGAGCACAATTTGCAGCAAAAGTTGGTAACTGCAAAACATGGTGTATTGCTTCTTAAAGTCGGTCAACAACGGCATTTGCAGATCGTCTTTTCCAAAGTGTATACCCTACTCGCGGACAATCATATAATAGTATCCCCAGAGTTAACCCAACTTGCAATTTTTTTTCCCTTTTAACCATATACAAATGTACAAAGCCTCTTGACATTGCTTTCAACCGTGTCTACATCCACGGTCCCCAAATCCCATTCTTGCGAGCCTTTTTCAATGCATTTCGATCGCCTGGTTTAAAAGCGGGTGGAACTGCATTCCTCTCGTAAAATTTCATTCTTTCCTTCATCTTCTCTACGACATCCGGAAGCTCGCTGCTTAGGTCATGTCGTTCTTCTGGGTCAGCGGTGATGTTGTAAAGTACAAGGTCCAGTAATTCCGCATTGTCCTGCATGATTTAAGAGCATGAATGTAATGAATAAGCGACACGCCCTTCACAATTTGACGACAATTCATTACCATAAAATTAGTCTGTTTTTCTCCAGCTAATAAACACTGATCTTATACAATTTAACAGGATCACCTTAATTCTCACTGGGGGATTCTGGGACAGTTTCTGGCTGTTGAAAACGAATGTCGTCAAACAGTCAATTGGTTTCTGTTCTATAATAGCTGTTATTACAGTTATCAGCGGTTTTGACATACAAACGAGGCTAGTGGGTCATTCTGCCTTGTATCGCATGGTATTGACCCACTAGCCTCGTTTGTTTGCCTTTTTAAACAAAAGGAAATTGGACCGCAGGCTCAACTGTAATAACAGCTATTCTGGCCTTTCAGTAGGGAGGGGGTATATTACAAAACCTGGCATCGAAAGGGGGGGTCAATTTTCTAACTTGCTATATAGTAGCTGCGCTAAGAAACGTAGCCTAAAAAATGTTTATTATTCGTGTTAAAGCACTAACCAAATAATCCATATA
Source organism: Siderastrea siderea (assembly GCA_964030785.1). Taxonomy (NCBI): domain Eukaryota; kingdom Metazoa; phylum Cnidaria; class Anthozoa; order Scleractinia; family Rhizangiidae; genus Siderastrea; species Siderastrea siderea. Next base: position 14,958,343 of record OZ034966.1, read on the forward strand.
AGCTTCAAAAATCTCCTCGTCTGCATGCTTCCCATTTTCGAGCCAGAGCAATTCATCAGGGAGTTGGCCCCGGAGTTCAGGCGGCTTAAACCAGGTGATGTTTGGGACATTCATCATAAGCTTCATGCTTCCCATTCGAAGAGCCATTCCTTGAAAGTTTCCTTCCAGTCCTGTGGAACCATTGGAAGGTCGATTGTCAATGTTAAGCAAGATTTCGGTTCGAGGAGAAGCGTCTCCGCGGGATATGGTGTTCCACACATCAAAGCCATCAATGGGAATAGGCTTTTGAGGGTCGAACGTTCCACCTGTTGAACAGTCAAACACGAGGCCATCAGGAACAGAACCACTGTATTGTAATTATAAACACAACACGATGAAACACGGGACGAGACAAGACCTGAACTAATTTGTGCACGGCCATGGCAAATTAGCAGACTATCAGGAATCAGATGGAGTGCCCCTAACACCGTCTTTAGATATCAATCCGGCGTGGCAATCGTTTCCTTTCAGAAGCTATTGCGAGACAGTCTAGAGCAGCCAATAAAGTAGATGTAAAATGTCATTGGGGTTATGTTTAATGTATATTAGTGCTCATATGTATTAAAGGTACCACTCCTGAGGCAGAAATAACCTGCTATAAAGGATAATGAGCCTCTTTAGTTTTTTTAAGAATATTTAAGTTACTAATGTAATCACAGGACTCTGGCGTGGAAGAACAGTAATTAAACCAGCTTTACCGGGCTAAAATGGACATCTTCATGTTCAAGTTTAAGTTCAAGCTAAAACAAGGGCACCAGTTTGAAATCAAAAGGCTTATGGGATTCTGGGCTACCGTTTTCAAGTGTTTGGCTATTTCGGATAAATAAATAATAAGCAAATGAGTAAATAACAGTACCTGCCAAGTTAATAAGGGTAGGGAAAAAGTCGCTGATGTGAAGAAGTCCTTCGCATTTTACACCGGTCTTTTCCAACATTGGTCCATGTACAAAGGCAGTACCCCTCACCCCTCCCTCCCACAAGGTATGCTTTGTTCCTCTCAGAGGCCAGTTGTATCCCCCGTAGACTGGTTCACCTCCATTATCAGTACTGAAGACTGTCAACGTGTTGTCCCAAAGCCTAAATTGCAAGAAAGCTATAATTACAAACCTTTACCCGCAGACAGATGTAAGAAATATAAGTTCAGCGCATTGCGATCTTTTGTACGCTTGGTAATGTTCTTGAAAGTGGAATAAGAACTGAAATGTTACATTTATTCTGTGTTTATCGTTGTTCTTGCTAAGTACTTATACCTTAATTTAGCAAGGTGTTTTTCGGAGTTGTTATCTTGTTATATTTCTTATACCGTGGGAGCGCGATGGTGTAGTGGTTAGCGCGTTGGACTTCAGATCTAAAGGTCGGTTGTTCGACGCCCAGTCCTTGCTATCGTGTTGTTTCCTTAAACAAGAAACTTTACCCCACATTGTCTCTCTCCACCCGGGTGTATAAATAGGTACTGGCGACGCAAAGTTCCCTTTCGTATAGAGCGTTTTCACTCACGTGACTAGCACTATGTAAATCTATTGGAACAAAAGGAAGTATTTACGTAAGAAAGGACTTCAACTCCCACAGGATTGGCTTGGTACACCAATATGGCCGCCGTTTCATTGTTTTTGGTACACCAATATGGCCGCCTTGACGTCATATGAAAACGCTCTATACGGTCGTTGCCATTTTTAAGACACTTAGAAAATTTTTGAACTGTGATTGAAAATTTTTCTGCTAGAAAGAAAGACATTCACTACCCAGAATCGAACCCGGTCCTTTCGTATGCTAATCTCTCTCCCTTACCACTACACTACCACGCCAATCCACCACAATTCTGAAAAATTAAAGTATATATTATAATTAACTGTCTTTCATCACTGATACATCTATAATAGGTGACCCTAACCCTTTCCGAACTTTTAACGTAAATTTAACTTGGGCTTAAAATTCGTTCTTTCTAAGGACTATTTGAAAGTGTATTTGTTGCCTCATTGTAACTTATCCAGAGCGTAAATTGCATCTACCATGACTAAAGGTTTGGTTACCAATGATGGCATCAACCGTCAAAAATGGCAACGACCGTTTACGAAAGGGAAATAGGCACCGGCGACATACTGCTGGGTACCCTGTGATGGACTAGCATCCCATCCAGGAGGGAGTAGCAATATTCTCAGTTGCCTCATGCTACAGAAACCGGGATAAGCCTCATGGCTCGTGTGCGACGTATAATTTAACATAAACGCGTATCACTTTAGCAACTGAAAATCCTGCTAGCTTAAAGGCCACACTGGGTGCAAAAATCACTGAAGCTTTTCAGGCGTTTTCGCTCTTGAACTCGTTTCTGAAAGTCTCCGTTTTCATAAACCTTTTTTATTAACTTAATTTAAACAATGGGCACTGAAACGCATCAAAAAAAGGGTTTTCAAATAAAAACACACTTTTGCGTTACCCTTTTTCTTTGAACATTTTCGTGATGTTACCCACGGCTTCGTCCAGAATATCGGCCATGCCTGCGTGGACTCTCCTCATCCTCTGATTAATGAAGTCATATTTGTTCACATACTTATCTGGTGCTTGTATGGGATTGTGGACGTTCTGGAAGGCCATGTACAGAAAAAGTGGCTGTTTTGGGTCATGAGAATCGATTATCTCTTTTACTCGCTGATGAAACAGAAGGAAAAAATATCATTAACACTTTGACCCGGAGAAGAGCTTTGTTGTACGCCCTCTATGTGCACCAACATCGCACCATTTCACCAGAAAGTTACAAACAAACAAGTTTGTATAAATACCGCATCAGTTTTGGGGATACAAGATGCCTTACACATTCGCATTCACCTGGCACATCAACAAAAGATCTTGCAATACGTACCTTTATGGGAAGATCGGCGCTAATTTTATAGAGTTATCAACAACAAAAACTAAGAGACGAGCCGCTTTCACGGCACCTACGCTATAAGCCGAGTTTACAGAATTTACTCTGTGAAATTTCTCTGACTTAATGTATTTACAGGTAATAATAATAAAAATTTAAAATAGTTATATAGGGTTAACCTCTTGCTTCAGTTATGCAGCTGCTATCAGTGTGGGCCTTCTTTTCAGTCGAAGTTAGTCTCTGGCTCAGCCACTCGCTTGGCTTTCACTGGATGAAAAAGATATTTTTATCTCCGTTTTTTCCTTACAAACTATGGACAGGGCAGCCACGTTTGCCTTGAATAAAACATAACCGAGGAAGGGTTTACTATATGACAAAGCTGAGACTTTACATTTACTCACATCGACATAAGCGTTAGTAGCATACGTGCCGTTCAAGTTCTTCACTGGCTCCAAATTGTCACGAAAGTCAACCACTTTGTCACGCGTGTGATCAAAATGATCCTCAGCACCATCCCAGAATCCATAGGCGGTGTCAAAACCTCTTTTTGTGGGAACATAAGGCCACTTGTAGAAACCAAGATGCCACTTGCCTACCAAATGCGTAGCATAACCTGACAGAGAAACAATGCGTTTAAGAACTGAAAAACGCTTAAAGGATTCCGCAAAGTAATTACAATTAAATTGATTACTTTGATTACTTTGATTGCCTCATGATACAATGTAGCAGACCCCAACCATCGAGCTTCAACACACTCGTCAACAACAACAGTGAATTACACTGTAATTGTGAGGCAATCAAAGTAATCAATTTAATTGTAGTTACTTTGCGGAATTCTTAAACCGCTTTTCATTTCTTAAACGCATTGTTTCTCTGAATCTCCGACAAAACTGTATTGACATTTCGGAATGAGAGATAATTTTGACCGAGAAATCACAACTTGCAAGAACAATCAATGCAGTCTTCAGTCCAAACAACACTCAGTGAGGAGAAGAGGAGGAGTTTCAGTGATCTTGTCTGCGTTTCAATTCCATGCAACGAACATCGACAAAATAAGCACTTAAATTGCACTTGACTTAAATAGTTCTGCCAAAGATTGTTGCTTAGCAAGAGTCCTAAATCTGTCGATTCGGTTTTTTACCACGCCGTCAGGACGGGTCTAGTAATGCCCTTTTGTTTTTCGTGCTCTTTTATTACGCGGTCACTTGCCCCAGACCCCAGTTTTCGCTTGGCCAAACAAACAGGCTAGAGGCTAGAGCTTGTATCTTGAGTGCCCATAATATATTGTACACCACGAGGGGAGGGAGAACAAAGGCGGGATATAATACCCCTGGGGCTTTTCTTGCTTTTTTTTTGGGGGGGGGGGCTCGAATGCTTACCAACTTCCCTCAGCTGTCCTGGAAGGGTCTGGAAATCTAATGGCAATCCAAATGGATCTGGCGGATGAATAACCTCATGCTGAAGTCCTGTTGAAGATAAACACGAATTAGACAGCGTAAAATCCTCTTGGTCTCCCCAAGAGGGGGAAGGTAAAGTAAGAAAGTTACGTTTTGTGTCCTATCCACTGGACTGAATAAGCCAAAAGGCTCATCAAGGCCGGCAATTAACTCCGGCTCTGGTCTCTGTACCATGAAGCGACTAGGAAGCATCACTACTCCCCTCCAAGGAGGAAAGAAAGCTCCATCCATGATGATTGCGTGGAATTCAGTTAATCGGTTTGTTATTGATTCTTTCCGAAACGGTTGTTCTTGGGGCATAAAATAGATTTTCCTTGGATTTTACGCATTCTTCAAGGTCGATATTGCATTTGTTTTTGGTTATTTAAAGTTCCCATAGACGTAAAATTTCTAAATAAATTCGTGGTCTGTGCTCTTTTTCAAAGTCTTTCTTTGGGAGCCATTTGGCGTGAAGACGCCATTGTTTACGAGTTGTCCTTCGACAAAGGTATGTTAAATTTCACTTCTTTTGTAAGTTATGGATACATTGGCCTTTTGAAGAGTCCAAACTCTGCTTAAAGGTTAAAGAACGGTAGAAATCGCAATGTACTCTAACGTACTCACGTCTTCAATGAGTAAGCTCTGAATTCAAATTACTCAAACATGTGACGTAAAGCCTCTTTTCAAAGGACTCGATACAATGTAGAGTCCGCAGGGACGGCAGAGCCCGGGGGCTGGGGAAAGGGGGTCCCCCCCCCTTCCACACTTCTTAGGAGAATGACATTTTATTTATTTTGTTTCAGTAGGAGGTACCGATGAAGAAATAGATACTTCCGGTAACATTAATTCGATTCATGCTCACTAGTTATTTGAGAAAAGACGAAAAATATTAACAGATGAAACTACTGCCTGAATCGTACTTGCTTAGCTACAACCTTGGACAAAACCAGTCGGATACTTTACGTGTTTACGTATTTTAACATTTTCTTTCAGCGTGCGCTTCCTTCCCACCCACGGGGAGCTTGTGTAAAAATGCGGGTCAGTGTACCAATGCCGGGATATATCATAGAAGGATGGGAAATATGTACCAAGTTCACAAAACGTCCAAAATATTGTTGTAGGCACAAAAAGTACCTGTCATTTTACAATGTTTCCAGATTGATTATTATGAAGAAATAACTCATGGAGAATGCTGAAAATACCTTTTCCGCGCCTCTAGATTTTAAAATTTTCTGAGGGAGAATGCCCCCAGACCCCCAACAAACTCGCTCCTCCGGCGGTCGTTTTAACCCCCCCCCCCCCCCTTCCCCAGTTGAAAATAGGCTCCGTCGTCCCTCGACCGCCAAGCCCCGAACCATCAACGCTCCAATCTGTCGATCGAAAGTCCAGCACGATGGTGACCGCTACACTTCTGCGCCTCTGCAAAGTGGGGAGGGGGTTACAATGATATGTCTATGAAATAGGATGTAAATTTAGAAATAAAAGAGGGAAAAGACATATTCACACTGAGTTAGACGGCCGTTATCCACTCGAGAGCACAATTTTGATAGCTGACAAAAGTGATCTCCACTTTCTTTCCAACACGACCAAACTGGTGACTGTTTGGTAACTTTCTGCTGAGAAGTGTGTACAAACCTAATTTTTTCACAACCTCCACTTATTTCTTTCAGGAGCCGTTCACACAAGGTAGTTAGATCGATCCGATTCCGCTATGACATGAGTGTGAACACTTTCAGAAAGCGGAGATGTATCTAAACTACGGACTGCTGGGGGAGATCAGGTCTCCTATCAATCGCTTCGAAGTTTGCTCTCTTCAAGCGTGAAAAAATAAGGTCGAGGCGAACAAACTTCCTTTTCATACCAGGGAACAGGAAGTAAAACAACCAGGGAACAGGAAGTAGAACAACCAGGGAACGAGGATGAAGGCGAACGATGACATGAAAGCCACGCTGTGTCTTTCGGGAAAAAATTTGAACGCTCCGGAAACTTATTTATGATGGCTGCTAACTTCAAAAGGAACCAGGACTCAGTCGGAAAGTCAGGCAAAGGAACTGCGATCGAACTTCCTGTCCTCGTTCTTTGCTTTGGCAACGGGTTCATCAGCTTTCAACACGAAATTCTGATGTTCTTCTTGAAACACGAAAACTGTCAAGCCGGAGGAGGGTATCAACAAAATTACTAAACATCGTTTCGATTCAATTCGAAAAGGAAAGAAGCTGTACTCCCCTTAGCCTGCGAACGCAGATGTATTTCCGGCTGTCGTCAGCCGGAAATACGTCTGCGTTCGCAGACTATACTCCCCTGCTTTAACAAAAATCGCCTTTAGATTCCTCGGCTTTCACAGCCTCGCGGTACTTCCAACAAAAATGCCAAAAATATTATATATTCCACCTTCTTTTTGTATATTGCCAGCACTCTTTCATCATCTTCAACAGTTTTTCCCTTTGTTTTCTGGCCTTGGAAATTATTTGGCGGTGGGGATAACGAATTATTACTCTCAAAAACCTTTTGAAACTCAGTCTTTTAGCCTTTCAATTTCATTTATCTGCCTATATTCAATTGTTTTCGTTACCATGCCTTCACAACTGGCGCATAATCCTTTGATTCGCTCTGACAAAGGGCTAACGCTCGAACCATCACCTTTAAAGCTCTTTACACATCTGACAATTTATCTCACATCTCTTTTTTTCTTTTTCCTTTTCCAGGAATTTCATTAATTCTCCTAAAAATTGAAGCCTGAAAAAGTTTGGTCCAATTGTAATAATAATAATAATAATAATAATAATAATAATCAATTTACATAGCGCTACTACTACAAAATATATTCAAAATATTCATAAATTAAAAGCCTTCTTAAAAACATGTTTTCAGTTGCTTTTTTAAAAATGGCGAGGCACACCGAAAATTCACCTTTTAGTTGTGCAATGCAAGGACTGTACTTTTCAGTGAGTGTTTCGTGCGTTCAAATTAAGCACATTTTCAGAACTGGGAACTGTTGCAGACATGGTTTTAAAACCTCACCGTATGGCATGCATGTATTAGGTTCGCCGGAATATTCATGAAAAAAGCAGTGAGGAAAAGAATTGCTTATGCTTGATCCATGGTTATAAAATACATAAAATAAAATATAAAATAATCTTTGAATGTTGTCCTTCAATAGCATTTTTAAAAACTTAAAGGTTCAAAGGTTCAAATGAGGCCTAACACTATTGTAAAAAATTAAATCTAAAATCCAAGCTTTCGGCGAAAGCTTGGATTTTAGATTTAATTTTTTACAATAGTGTTAGGCCTCATTTGAACCTTTGAACCTTTGAGTTTTTAAAAATATAAAATATAATGATATAAAAATAATTAAAAACTTAAAAGATACAAAATACATAGACTACCAAAGTCCCACTTTTTCGCCTTGAGGCCCCAAAGCTCTCGACAATTGCATGACAGGTAGCCCAAGATTGAAACTTGAGGTCAAAGTAATATCATCCGCTTTGATGTTACAACACCTCAAGTGAAAGCTGAGAGGTTCCAAATACTTGCAGCGTTGAAACGAAATTTTATTTTTTACAGCATTTGTACATTTATAAGATTTTAATTTCTTCTTATGTTTTTCCTATCTTCTATTGAAAGGATTTAGTTGACACAACTTCCCTCCCCAACCTTCATCCGAGTCGTTTCCCGGGGCTTTCTTTCTCTACCTTCCAATCCGCTTTAGAAGTGATCAACATAAATAAATTTTATTAATTTACCTGTGTGTATCGGATACCTGCCGGTCATAAGAGCTCCCCTTGCCGGTGTACAAACTGGTTGAACGTAAAAATTGTCCAGTATGACTCCATTTTTTGCGAGCGAGTCTATGTTTGGGGTGTGGATCTTTGACTCATGAAATCCAACGTCGATCCAGCCAAGGTCGTCTGCTAACATGAACAAAATATGCGGCTGAGCGGGTTTTGATTCAGTCTCCGTTTCTTTAGCCATCAGTGAGTTCACAGTGAGAAAAAGGACGAAAGAACTCAGTACAACCGACTGAGATGACATTTTTACGCGAGTAAAAGGTGCGCGTGGAAATTGAAAATTTTACATTTATCCACAAAAACATCACATGACTCAGTATCACCCTGCGTCTGGAACCAGTTGAGCCTAGAAAAACCACAGGTGCACCATCCTCTGTTTGTGGGGTGGCCTGTGCTTTTCAATGGCTATTAAGATGATGTTGTGTTTGTGTTCTAGGTTTGTTCTCTTGAAGGTTTGAATTTGAAATTTGAAAAGTTTGACGTTTTGAGTAAAGTTTGAACATTTAAAATTTGAAATTGGAAGTTGTTCTTCCCCCAGCTACAGGACTCTTGGACGGATCACGAAGATGGCGAACGTACAATTTGGCGCAAATACTGTGTGACACTAAATTTTTGCGGGTCCAAATCAAGTTTTTTCTTTTTTCTTTTTTTTTTGGCGGTTTTTGCGGGTTTTTTACGATCCGCATTAAAAAGTTCCCGGGAAAAAACTTTCCCGCAAAAATTAACTCCACTGTCGATCGCCTTTTACATCTAATGTAAAATCATTTTGGCGGTTAGTTAGTTAAATCGTCTCCTTCGTTCAAAAACAAAACGAAATTAAAGACACAGCAAACAAAACATTCAAGAATGAAACGATAGGAGGATCGTCTGAACGTAGTCTATTGATTAACTGAAAACGTGTTATACATCTTCCCTTTATTCATCTAGGAACCCATATTCACCTGCATTCGATTGTTTGTACTCAAAAGACGAGAATGGTATAATTCCAAATAGAAGGCGGCTTTCTGGCAATAGCAAAAATTAAGTCCCAGCAAGAAAAACCAGTTTTTCCCAATCGCAAAAATTAATTAGATTTCCGCAAAACACAAAAAACTGCCCATTCGCAAAATTAAACCCCCGCAAAAATTTGGGTTTGCCCCGGTGTAAGAACCTGCCAAGACTGATATTTGCATGAACGTTCAACAAGCCATTTTTATGTAGAACTGTCTACGAGAGCTCTGGCTCTGTTTAGCTATCACTAACGTTCAATTAATAGCATGCCCCGGGCAATTGCCCCGTTCAAGGTTCGGCTAATTTCTTGGCCGTCGCGCTAAGTCGTTTCCATTGGGGATCAGAGTTTTCCAATCGCCGGCGGTTTCCTCTTTATCGTCTCCGCACAATCTCATGGAGATAGCGTCAAGCGCAAATATTTTCAGTTTCACTATATATGATTTCTTAGATAGAGTTTTATGTTGTTTTTTTTCTCCCAGATGAGCATTCATCCTTGCAACTCTGTATCAACAGCAGCTACCAAAGTTGCCTTTCAAGACTCAACCAAGAAAACGATGCGCGACCATTTACGAACCTTCTGTCTATTTTGCAGTCATTTCGGATACCCGGTCTATCCCGTCACGAAGACGACATACATGGCCTATTTAGCGTTTTTTTTTTCTTGGTCATTAACATCCTTCCGCTCCTATACAGACGCATGTACTTCGCCGTTGTACATCGGCGAGATATCAGTCTTCCTCGTATAAAGACGCATCTACCTCGCCGACGTTCAACGGCGAGATTTGAAGTCTGACAGACTGAGAGATCTGTCCAAAAGGCCGAAGAGCAGCAACAAATTGACCGTTTCTTTGCACGATCAGCAAGTTAAGCATGCATAGAAGCAAATTTCCCATGGGGAGCATGCCCCCAGATCCCTCTAGAAGCTCCCGCCTTCGGCGGTCGCTTACCGAAACCCCCTTATGTAAAACCTGGATCCGCCCCAGCTAAGATCTAAGACCCACTGGACTAAAACGAAAACCTACTGAAAACCTAGAACAGAACAGTTCAGTGTGATGCGTCACAACATTTCCAGCACTGTACACACCCAACGTACCCGACGTAACTATTCGCACTCAATCGAACTTGATCGAACGACTGGTTTCGATTGGCACAAAAAATTGGAGCAATCGAACGCAATCGAACTTTGATTAAGTTCGATTAAGTTCGATGGTCGAAGTTGGAATAAGGTCTGATAAAACGGATGTTATTTCGGGCGCGCTAGTCGTGGGAATGATTCGATGCGTACTTAATAGTATACTCAGCGATATCGGATTCGTCGAATGAATACAATCCCTTCAAATTTCTGTCTTTGTCTCGTAAACAAGGCAAAAAAAAAAAAAACCAAGCAAGCAAAGGGAAAGATCATTCACAAACCCTGAGATGAGTGACAATTGCTCATACATTTTAAAAATAAATATCCCGTGTGCAAAATCCTGCAAGCGATTAACTTTCACGATTGTACAGTTAAACCCCTCCATACGACCCCACCGTTAGTACGACACATCGTTATCATTTCTGTGTCTCGAACGAAATCCCATTCATTTCTTCATTTTGCAACCTCGCTAATCCGACAACCCGTTATTACGACAAAAGACCACTTTTTTGCATTCTCCAGTCAATATCTTCATCATAAGTTACCTAGACTACGAGTAGTCCCTCATTTTCCTCAGGAAGAGTAGAGCGAGCGAAATAATGCGGGTGGCGATTTTCACGCGCGCTCGCATATTTCGCTTGTTCTAATATCGCTGACTGAAAGTGAGGGACTACTCGTAGTCTAGTGTTTACCTCGTTTATCCGACCAAAGGAATGAGTACAATAGGAAAAGAACAAAAAAAACATTCTGCGAAAAAAAAATTCATGCACAGCGAGTAGCCCAGAAGAAAATTGCACACTTTTTACTAAGAGAAAAAAAAATTCATGCAAGAGATTTCCCTGAAGAAAATTCCTGCACGGAAAATATAAACAACAACAACAACAAATAAAAAAATTTGAAACTCCGTCAAAAATTGTGGCTGGATAAGTGAAGCGTAAGCAGGACTAGTTTTACTTTCTCACTAAAATATACCGAAACACTGTTGCGTGAGGAGACGATGGTGTTTTCCCACCTTTTAGAGGTCAGTAGGCCGCACGTAGGTGTTACAAACTAAAATGACCACCTCTGGAGTTATCCCTAATGATTTTTCTAAAAAAGAGACCACTTGACAGAAGTTATGTTCATTGGGCTCCTGGTTCTTTTAGGGGTGAAAACGAAGTAAAACAATTCTTGATCCTAAATGGAAGCGGGGGGGGGGGGGAGGGTGTTTCTTTAGGGGCCCTTGGGGCTTTTCTTTTCTACGGAGCCCAGAAAAAATGCTGAGTCTGGTTAATAGAGCTCTGGAGTGTTGCGGTGGAGACACAGAGGGCCAAATTTTTTCTCATAACCTCGGAACTCTGGAGCCCTGCCATATTTAGGCCTCGAACTTCCATTATCTTACAGTGTCTTAAGCAATTTTATTTTTGTTTACTTTGCGTTACAAGCGAATATTCTAAATAGGCAGAAATATATTTACTTCACTGGTTCTACTATACACAACAATGTGACAACTGCAACTGCGACCCCATTGCGCCGACCGTCTTAAACAGGGTAAAAAAATAAGGCATTCAAGAAACAGAGTATAAGAAAATCAAAGATATTTGTCATGAACAGTGCCAGAGCTCCGCTGAGGCAAACGGTACCTCCAGTTACCCCTCGAGTTCCCTCTCCCTCTCCCCCGGGTCGTGGGATGTCCGCTCCGTGGCAAAATTCAAAGTATTTAAATACGGAATTTAGACCCTTTCTAATCTCTTTTGTTTTTGGTTGGTGTAGGTCTACAGCATGGCACTGTACATACTACCAACCCTTATGGATTGCCATTAGAATACAGTATTCTACCTCAAGAGCTGAAAAAAGTTGGTATGTCCCACTTGCAAATAAGAATTGTAGTAGTTGGCGTGTTATCAATCGTTTTAGACTGCGCGCAGTCGTTTTTTTTTCCGCAGTTCCTTCGCGCGAGCGAAATTGTAAGAGTTAAGCACGTCAGCGGTAAAAAGGAGGAGAGCTTGAATCCCGCACTTCGCGTGGCTTCCCGCTCGATACGTCACGCTATAGAATATATAGAAGAAGAGGAGAGATTTCAAACTGTTACTGAATAAAATACAAAATGCATAATCCATAATCCTTTCAGGGGGGAAAAAGATGGTAGCAAAACAACAAAACAAACGTTCCGTGGGGCTCCGTAGTCATCCATTCTGGATCTTTTGTCTTCTTTTCTCAAAAAGGAGCATTTATTCCTTTGGTCCATGCAGTGTCAGTAGTTATACAAACTGCAGTTGTGATAAATTATTGCCGGATCGCGTCAAAATTGTTGTCTGGTGATAATAAACACCGCGGGACCTTTTTCGGCAAACTTTAACGATCTTCGGAAATTTAGGAAACGTTTGGTAACTTACGGAAAATATTTGTTAACTTCGGTAGCCCTCGGGAAATGGTAGAAATATCAAAAAATCATTTTAAATCTTTCAATTTAGTAAGCTTTTGAGAACAAACACAGTAACATAATGCTACTTGGAACACTTCTGTGTAATCCTTTGTGTTACCGACAGGCTATGCTACACATTTGGTAGGCAAGTGGCATCTTGGTTTCTATAAGTGGCCTTATGTTCCCACAAGAAGAGGTTTCGATTCTGCGTTCGGGTTCTGGGATGGTTCGGAGGATCACTACACACACTCAGTTGAAGGATTTTTAGATTTCCGCGATGGAGAAGAACCTGCAAGAAACTGGAATAACACGTACGCCATGTATGCATACATGGAGGTAACTCAGTTAAGTAATTTTTAACTTTCCATGAAAATCTTCGATCTGTCCATAACTCGGTAGTGTAAGATTGTGATAAAGGAAGGCAGCATGCATTCGAAGACGAAATTACAAAAGTTATAGTTTTAAAGATACTATAGACTTTTTGTTTACTTTTGTTATTTAAACCAGTAGGAATTTTCAAATGGTAGTACTAATTGGGAAAATATATAAAGGAGGCCGTAATAAAAACGATTTCAAAAACCCATTTATATAAAGACACAGAGATAAGACGATGATCAAAATCCCCCCCCCCCTCCCCCCTCCTCCTCGAGCTCCTTTGTACGTATACTACTTGCAGGCGTTCAGGTATCTCGTCACTTTTGCTTGGAACAATTTTATTGGCTGTTAGTATCATTCGATCAATGACACCTTCTATGAATAATCGGCCACTTGTGTGGCCAAAAATGACATAATGTGTCACGTTATCTCTCTTCCCAGTACAACGAGCTCACCCAAGGCAACGGGTGGGAGAGTATTGCAGAGTATACTATCTGATGGGGCAAAAAGTCGATAATAACTCTATAAAGTGGTGGAACGTTGCATTAACCTGGTTGTCGAGTTAATGAAGTTTGTAAATGAGAAAAAGCCTTAACTTTAATTTGCACCACAAAATAGTGGTTGTAATAAAGCGTTCGTCGTTTTAATGGATGATCGCAGCGCTTGATGCTTGATGCATTTGTATAAAGTTTTAGTTACTTAAATACTTAATTACTGACTGACTGACTGACTGACTGACTGACTGACTGACTGACTGACTTACTGGATAGTCGCAGCGCTTGATGATTGATGCATTTGTATAAATTTTCAGAGGATGGAGAAGATAGTAAAGTCACATGACCCCACGCAGCCCTTGTTCTTGTACATGGCATTTCAAAACGTTCATTCTCCGGTTCAAGCTCCTCAACAGTATGTCGACAAGTACAAGTTTATCAAGGACGAACTCAGAAGAGGATACGCTGGCATGGTGGACATACTGGACGAGGCAGTAGGAAATATTACCAAGGCTTTTAAATCGGCAGGGTAAGATAGATAACTAAGACCCCCGGGGGACTTAGGTTACGGTGTTCTGGTAACAAAAGACCTCAGCGACAAATTCTTGCGGCAAGGACAAGAGAGACGGCAAAAAGTGGGAAAATTCAATTCATATTATTTTGTTTCCGTCTTATTTTCTTGCCTAGAGGATCAATTTATCGTTTATACTTGAGGAGGCTGGCTTTCCCGTGTAACCCTTTAAGCCCCAATATCAACAGGCACGTTCTCCTTACTGTTTTCCATATATTTCTTATGTTTGTATTATGTACTTGCCATATATTTAACAATTATTCTACGAGGGCGCGCTGGATATCGAATGTTATTATTCAACAAATTGTCACTATGCCCATATATGGTAAGGAAGCCCTCAATATCTGTCATCCGTACATGACAGATATCCTGCGATATACGTAAATGACCATATTTGGAAGTGCACTGCAGATTTTCTTTCATTGCTTGTTTGGCGGCCATTTTGAAAGCCGAGGCAGTTTTAGCAGTGTTCTCCATAAATTTTAACTCTCTGGAAGAAACTTTCCACGATTAAATGCTCTCAAAGTGTCAACAAGTGTTTGCTTCAGCTCACAAAGATATCCAGAGGTTGACTTGGAATTTTCATAGTGAGAACTCAACCAAGAAAATGCTTTTGCGAACGAAGCAGCAGACTTGCTCACGGAAAGTTGTAAAGACTAAAGTTGAAAAGATTTTAATTCACAGGAAGAGGACTTATTCTCGGTAAGGTAGCAGTATTTTTTTTCCTTTGTCTTGTCATTTCCAAACATGAGTTTGTAAATAAGTCTTTTTAAGTGAATGGCAGTAAACTTCGATTTCTTGAAGTTCTGTTTTGATTTTTATTAAGCTTTATGTGTTCCTAGCTTTTAGCGTTTTTATCATAGAGCCGTAGTTTTTCTCGTTCTGAAAATGCTAGTCGATGGGAATTTGTTGAATAATAAAACAATTATCCTGCTCAATCTTGCGGAATATCCCCTGATTTAGCCAACTCGGCCTACGGCCTCGTCGGCTAAGTATCAGGTGATATTCCGCGCGATTTCGCAGGATAATTGTTAAATAGATAACCAACGAGGCGCGTAGCGCCGAGTTGGTTATAATCATTTGATATCCAGCAAGCCCGAGTAGAATAATTGTTTTATTAAAAACTTAACCACTATTTAAAAAAAAATCAGAAAGAACAGGAAAAATGAGAAAAGAAATTTAAGCGGAACAAGAATCGATCACATGACTGAACGAAAAAGGCGCCAAAACCTTGCGAAGTGTTGCAGCGTTTCATTGCAAAGCTGAATGAATCAATGAAAACTGCTCGAAAGTGAACAAAGTAGCACACGTTTTGGAAAAAATCTTCTAATTCTTGGCTCTGAAATGTTTGATTTTTCCTGAACATTGTTGTAATCATCGTTCAAAGCGGATTGAAGCTGTACAATTTCACCATATAGCTGCTGGAGTTGAAACTGAACAAGTTTGTAATCTGTTCGCACAACGGAGCCATCATGTGCGTGTTTGATCGAACTGAAGACAGAACAAATTTGAACAGTTGAACTTGAAGAGGTATTTTCTATGCAGCTCAGAAGCAAGATTACTGTAGCAAGGAACATTAGAATTCACCATCATAGTTTGTTAAACGCAAAGCGCAAAATGCAGTTGTTCTCGGTTTAGAGGTTGCGGACGGAATGGTAAAAACAACATTCAAACAACTGGAAAAGCGATTCAACTCCGTTTACATGGCATCCAATTTCTATCTGAGCATTTGGACTGTTGGAACACAGAGCTACAACAAGTGCAGGTAAACCAGTGTCCTGATTTTGCATGTTAAAGCCGAAAAACAATCTCGCCCTTCTTTCCTTCTTGGTAGTTTGCAGCCGTATTTTTTTTAGCACTTGTTTAGACTGCTTCATGATTTTCGCACCGACTCGCCCTGAATGTGTGATAGTTTTTATTAAATGCTCCAGCCCCATTTCATTGTGTTTTATTTTATGTCTTGTCTTGATATTTTGAAGTGGAAATCCTTTCTGATGATCGACGTGACGATCGATGAAAGAAATTAATTGTAAACACAACGCTTAATGCTTAAATTTCTATTTCTGCACAGTTTCATCAAACAATTTTGACTTGTGTTAGACGACGCTGTTGGTGATGCTTCTTGGTTACGTTGTTGGAATTTCTGCTTAATTTAAAATTGCTGGCAAGTGATTTTTCTCGTCCATTTCTCTCGCCGGGTTGCTCGTGAGGAAAAAACTTTCAGCTCACTTTGTTGTTGAGTGTTCATTGACCATATTTGTCGCAGCAGGTATATGAGCTGATAGCCTAGCTCCGTTGAGCCAATCAAAATGCTAGAAATCCAATATACCTAGTCCAGTTTTTAATAATTTCATATATTTCTACTTGTGAGAATTTGATTAAACATCAAGACACATCAACTTTGGTGATCATTTCCCTTATTCTCGTGACCTGTATGTTTGATCAAGTAGTGATACTATACGGAGAAATTAGATGCATGTCACCCTTAGGGCTTGGCCTCATTCTTACCTCCCCACCGTGTGTTTAAAAATTTCGAACCGCCGAGTATTTAGTCTTGAACGATCCGTGCCCGGCTGACAGCCATCCAGACACTGCCTTCTCCAATACTAACATAAATGATCTTAACTTGCTGCTCAATTCTCAATCATTATTCTTTGCAGGTTATGGGATGATACGCTCTTTATATTTAGTACTGACAACGGAGGGATACCAAGCAATGGGGGGTTTAACTGGCCACTCCGTGGTAGAAAACACACCGTATGGGAGGGAGGGGTCCGCGGGACTGGATTTGTTTATGGCAATTGGCTGGAGAAAAGGGGCGTGACGAGCAAAGAATTGTTACACGTGACCGACTGGTATCCGACTTTAATCAATCTTGCAGGTAAGGAATTTTACCTTTGTCTTGTCAGAAGCTTCAAATAAGGGACATAAAGGCTCGTTTTATCGAGGAGTTTTTATGCGAATTTATCAGCGAATTATTACAGCAATATGAAGTTCAATTTCAAATCACCTGTGTAAACTAAGGTCGATTGCCTTGGAAGTTTAAGGGTAATTTTATTTCCATTTGATTTGCGCAGGGGAGAAAGCCCAGTACCATGTCAGAATCAACTCGACTCCAGGACTTTTTTCCTCCTCATTTGAGAGAGCGTGTGTCCTGGGTTTGAGATAGATATAAAGCTAACTGAAGGGAAACTTAGAAGAACCTTGACGAATTTTTATGTTTACATTGCATTGAATCTGCGAGAGGGGCGGTGAGTTGATTTAAGACAAGTACGAAAGCTTCGTCCTTCTACAAACCCCTACTTTCCCAGAAAATAGAAATGAGTAGCTCCCACCGTGCGATAATTCAAATTTTCACGTAACTACCATCCAACACAGACCTCTTCTGATACATATAATAATTTGTGTTAAAACACGTGTAGGCGATTGTCTCTTTATTCTTCGCGGTAGGAGGAAGTTATGACCCTGTGCACCCAAAGCCTGTGGACGGTTTTGACGTATGGGAGACGATCTCTTCTGGGAAACCTTCGCCAAGAAATGAAGTTCTCGTAAACATTGATACTTCTAAAGGGGCCGCTCTGCGTGTGGGCGATATGAAAATATTGATTAATGTTCCTAATCTCATGTGGATCAAACCGCCTGAACTGGAAGATAGCTTAACAGAGCGAAGAGAGATGGAACTACAGTCTAGCTCTGAAGACCACAGTGGAGAAATGAAATCTTACCTTTCATTGGTCAGTTTTTTTTTTTTTTGCGACATGTTCATTTGCATTCCACCTTAATTGCGCTAAGAGGGAGTAAAGAAATAAACAATGCAGAGCTTGTGCGCTTTCTTGGCTTTACACTACCGCAAAAGAAACAAAAACAGGAAGTAGAAACTGATCATGTCATTCCCTATGCAATTCGTCTTTTCTTTCACTTCAGTTCTTCTCCCCCCCCCCCCCTCCCCACCCTGTTTCTCGTTGAACGGAGTCTCATCACGAGGGAGATATAGGTAAATCGCTCCCCCACCCTTCTCTTTCTCTTTTAGCTAATGGTTTCTTCCTTTCTTCTTCGTCAATCGATCCAGGGTGAACATGAGAATCTCCAAGACACTGAACGAATTGAAGTGGCTCTTTACAATTTAGGGACCGACCATTAGAAAAGTGATGGGTGGGGTGGGGAAAAAACCAAAAAAAAATTCATGCAAGGGAAAATGTCCGAAAAAAAAATTCATGCAAGGGAAAATGTCCGGAAAAAAAAATTCATGCACAAGATGGGCCTCATTTTGATATGAAACCATAATTCGTTCTGCCAAAGTGCTCAAGTAGTGTCTCCAGTGTTTAAAAAAATTGGAAATTTTTGGGGCTCTGCCAGGATGCTATAAAATATTGTTTTCATAATTAATATTTCTTTTATCGGGAGTGGGATACCTTCGCCTGGAACAAATTTTTTGTTGTTTTTATAGTTATAGTTCAAAATATAGGGAGTTCAAAATAACCGATAGTAAATGAGTGAAGGGCAAATCCAGTGGGATCATTCTCACTACTATCTTATTACCTTCAGTTAATGAATTCTGATACATGTATGTACCCTGTTGTTGTTCAATTTTATCCCTGGTTTAATTTTTAGTGTCCTTTGTTCCTGGGTATGGTGATGTCCGATAATGGCTTTAAACCAAAGGGAAAAAATAAAAACAAGGATAAAATTGAACCACAACATGATACAATGGATGATTTCGGTTAGTGAATCGAAGCAGCTGTCACTAGCCACTTGGCTAGTTAGCAAAATAATTACTCTCGAGCCCTGACAGGGCTTTTGGGCTCCCTATAATTTTTATTACAGAACAACCCTGCATTTTAAAGCGAGCATTATTAAAAAGTGTTTTGTAATAAAATAAACTTAAAAATGTAAAGTAACGTAACAGTACAAGCTATGTATTTAGTAAAACAAAGTTGCATTGTTTTTAATTAATTCAATAGCAAATTGTGCATAAGGAAAATATTTTCTCAAAAAAAAAATTCATGCATAGGGCTGTAGCCAAAAAAAAAAATTCTTGCACTGGAAATGGGCCAAAAAAAAAATTCTGGCAGGCAAAAAATCCCCCATCCCCCCCATCTCTTTTCTAATGGTCCGTCCCTTAGCCACTGACCCTAACAAGCGTGACGACATAAGCAACAAGTACCCGGATGTAGTAAAGAAATTAAAGGAAAGGATGGCGTATTATCTTAACAGCACAGTCCCACCACTTAACCGGCCACCGGATCCCCAGGCAAGAGTAACTGCTGAAAAGAACGGCTGTTGGGGGCCTTGGCAAGACTGAGACAGAAGCAGCTGAACAAGCTTCTGCTTAAAGAAGTTGTTTTGCTACAGAGAACTTGATACCTTTTACCTTATTACAGAAAATATAAACTTTACTGCTCGATAATTTAAAGTGGTACTACGATCAAAAAATCACTTTTATTTTTTCCTCGGATTTCAAAACTTTGTTTATTTTAAAACACTCCCCCGAGCGAAATTTCAAGGCCTAATTTTGACAAGAAGACTGTTTATCTAAACTGCAAATTTTCCGATGCCATTATTACACCAGAAAGGGAACAATGACGTCATTCACTCACGGGCTTTAGAATGCAGTGTGTGTGAAAGTGGCTTGTTTAGTATCCAGCACGGGAGTTTGGAGCTTTCAGACTCTTAAACTCGTGTTTTACATAATTAATAAGCTGTGTACGTTCACACGCTGCATTCGTAAGCATTATAAGGCTCGTGAGTGAAAATGAAAATTAAAAAAAAAACGTTATTTTCCGCGAACTTCAAGTGTGCAGTACCGTTAATTTTCGCAAACTGGAAGGGGAGGTTCACACCACTAAGTACTCGTTGTCAATTTCAAGTCTATACTGCCTGAGGAAAACATTGCCTTGCGAAGTAACGCCCGTGAATCCAATAATCACCAAAAAGCTTGGTAACCAAGTATTTATCAGGGGCGTGCCGGAAGTGATGAATGATTTTTTCCGTTTCAGCGTTTTTAGAGACGATATGAATCACAACTTTTATGGATGACTATTTGGCCATTTGGAATTACTGGAATTACATCAACGTTGTGCAATTAAAGAAATGAAAGCACTTTGTTGTGGTTTTAGGTGAAACAAAAACATATCAACGCCAAAAATATATACAATGTTCGGGAGCCTACTGATCCACTCCTGTTTCTTTTATTAAACCTATTGCTCTGTCTTCTAATTCGTCCTCATTATCTGAATCGGAATCTTCTTCAGTTGAAGAACAATCGATCAAGACAATTCCCCTTTTCGCAAACTCTCGGGCCTTGTACGATTTCCTCTTGCTTTGGTTCGGAGGGCGAGTGGCGCTCGTTACCCACAAGTGAATGGCTGGTGTAGTCTCGTAACCTTGAAAAGGGGGACCTTCCATTTTGACTCTTATCAGGTGGCTAAGGGTGTTCTCGCTGAGTGTTGCCCGAGAATCTGAGAGGCATTGTTATGCTTCTCACGTCACGTTTACAAAATCCAAGCGGGCTATATATTATAAGAATATAGTAATTCATACTGCTTCACACGCTACTCCGGAAGACCCGCTAATTTGCGGTGACGGCTTGATGAACGACAAAGCGAAGATTTGCAACCACCGGAAATTTTACAACCACTATTATGAATCATTTTTTAAAAGTTCTTGGTCTGGTAGTATCTCTGTCTTTTCCCCTTTTTATTCACAAACGCCAATAATGTTGAACCTATAAAAATTTAAAACCTGAAGATCCGCATTAAATTTTTCTTTACAAGCGTAAACGACCGGACAAATTGTCCGGCCATCCAAGGATTTGACCGGACAAAACCTATTTTTGACCGGACATTGTCCGTTGACCGGCCGTTATTTCAAGCCCTGCACTTGGTGCACGTATTTCGTCAAACAGTCCATGCATTCGTGCAATATTGTCTTGACTATAATGTAGTCACATGTAACATGTGGGTCGTAGTATCCTCTGCATATAGATGTGGCACAACGGGTATCATGTAAACGTTGTTTGACTGTTCATTTGACAATTTAACCCACAATTTTCTATTAGTTTTGTCCATTTCGTCCCAGAACTAAACTCAACGTACCGCGTGAAGACAATTTAATATGTAAACGCGGCGTGAAAATTTCTATGTCGTGTCGGAAAACAAGTCGTACCATCCTGCAAACACCTCATTTCAAAACTGCTCTGAATTTTCTTTGCCAAGTTCTTTTCTAATTCTAAACGTTTTTGGTCACACCGGGTGACATCTGGGGTGTCACGATAGCTATGACTGTCATGTGATTTGCCTCTGGCAGATTAAAATGGAGGTCATCCCATTCCAAGCTGTTTTACTTCTTCTTATCGCCTTGTGTATCAACTCTGTATCTCTTCATGATTCAAAGAACTCCAAACCTCCACACATTCTTTTTATCCTCGCGGATGACCTTGGTTGGAGCGATGTAGGTTTTCATGGCTCCGTTATAAAAACTCCAAACATCGACAAGCTGGCCAGTGACGGGGTAATATTGGATAATTACTACGTACAACCGCTGTGTACTCCAACAAGATCCGCTTTGATGACTGGAAGGTACCCCATACACACGGGTAAGGCTTTTGAAAAGAATGAAAGAGGCTACTCATCGTATACAAGACAATACAACCTTAATAGACCTTTACCCAATTAGGCTTTTAGGAACAAAGAGAATTAGAATTTTGAAATCAAACCCAACACTCTTACGTGACAAAACACGTCCCGCGGGACCCGGACTCCTTATTAAAGTGAAGGTGTTGTTCGACGTACCTTTCAGACGTCATTGGACTGCTTGGGTTACAATCTAAAATGACCACCTTTGGAATTATTAAAACATCGATAGGAAAAGAACCTACTTGTCAGAATTTTTATGGTCTCTTAGGAGTGAAACTGAGGTAGAGAAATTCTTGGACTTTTAGGGAGGGTTCTAAAGGGAAGTAAGAGAGGATCCCTTCAGGGGAGCCTAAGGCTTTCCTCTTCTTGAAGCTCAGACAAAAAAAACTGATTCTGGCTAATAGGGCCCTGAAGTGATCCTATGGAGCCCTAGAGTCCCAGTGTTTTCTGTTGGAGCCCTGGAGTCCTGGAGCCTTGCCGTTTTTGGGGCAGAGCCATGGAGACCTAAGCCCCTTTGGGACTCTATTAGGGGTTTCCTTCAACATTGCCCTTTTTTCCTGTTCTACTTTGTTTGTCTGTTTTTGTGTTTTGTAGGTCTACAGCACGATGTTATTCATCCTACCAACCCTTTTGGATTGCCATTAGAATATAACATTCTACCTCAAGAGCTGAAGAAAGTTGGTAGGACTTTCTAGCAAATAAAAATAGTAGTAGTTGGAGTGTTTTTAATCGTTCATATTTTAGACTGCAAGCAGTCGTTCTTTTTTCCTTAGATCCTTCGCGTGAGCGAAATTGTATGAGAAGCAAGTTAGCGGTAAGAACGAGGAGAGATTGGATTCCGTGCTTCTCGCGGCTTCCGTTCAATACGTCACGCTTCGCGTGATCCTCCAAGCTACGTACAACATACCTAGAAGTAGAATTAAGGCTGCCAGAAGTCGGAAACTGTTTATAACAAAACATAAAAGGCACACTCGTCCTTTCAGCAGGTTAAAAAAACCGGAACAAAATAAAAGCAAAACAAACCTTTTGTGGGGTTCCGTTTCCATTCTGATTCTTTTGAAGTTTTCCAGCTTCAAATTGGACTTTTTGTTTTCTAATCAAAGAGGAGTATTTATTCATATGGTCTACGCAGCACCAGTAGTTACAGAATTTGCAGCTGTGACAAGTATGTTTTTTAAAATTATTGATAGCGTCAAAATTGCCTACGCCTTTTTCTTATTTTTAAATAATAAATTTCAAGGTGTTTGTTACCACTTCGCGGTAACTTGAAATCTTCGGCAAACTTCAAAGATCTTCGGAAATTTCGGAAATGTTCGCATGACCTTCGGACAGCGTTCGGTAGATCTTCAGTAGCCCACAGGAAATAGTCGGAAAATAATATTCGAAAATTTGTATGCTGTTTAAAACAAACACAATAATATTATATGGCTACTTGGAACACTCCTGTTAGATTCTTTTTCTCGCCGACAGGTTATGCTACACATTTGGTAGGCAAGTGGCATCTTGGTTTCTACAAGTGGCCTTATGTTCCGACAAGAAGAGGTTTTGATTCCGCGTTCGGGTTCTGGGATGGTTCGGAGGATCACTACACACACTCAGTTGAAGGATTTTTAGATTTCCGCGATGGAGAAGAACCTGCAAGAAACTGGAACAACACGTACGCCATGTATGCATACATGGAGGTAAGTTAAGTAATTTTCAACTATACATGAAAATCAGTTCATGGTTTCTTATTAAACTCGGTAGTGGCAAATTGTGATAATCTTCAGAAAAGAAGGAGGCGCTCAGAAAAAAAACAACAGAGGAAGGCAGCGTACAAATATATTAATTATTAATTATTATTAATAATATTAACTATATTTTTAATTATGTTATTAATTATATTAATTATTCGAAGACGAAATTACTGCTTGAAGGTGAAAGGTTTCGATTGACAGTTAGCATCATTCGATCAAGGACATTGTTTAAGTAAGCCGAGCTCAACCAAGGCTATGTGCGAGATAAATTGCAGAGTAGACTATCCGATAGTGCATAAAGTAATTAACAACTCCAAATGGAGGTCGTAGGTCGCATTAACCTCGTGGTCGGATTTGCGAAGTTTCTAAATAAGAAAATGTCAACGCTTTCATTTGGGTCACAAAAAGTAGTTGTAACACAGCGTTGGTTGAATTAATGAGACGGTCGCAGGGCGTGGTTTCTTTCTTGTGACATTTAAAAATGTATTTGTTTGGGTTTTCAGAGGATGGAGAAGATAGTCAAGTCACATGACCCCACGCAGCCTTTGTTCTTATACATGGCATTTCAGAACGTTCATTCTCCGGTTCAAGCCCCTAAACAGTATGTCGACAAGTACAAGTTTATCAAGGACGAACTCAGAAGAGGATACGCTAGCATGGTGGACATACTGGACGAGGCAGTAGGAAATATTACCAAGGCTTTTAAATCTGCAGGGTAAGATAGCAAAGTGAGACTCTTGGTGGGAGGGCGTTTGGTATAAAGCCAGGAACCTGGGAAGGTGGATAAAAATTTGGGGAGTGGAGAAGATGTTTTCAGCGACCTCAGCGACAAACCACATTGGCACTGAATCCTTACGAAAGCAAATCCATTTATTTTAGTCGTTATATCCAACAACTTTCCGTATTTTTTCCTGGCCGTAAGGATGTTTCCCGTTTAAAGTTACGTCAAGGGCAGGGGGTCGATTTAGTGGCTCCCTTCTTACATCTCCGTCCCGTGTATCTTTGACACGAGCATAGACAATCTTATTTTGTTGCTCAATTCTTATTCGCTGTTCTTTTCAGGTTATGGGATGATACGCTCCTTATATTTAGTACTGACAATGGAGGGTTACCAAGCGCAGGGGGGTTTAACTGGCCACTCCGTGGTACAAAACACACTGTATGGGAGGGAGGGGCTCGCGGGGCCGGATTTGTTTATGGCAATTTACTGGAGCAAAGGGGAGTGACGAACAAGGAATTATTACACGTGACCGACTGGTATCCGACTTTAATCAATCTTGCAGGTGAGGATTTTGATTTCGTCTTGTCAGAATTTTCATTTTCAAATGAAGAACACAGAGAGCAACGTGTACAGACGATTATTTATGCTAATTTTAAGGCGAATTTTTACAGCAAATTTTAGGTAGTTTCAAGTCACCTGAGTAAACTAAGGTCAGTTTCTTTGAGATTTTACGGCAGCTTCTTTGCGTATGCGGAAAAGAAGACCATGTGAGGATCCACTACATTTCAGGACTTTTCCCCTTTTAACAGGAGAGGGCGTAAGCCTTAACATCGAGGTTAATGTTCCTTTAGGCTGATAAAAGCTACCTGGAGGCGCCAACAAGGGAACGCAGAACGTAGACGTAGATCTAACAATTTTGTCTCATTCTTTTTTTCTTTGCTGCAAAAATCACTGCGAGAATCAGTATTCTTTAGAATAAGTGGTTCCTCTTCCCTATAAAATGTGCAGATACCCTGGCACATACCCATCTGTACCTATCATACAGTCTTCTCAGTTCTGAGATACATATCATAATCTGTGTGAAAACAGTTCGTGTAGGCCATTGACTCTTTTTCTTTCGCGGTAGGAGGAAATTATGACCCAGTACACCCAAAGCCTGTGGACGGTTTTGACGTATGGGAGACGATCTCTTCCGGGAGACCTTCACCAAGAAATGAAGTCCTCATTAACATTGATACTTCTCAAGGGGCTGCGCTGCGTGTGGGCGACATGAAGATATTGCTTAATGTTCCTAATGTCACGTGGTTCAAGCCGCCTGAACTGGAAGATAGCTTAACTGAGCGAAGGAAGATGGGACGACAGTCTAGCTTTGAAGACCACAGTGGAGAAATGAAATCCTACTTCACATTGGTTAGTTATTTTGTTTGTGCGACATTTCCCGTTGCTTAATGAACTGAACTATGAGTAGAAGAAATGAAAAACGCAACGTTCGTGCCTTTCTATGGATTTCCCACTTTCGCAGAAGAAAGAAAAGCAGGAAAAAACTGATCATGGCATCCCCTATGAGACCCCACCCCCATCCCCCCACCCCCTATGTTTCTCGTTGAATATAGGTGATTTTGGAAGTTAATATCCCTCCTCCATTCCTAATGATTTTTCCTTTTCTTCTTTTTCAATCGATCCAGGATGAACATGCTAAACGCCAAGAAACTGAACGAATTGAAGTGGCTCTATTCAATTTAGCCGCTGACCCTAACGAGCGCGACGACTTGAGCAGCAAGTACCCGGATATGGTAAAGAAATTAAAGGCAAGGATGGCGTATTATTTGAACAGCACAGTCCCCCCACTCAACAAGCCACGGGATCCCCAGGCGAGAGTAGCTGCTGAAAAGACCGGCTGTTGGGGGCCTTGGCAAGACTAAAAATTTGCAGAAGCAGCTAAATAGGCTTCTATTCGGAGAAATTCTTTTGTTTGGAGCTCAACGTCTTTTGTTTCTGAACCAGATAACTTTTACCCTATTGTAGAAATGAAACCCTATTGCCCCTTAATTTAAACAAAACCAAAGAAAATCGCTTTTGTTTCTTGGAACATCATCTCCCGCGATCTTCAGATCACGTATGCGGTACGTACGGAATTGATGCCACCGTTCTCCTGCACCAGGGGTGTGTTGCATAAAGCCTGACGGCGGGCGTAGCTAGCTGCTGACGTCAGACGTTAAAATAGTGACTTTCGCTGGAGAAAACGTTTGACTTAAGAAGTTACGTCCCACATTCTGATGCAACCGCCGACTGGTTAGATCACTGATTGTTGGAAATTTTGCAATTAAGTTGACATTCATGAAGGCCCCGTGGCTCAATGGATAAGGCATCTCACTACGAATCAGGGAAATTTAAATTGAGCATGCCTTATAAGAGTATAAAGCACTCTGAAATGATGCTATTTTTGTGGGCAAACCAGGGAATATTGACGATTAAAATTACAGCTCTACCACAAAGCTAATAAGAAGAATTCAAGTGGTGTGACGCTTTTTAGAAACAATTTACAAAACAAAGTCACGACTATGCACGCGTTTCCAAGATGAATAAAAGTCAGTTTTCTTACGCGCTTGATTTTCTCGCAAATTAAAGCCAATTTCTATACAAATGTAGGTAAATATACACAACAAAACAATTTTTAATTGTTTTAAGCTCTTAAAAGGGCGTAAACAATGCTCACTTCCTTTCGAGCTTTATGACCTAACAAAGCTCGGTCTAGGCTTTTTTATCTGTTAATTGAGATGACAATGAATATATGATAAATCTTTAATTGCGTACATCACTGCAAGGATCATTCTTCATTTGATTATTTGTTAATTATAACATTGTATGGATCGATCTCAGTAGCTTTCCACTTTTGGGGAATTGGTCGTTAGTTTCCTTAAGGGGATTAGCGATTATCTGTTAAGTAAAAAAGAAAAACACGAAGAGAAGTCAAGTTGCCAGAGTGCATGGCGAGAGAATGAAAACTAGTCTGCCATGTTTCAGTCTTTTTAATAAAACAACGTTACCCAAAAACAAAGTACACTACGTGTCGACCCCGCCAGAACTCGAAACTGGAATCCGAAGTCAGAAGCCTTATCCATCAGGTCACGAGACCCAGTCGATAATATTTCGAACTAAAATTCTGTATGAAATGAGCTACTACATATTGGAATCAAAAAGAATGTAAAAATGATTCGCCTATGTTTAAATTACTTTACTGATGTCCTTAGTGTCTTAAGCAACAGATGGCCAGAATGGAAATGAACTGCAATTTGAACAAACTGGGATATATTTTTCAAGTTTTACCTTATGTTATAGAAAAATCGCTAAAATTGATTTATCATAGGTCGTCCGGGTGAGTGTAGTCCTGAGAAGGACTGTTTGTGATGACACTGACTGACGTTTCGACAACCTAAGCAGAAGTCATCATCAGAGTCGAGTGAACTGTGAATCGTCAGTAGATGATATAAGTCTCTGGTCGTTGTCCTGATTTGGTCGACGTTCTCGTGATGTTATTGGTCGTCTGTCAGTTAAAGCCGTGATTTTATCGGCTGTGAAGACGTATTTAGTTTGTTCTCCCTTTCAAATCACTTGATATCTTACCATTGGTGTTCTAGAACATTAAAGTTGGATTAACGTTGCGACTTGTTCCGCTGTATGAAAGTTTTTGTTTCTGCGAAAGGTGCTGTATTCTGCCCTCCACCTACCCACCATCATACCCTTATCCAAAGGTAAACCGAAAAACTAAAGCAAAAGCTTCTCGTACTTTCCCTATCGTGGAGGCCGAAGAACGCTCAAGGAGCACAAATATAGAGGTCGGCACACACGAGGGCATAATTCTGGCGGATATGTACCAGTCACAAGAACCTTGAAGTGTTTACACGAGGGGAATGGTTGCAGGGACGTGTTACAAGCACAATTTGAAGAGTCTAGTCCCTTCAACTCTAGTCACCAGTTTAAATTGCCCGGGAAGAAGACGTAGGAACCAGCGATTTTTTGACAAAAATGGTTGGTCCACACCTGTAGCCAAGGTCTGCTTGGCTAGAGGAGCGCGTAGCCGCGGGAATCCACCATACGGAAAAAGATGGCACCTGTACATTTTACCACAATACCTTGCAAACCTAACACAGCCAATAGGCACATAAAAAGCCATATTTTTTGCACAAATTTGTCCCCGTGCTAGCAACATTGTGTATTCTAAGTTTGAAGTTTTTAGAACTTTTCTTTGCGTTTTTGTGAGCGTTTTGGGGGTTTTTGTGCGATAAGAATTATGGTAAATGTTCCAGTCGCCATCGTTTTCGGTACGGTGGATTGGAAACGCTTCTGGCAAACAAGCAAAGGAATATCACCAGGTGGGAAGGCTAAAAACTGCGTTTCTTTCCATATTCAAACTTGCTCCCGCATTTTGTTAATTCACCCAAATTCATTCTGTCTTGTTATCTAAATTTCCAATAACTAGGATCTTCACATACGCCGAGAAAATACTTGGGAGACCCCGTCTGCACCAAAGCTAGCTAAGCCAATGGACTGTTGTTCACAGTCATTTCATTCATTTATCATTTATTTGTTTCAATTTTTCTGAGATAGAGGAGCAATTTCACGAGACAAGCGCTGGAGAGTGGAAAAACAATAATTTTCGCGTTTTCCGAGTTCGTTCCTGTTTGTTCCTAGTCCCTCCAGGGACCCCATATCCCGTTTTCCTTAGCAGTCTTCAACGCTTCAGGATC
The DNA here is from genome assembly GCA_964030785.1 of Siderastrea siderea. Classification (NCBI taxonomy): domain Eukaryota; kingdom Metazoa; phylum Cnidaria; class Anthozoa; order Scleractinia; family Rhizangiidae; genus Siderastrea; species Siderastrea siderea. Next base: position 14,987,271 of record OZ034966.1, read on the forward strand.
AGGTCTCTCGTACAGTGGCTTCACGGAGGACTTCACATAATCCTTCACTCTCATCTGCATCTTCTCAACAACATCCGGCAACTTTTTACTCAGATCTACGCGTTCTTCTGGGTCAGCGGAAATGTTATAAAGTGCGACGACGACTTTGTCGACTTTGTCCTACAATAAAAGGATAGTTAACATTTATTCTTTGTAAACTAATTCACAAATTTATCAATTTCACAAAGCCAGCTTGAACGATATTATACATTTCAGTTCACCTTAAGATGGCTATTCTTACGCAGTTTTATTATTATTATTATTATTATTATTATTATTATTATTATTATTATTATTATTATTGTTATTATTATTATTATTATTGCCTTTTGCGAACGCCACTTCACTTATAATTAGTAACATCATTTCCGATAGAAACCTTGGATGAGCCAGATTTGTGTTCGTTTTACACTTAGAAGGCGAGTAAGTAAACGAGGTTTGGACTAGGGTAAAGAAACGGTCGTCGTCTAAATCTGGATTTAGCCTTCAATACCGTTTATGAATAGACACATGATGGTCAAAACAATAGTCACACATAAGAAAGACGTTTTAATCAGTTAATCACACAGGCGGCTCGGAAAAAATCCGAGTTCTCCCAACAGGAGTCGAACCTATGACCTTCTGGTTACTAGTCCAGATGCTCTACCAATGAGCTACAGGAGACTTGTGGGAGCTAAGGCCATTAAACTAGGTTCATGTGACAAACGCCCTGCATACTGCTAGGACTGAAATGCCGACTGAAATGTCAATAGGTGGCATATTCGCAATGATTAAATGACGTGTAAACGTGGTCTTCGTAGACTCCGGCCGTCTCATCCTTGTTCAAATAATCCCATTTAGACTCCGCTTAGCCATAGTTTGTGGAGTTTTCGTCTGAAACTTAACTCAGCCAATACGTGGTCAAACGCTTTAAAGAAAAAACTTAAGAGACAGTATGGTCACGCGTGTCTTACCACATCCGGGAGTTCCATCACCGTGTCCACTGGTAGATCCCTTGGTTTCCCACCGATCTCTGGTGGTTTAAACCACGTGACGTTTGGCACATTCATCAAGAGCTTCATTTCACCCACCCTGAGAGCGGTCCCTGTGTAACCACCTAAGATACCAGGCCCTGGAGGGACCTGCCCAGGCTCATCAATGTTAAGTAATATTTCGGTACGCGGGGAAGGTTTCCCTCGTGAAATCGTGTCCCACACATCATAGCCGTCTAGCGGAATAGGACTGTTATCTTCGTTTGTCACCCCTGTAAGAAACACAAAGCTTTATCAGTTCATAGTCTGTAGAGGAAGTGGTTCTAAAACCTTTCAACCTCCAAAGTGATATCAGAAGCGCTGCAAAAATACCACAACCGTGCGCAATGTTTCGCTTAACGTCCGCCGACTATGGCTGAGCCAAGGGACACGCACAAACCAGGGACATCAAACAAAGTGGCGGGAACTGGGAGTAATCTTCAACCGTTTCGGTATTATTTAGTTGATATGTGACAATATAGAGAGCGAACCGGGAGCACAATGAACTGAAATTGGACAATTTCTTCCTTTTCCGATGAAGAATGAAAATAAGGATCTCTGCCAGTCGCCAATGGCGAGTCTAAGTAACCATGACGACGACATCAATGAGAATGACCCAATACAATAGGATTTTAAAATGAAACAAGTAATGGCTCGGTAAGTGTTTTATAGATTCTAGTACATTTATTTGCCAAAACAATAACGTGAAATGACAACGGGAACAGACAACAGTGGTTTCCTTTCTTCTATCTGAATTTGAGCGCCGTCACTTCCGTATTCATTTCGGTGGATAGTTCCACCATGTTAGAGAAATTAATCGACTTGGGATTACTGCGAAGCGAAACAAAGGGATGTGAATACACACATAAGGTAACGTTTTCCATGGTGTTGCTGGAAGTCCCAGATGACAGCTGGAAGAACACGTGGATCCTATTACTATTTCTTACCAGCAAGTCCCAGAATTGTTGGGTACCAGTCCGTAACGTGCAACAGTTCCTTGCACGTGACTCCTCTCCTCGCCAGCATATTCCCGTGCACAAATCCAATTCCTCTCACCCCTCCCTCCCACAGGGTCATTTTTTGTCCTCTAAGAGGCCAGTTGTATCCTCCATAATGAGGCAGGCCTCCATTGTCGGTGCTGAATATCAGGAGCGTATTCTCCCATAATCTGCAACGAAGATCACTTGTATGAGCTCATCTTTCTCACGTTACTTTTACTCATCAAAAAAGGATCGTGTGATTGCAGCCTGCAAACTGTTGCTAATGTCCTATCTAATGTCCTGGTTCAAATCACGTAATTCCACTATAGTTAGTCGAGGGACTGGTTATGTAGCCTGCGAGCAGGCTCACTTAGTGTGTTATTCGCGCGAATTTAATATTATTACTCGTCGGCTCGCAAATCGCGGCTCCGCCGCCGAGATACTCACCGAAATAACACATTAAATGAGCCTGCTCGCAGGCTACTGGTTATGAAGTCTTCCAAGTTTCCAAGGCCATAACAAAGGTGTGGTAATAGATTCTGAAAGGACCACAAGCGTGCACAATCTTTTGTTTTACGTTCACACACTATGTTTAGGTAGCTAGACAGTAAAATGTCTATTGGTTCGTTGATCATACAAACTTCAAAACTTATCGCTATTTGTGCACGGTCAAGGTTAAACACGGTAACAAAGGACTTTGCAGAGCTTCATGACCAGATTCACTTATTAACAGTGCTTCGACGAGGGTTTCTCGTTGAATATTTCGACGGAGGTGAGGTGTCCGCTCATGTTTCAGACCAAAATAAGTCATTTTTTATACTCTATTTCAGACCAAACCTTTCCCTTTATCTACCAGCCAAAAAGCCAGGCCAAAGTGGTCAAAAACTATACCCTATGAATTCTTCTCAAAACGGTTTAACAACCGGCGTTCAATTTGGGGCGGCAAATAGCTATGAGCGTTTATAGAGGAGTACCGCTGGAGGTGGAAGTGAAGTAGGCTTCTTCTATTTTGGCGTATGTCCGGGTGTATGTTATTGACGGTTGACTAACAAAGTAGCATTAAAGCAGTTACAGATAAATTTATGACGGTCACCCCATTCAGGCAGTGCACTCAAGGGGAATATGTTGAGGTTTGACCGTACAAATTGTCCTCATTTGCCGGCTGAAGGCTAAATTTGAGCCATTTGACCGGTGACGGTTAATCCCATCGAGACCGCTCCTATTTGTTTCCGGTTGGAACCCCCGTTTCCAGCGAATGTAGGAAATAGAACGCGTCTGCGATCAGCCTAAGGTCGATGGAGTGCTTACCCTGCTTTCTTAAATGCATCAGTTATGTTCCCCACGGCTTCGTCCATGATATCTGCCATGGCTGCGTGGACTCTCCTCATTTTGTTTGTTATGAAGTCATACTTGTCAATGTATCCCTCGGGGGCCTGGATCGGAGCATGCACATTTTGAAAGGCCATGTACAGGAACAGTGGTTTAGAAGAATCGTGCTCTTCCAAGATTTGTTCCACTCTCTGCATGAAAATTAGAAGAAAAGTAAAACAAAATTTCGTGAATTCAATTTAGTCACTGCTGTGTACACGTGAAGAAAGAAACGGTTAAGAACATGATTATCTAGACAGTACCTGCATGTGAGCTGGCGCGTTTTCAACCTCGCTCCCGGGGAAGAAGGGATAACTTGGGAACGAGGATGGTGCGCTTTGTGTTTGGTTCTCTTGGGAGGTTCAGCGCCAATGAAATGGCGTTAAGCGCTTCTTTTAACAGAAAAGTTTGTTTTGGTAACTTAATGACATTTCTGTGTCTAGATCTGTCTACGATCACAATGAGCTCATGTACCACTCATTTTCGTAGAATAATTGATAGGTATCATGAACAAACAAATTTTTGCCTAACCACAGGGAGCTCAGGCTCACAACAGGACTCATCAAAGGTAAAATAGCCAGAACACCAAAACTTGCTAAAATGGCGTTTATAGGGCAGGAAATAGTCAGAAAACAACACACAGACATCACTTCATAAGGTATGTTCACTTTAATGGCTGTCTATGTACACTTTGCTTTTTTATCGAACTCATAATAAATTCCCATACAAATCCTTATATCTTGCCTTTGAGGAGTCCTATTGTGAGCACGGGCTCCCTACTGCGGCAATTATCCGTTTTAAAAACTCTTCTCCCGGTATTTTAGTTTAAAAGAATATAAAATTCTAATTTCACGGATACTACATGAAATCGGTCATCGGATTGCTGCCCTTTTTCCCTTCTCTCAAACGCTGTCAAGTGACGCCGTGTTTGCCTCATTTAAAACAAGAGAAGGTTTAACAGAAAATAAGCAACATTTACTCACATCCACATAAGCGTTAGTAGCATACGTGCCGTTCAAGTCCTTCACTGGCTTTAAATTGTCACGAAAGTCCACCACTTTGTCACGCGTATGATCAAAATGATCCTCAGCACCATCCCAGAAACCATAGGCGGTGTCAAAACCTCTTTTTGTGGGAACATAAGGCCACATGTAGAAACCAAGATGCCACTTGCCTACCAGGTGAGTCGCATAACCTGTGAAAGGAGGGAAAGGAGGAGGGAAGAATGTCAAAAATTTGACAAACAGATTCTATTTTGCCGTGCTTTTTGTTGTTATTCATTCGTTCGTTCGTTCTTTCGTTCGCTCTTTCGCTTTAGTGTTCTTTCGTTCATGCATCAATTCATTCATTCATTCACTCATTCATTCATCCATGCATCCATGCATCCATCCATCCATGCATCCATGCGTCCACCTACCCATCCATCCATCCATCCATCCATCCATCCATCCTTCCATTCATCCAACCATTCCCCATTCTTTTGTTCGTTCGGTCGGTCGGTCGGTCATTCATTCATTCATTCATTCGTCCGTCCGTCCGTCCGTCCGTCCGTCCGTTCGTTCGTTCGTTCGTTCGTTCGTTCGTTCGTTCGTTCGTTCATTCATTCATTCATCTTTGCATCCAACCATCCACCCATCCATCCATCCAGCCATCCATTCATTCATCCACCCATTCCCCATTGTTCGTTATTTTGTTCGGTCGGTCGTTCGGTCGTTCGGTCGGTCGGTCGGTCGGTTCATTCCATCCATTCATTCATTCATTCATTCGTTCGTTCGTTGGTTCGTTCATTCGTTCGTTCGTTCGATCGTTCGTTCGTTCGTTCGTTCGATCGTTCGTTCGTTCGTTCGTTCGTTCTTTCGTTCGTTCGTTCGTTCGTTCATTCATTCATTCATCCATGCATCCAACCATCCACCCATCCATCCATTCATCCATTCATTCATCCATCCATTCCCCATTGTTCGTTCTTTTGTTCGTTCGGTCGTTCGGTCGGTCGGTCGGTCGGTCGGTTCATTCCTTCATCCATTCATTCATTCATTCATTCATTCATTCATTCATTCATTCATTCATTCATTCATTCATTCATTCATTCATTCATTCATTCATTCATTCATTCATTCATTCATTCATTCGTTCGTTCGTTCGTTCGTTCGTTCGTTCGCTCGTTCATTCATTCCTTTCTTCCTTCCTTCTTTCATTAATTCATTCATCATTCATTCGTCCTAGGCCTCCCCATATGTCTTTTCACAAGTCGCATTACGCTAGCGAGGGAAATCAAACTCACCAGCCTCTTTCAGTTTCTGCGGTAACAGGTCAAAGTCCAGTGGCAGTCCATAGGGATCCTCCGGGTGAATAACATCATGTTGAAGACCTAACAGAATTAAATTAACGCCAATATTATCTATGTCTGTGTAAAACGTTTACTATTGTCTTCCTTAATTTCCACGCGATCGTGACGGGCATTTTCGTGGGCTTTCGAAAGGGCGATTGTCCGGAGACCGTAGGAACGACTATTGCCATCTTGGGTTTTCCCGTAATTCCATAAATAAACAATTCTCAGACCACCATAACAGCATATATTTAAGTGAGTCGCTAACTTCAGTAAATCAGTCGTTCTTTCGTATTGGCAGAGTCCGTCTTTCCATTTGAAAATAGAAGGAGATTGTCAAAAAAACTCAAAACTCACCTAATTGAAAGGAATAAAATTGTTACTTAGGCAGGAACGCCATTTCCCCAAAGAAAGACGCTTGTGATGCTCAAAAATGACATTTTACGATGCGCAAAGTTAACGGTTGCTACAGGCAATGTGAGTTCTGCAGAAAGCATGCTATTAGTGTTTATTTCATTTGATAATTTTCAAATGTATTTTACAGTCTTGAGGGTTATTACGGAAAATGAATTGAGTTTAATTGGTGTTAATGGCTTTCGGGAGTTGAAATTTAATTGCAAAAAGAAAATTAGAAATAATCAATATATCCATTTTTGGAGAGGGCGTGTAATGGAGTACTGCTCTTTCTCAACGTTTGATTCAGCTAACGTGGCGGCCTGCACCCGAATGGAGTGAAATTTACTTTCCATACACGGACCAAAATTATAACCTCCCCATTTTTCGTAATTGCTTAGTTCCCCCATTTGCACGTTCATCTTGCCTCTTCCACCCAAATCTAAGAACATGATGCAGTTAATTTCGTGGCCTTGGCCTGGGGGCAGGCCGGGGACTCGTGGCTTTATCCGGGTGTGGAGGGGGGGGGGGCTCACTTCTCTGAAATTTGATTCCGTTAGGGGTGTGCTACTCACAAGACAAAACCTTTAATCTATTTCAGAACTTGAGAAAATACAACGCATTCTCGTATCCTATTTAAGACTCTTGTAAACCAAAAATTGCAAAAATACACCGTTAGTTTTAGCAAACTTGGAAAGATAAGACCCATTCCAACCCATTCCCATTCCATCCCCAGGCCAACGTTAGAAGTTCATATACCACATTTCATCCAAACATCAAAATGTCCTACAGGGGAGCGTCTTCTCACCTTCTCTCACCTCCCCCTCCCCCCTCTCCCCCCCCCCCCCTCGCTCTTCCTCCCTCCCTCCTTGATATGCAATATCGTCTCTTATTTTATGGTGTATTCGCTTAGCATACCTGTGTGAATGGGATATCGCCCAGTCATCAACGCTCCTCGCGTGGGAGTACACACCGGCTGAACGTAATAACTGTCCAATTTAACTCCATCCTCCACCAGCTTGTCGATATTGGGAGTCTGTATCTTAGGATTATGGAACCCAACGTCATACCAGCCAAGGTCATCAGCAAGCATAAACAGTATATTCGGAGGCTGGGAATTTTTTAGGCCGTCTGCCAAATGTAAAGCGTTCGAAAAAATAAGAAGGCATGTGACTTGCAAAGTGTAAGCTGCCATGCTTTGCACAAGATGGCACGAACCTTCCGTGCACTGAACGTTGAATCGTGGGAGATCTTTTTTTGGACTGTCAAACTCGTGACAGACATATGACAGCGGATCTCCAATACAATCATAACACAGGCACGTATAGCGTACAGAGAGACGTAAAGAAAACTAAAATGATAGAATCTAGCGAGGCTATCACCGGCGCAAAAACCATAAGACTAGTGCAAAAAAGAACGATCAAACAAGCTCAGAAACACACCATCTACAATTGTTTTTGAAACTGTAAGTCGGTAGCGTTCTCTTTCTTGCTTTCCAGCGTTTGCTTCGTCGTTTGCTTTTATAGTGTTGCGTGACTCAAATTGTAACGTAATGTTGAGCGGGAAGGTATAGTAAGAGGAACAGCTCCTCCCATTTTCTTGTTCATTTTTAATTGTGAAATGAAATGCGCTTCCTTATTTGAATATAACCACAGATATCTTTCCTTTAACTCTATTTTTGGATCATGTAGCCCCACTTTAGTTCATGCATACAGTGGAAGTTAAATTTAAAAAGTTGTCACCATTTTAGAATAGAAACAATTAGATAAAAATGCAAGTGCATGCAGAGGGTTTTGGCTAAGATAAATCAATACACACTGAACAAGGTAGCAAGGCATGACAGGTGACTTGTTTTGTGTCAATTTATTAGTTTCTATATACATTAAAGAAACATGCAAATCACACATATCATGGTCATCAGTACTTACACCTTTTTAAATTTATCTACAAGGTTTCAAGTCACCATATTCAAACTGAGTCATATCCACTCATTGTTTTGGTTTGGGGTGATGGGAGGTTGGATACAAGTAAACTGAGGCATGGGTTGTCGTTCCATGACTTTTCATACACCTCACTCAGGCTTCTAATCTTCCCACATTCTAAAATCAAAAACAAAATGACTGCGAATGCCGAGTTACATCCTCAACTAAATTTACAATGAAACTGAAATCAAAATGCATTTATAGAATGCCATACTCCACTAATTGTCCATGGCACTTTATGATACTATAACTCTTAATTAGGTTAAAAAGGACATCACTTATAAAAAATTAATTGAGTACCAATACTGTTCAGGCTACTGACAATAATTACAAATCAAATACATCCTGAAAAAGATAAGTCTTGAGCTTAGTTTTAACTATGGTTACTGATGAAACACCACAAGTCAATTTAACCAGTTATTCATTAACAAACAGTAGACCCCGGGTATCTAGAAACCTCTGCTACGTCAAACTGAAACTTGTTTCCCTGATGTTCTCACTTATATACTACCTTGGGGAGGGGGTACTCCCTATGGTATGCTATATGGGGAGGCTCCTCCTGAAAGGGTGCCTTTTTAAGCTCGCAGTAGACTGAAGGGTAGGGAAAATTGTCATTTTAGTATGTTTTAGGTCACAAATTAAAACCCACTGCAAAGTGGAAGAGATGGCGGCTAAAGCTACATATATGAAAAGATGCAAAATTTTGGCAGAAATAACAATGCAAAACACATAAAAGCTTGCATCCTTTAAGTAACTGAACCAGAACGACTGAAAGCCCAGGAAAAATGTGGTGATTATAGTAAACTCTATTGTTTTGACATATCCTTGAGGTATAAGAAATGGGTGCAATTTTCCTCTAGGTATATGAAAGGGGTGCCATTTTGGTGAAAATTAGTATATTGAAGGGTAAGGGTTTGAACCTCAGGGCAGAGCCTTCCAGTATAAAACTATTTTGAGTACCCCCACCCCCTGGGTTTACTACTGGCTATCTCAAATTCCCACTATCTTGCACAATTTTTGGGTCCCCTTTGGATGCTCAAGATGGCAGGAGTCTACTCTATAATTTATGATGAGTTTCTTCCAAAGCAGGTTCCTTTGTATTGAACACTCACAAATAAGATCTTATTCAGTCAATGTCCACATTTTCATCTTCCTTTCTACAGACACCCAATGGAAAAAGACACAACGTTACCTCAGTTCCATCACATAAACAAACACATTAAGCAGCGGGAAAAAAATGAATGTTTGCTTTCTTGTGCTTATGCTAATGACAAACTTATTGCAACTGACAACACGAGCTACAGAAGTGTAAGCACAAAGAAACGAAAAATTTTATCTCCTCATGCACACAAACGTACGGAAATCTGGTGCCAGAAAGTTGTCTTCGCTAGGATTATTCTTCTGCTTAATTGCTTTATGTCACTAGTGAAATACAACCTTTACTGTATTTACACGTATTTTACTAATAGGTCCAAAACATCAAACATTTTATCCCACATCATGTTAGATGGAATGGTCAAGAATCAGACAGTGTTCATTATCAAGCAAATGTATCCAACAGTCAATTCATCTCAGGGCAGGTTGGCCATAAATGTTCGATTAATTAACGCCAGAGCTAATAAAAAGAAAAACATAGTGAAAAAAAAGCACACAAGAAAACAGTACAGTCAAAACTCTGCTGATGGACACCTTGGTCTAGATATCTCATGGGCAAGAACCTCTTCTACAAACACTATAGTTAACCTTCCACAAGTGAGCATCCCCAGAAACAGTTGTAATCTAAGTACAGTGGAACCCCTATATAACAAGCCCTTTACAATTAAGTCCCTGGTATAATAAATGATGCTCTTTAGCCTGGCTTAAGTAACAGTAAAGAACAGAACCCCAATATAACAAAACCTGGTGTGAAAAAAACCCTGTTAGGAGGAAGACAATCCAGAATCCCAAACTTAAAATTTAGCCTGATACTGGTATATTATTATCAGCTTACCTCGATTTAAAAAAAATATTTTGGCCATTTTTTTCACAAATTCGTTACAACAGGGTTTATTTAAAATATACTCCTATTATAACACACACATTCCCAGTCCCTTGGCACTTTGTTATATTGGGTTCCAATTGTAGGTAAGCCTTCTCACCGCAGGGGGATGGGGGGAGGGATCGCACACAAAAGACATAAAAATCTCATTTTGTGTAAGTGCCTCAAATGCCTTTCACCCTTTACCAACTGACTGGCCCTATAAAGAGAAATTATTAATTTTCCAGGGGCACCCAACAGCTCGTTTTGGGGAATATCTGTTCGGAAGGCCTAAAAGAGGGGGACATTGGGGTTTGCGGTAATGTGGTTTTGGACGATTTTTCGTGCGGTATTTCGGTAATTTGGATCTAAAAGTACGGTAATGCGGTTTTATCCAGACCCGTGGTTTACGGTTTTTGAGCGTTTTGGTCGACAGTATTGAGTAAAAAGAGTATTTCCCGGTATTCCTGTTTAGTATGTAAGATGACAGGCCAAACACGACTCCTGCTAGTCGCTGATCATTGTAGCCTTCAAAATAGAGCTTTCCCAAGTGCAATCGTAACAGCTTTGTCTCTTTCACCAAGATGATTTAAAGGCGACACAGCAAAATTGTGTGGTTGACCTATTGATCAAGAGAGGGAAGCTGTGATATTGTTTCGAGGGTTTGACGTTCTTGGAGCCGTTTAAAATCTTTTTGCCATTGTGCGTGTTAGCTCTTTGGAAATTAGTTAGGTTTTTGGGCTACAATGACCAAGTAATAAGTATAACACTCGAGCTAATTGTAGATGTTTTTGATTTATTAAGAGCAAACAAGTATAATACCTAGTGTACGTTCATGTGAATTGAACATGCGAAAGGTTATCTGCATGCTATTTGTTTTTTACGTGGAATGTTGCTAACGAAACAGTTATTTACTAACCCGAACTGCTACTTAGAGGTTGAGGTAATTGTGAACAATATGGCGAGATGCTGCTTATGGTAAAAATTAACTTGACATTTCCAAATGCGGTTTCGGTATTCCATGGATTTTCGATGCAGTATTGTGGTTTTTGCTGATTTCTTTCGTGGTATTGCGGTTTTGGGTACCCCCCAATGCCCTCCTCCTAAAATCACCTGAAATATTCAGATTTCATTGCAGTGAAAGCTAGAGGTTTCTTTGGCAAAACATCAACTTGGACTTTCCGAACAAGGACTAATTAGTTCCTTTTGTTTTCAGAGGGACAAATATGTCGTTTAGAGTACAAAATAAGGTCAGCTAGCATTTTCGGAGAGCCATCAGCAGCTCGGAAATTCAACAGATAGGTTTTTGTTTCCTAAAATTTTCTATCGCCTAAACTTTCAGCTAAAACTGCCGAACAGATCAACCTGTGTTAGCTTACACAAATATGAGAAAGTAGAAATAAAATTTCAAGTAGTTTACCAAATTTTTTTCGCTGGGTGCCACTGATTTCCTGATAACGAAAAGAAACAAGTCATTGTAAATATGGTTTCCAGTCAAATGTTTCCACCACCTCGACGTTTGCATCTCGCATGCACTGCACAGCTTTCTCAACAGGAGAAATAACTTCATCACCAACATCACTACAAGTACAGCGAGGATTGCGTGACGAATCAATGTCACCAAACCGCATGTACAACTCTAAACAACTTGGGCACCTTTGAACGAAGTTACGCTTCCTAGCCCCACACAAGTTTAAGTCCACAACAACTTGAAGGCCTTTTTTAGCAAAAGCCCTCTGAGTTGATACAGAGCTAACTCGCACACAACTCGTAGTCGTACAGCCGCCCATAACCAAAGTATTTATTCCTTGTTTGAGCAATTCTTCTTCAACCCACTCCTTGAATCCCCTGGCGTGCATGACAGAGGTGGTGGGTTTCAGAACATAACGTTGATTTTTGCCAACAACAGCAGTTAGGCTTTCATGAAGCTCAAAGTCGTTTCCTTCAAAAGCTGGCGTACGGGTCATTAGAGTGGGCACATTCCTCAGACCAGAGCCAAGAAGGCTCGCACACCTTTCAAAACTCTTCTTTATGGGTTCAACTTCTTCGTCTGGTAAATAAGCTCGCCATATTCCATCCACAAATGCTCTTTGCAAGTCGATGAGCAGCAATCCTATTGGCCTTTGTATCAAAGACATTTCACCTGCTGTGTGTTGATAAGACAACAAACAATTTCTTCCCCGCTGTTCGTATTTGTTCGATCAACAAGCCGCCATCTTTGATTAGACTGCGGATCACCCCCACCCCCTGATGTCAAAGCAACCCACAGGCCACCCAGCCTCATAGCATCTACTACACGGTTGGTTTCCCTTATCCATAAAAATGTCATAAAACAGCCAGTTAAGGTTTACTAGCCTGTTCCAGGCGTTCAGATAGTGGAGCGCGAGCGAAAAATAAAGCGAGCGAAAGAGCGGGAAAAAAAAACGAGGGGAGACTGGGGGAGAGGACGAGGGAACGCCTGTGAAATTAATTTTAAAAAGCCCATGCCGCCCACTTTAGACCGCCGACAGCGGCAGAGAAACATGAACCCAAGGTCAGGTCAAAGTAAACAAGAAAGTTATGTAATTTTGCTCACCGAAATAGGTTTCTCCCGAGTTTGCAGCGTTGGGAAAAGTACTGGTGATACTTTAAGAAATCTGACATGCCGAATGGACATTGCAAAAACGCAAATGTCATCTCCACTACTGGACCAATAAAGGTAACGAGAATCACAGACGACTTGATCAAATTGATGAATAGAAAGCTTTTCACTCTGTGACAGAATGAACTTCGTCGTCTTCATCGATTGCGATGGCTACGATATGTTTGTTGTTGTTCTTTCCTCCACTCCTTCGACAGCAGGCTTTCATGACTTTCATAAATAATCTAGCCGATCCATTTCTCCTGCTTCTTCTTCGTCTACTTCGATAGCCAGCGCTCTAATTCCAATGCTTTAAAGCTGTTCTACTTGGTCTTTCATGATTACGACAAGCGGAGTGACCACAATTATCTTAGAAACAGCGTTTCTTTGCAATGCGTTGATTAACCTTGGAAATAGTCGTCCTCTCCCCCAGTCTCCCCTCGTTTTTATTTTTCCTGCTCTTTCGCTCTCTTTATTTTTCGCTCGCGCCTCACCAGGGCGGGAAAAGGTTGGCCCAACCTTTTTCCGCCCTGCGCTCCACTATCTGAACGCCTTCCCGCTCTTTCGCTCGCTTTATTTTTCGCTCGCGCTCCACTATCTGAACGCCTGAACAGGCTAGTCATATTGTGAAATGACAAAACATAACTCTCATTATGACTCACCGTATTTACTTGAAAATCGATGGCAAGTCACTGTAAGATATTTCTGGCGTGTAAATATGATGCATTTCAAGCCAGCGTTTCGCTATTCAAGAGCATTTGCTCCATCAATCCGTATCATGAGTTCTATCATGCTTTTTAGTTTATCCACGAGTGTTTTAAATAGAATAAAAAGAAATTGACTGAATAACACGACAACACGACAACAACCTACAAATACCTCGGCGTTCATTTAGATCCCACACTAAATCTTGACACGCACTTTTTAAAAACGTACAAAAAAGCAGCTGGGAGAGTAAATTTATTACGACGAATCCGTTCTAACATTGATGTCTTTAGCGCTGAACGCATTTACAGGACAATGATCATGCCCATTTTCAGTTACTGTGGTCAAAGTATGCTTGGTTGGTCAGAAACACGCAAGCGCAAAATCAGAGACCTGGAACAACGAAGTCACAGGACCATTCTGCCAAATCCTACATGTCTTAATTGTGTACTCGGCCTACCCACAGTCGAGAATACTCTAATGAGAAAAACCTGTAATTTTGTTTTTGACTGCCTACAAGGCAACGTTTGCACCCCTTTTAAAAACTATTTTAATTTCTTAACGCATAATCGTGATACGAGGAACTGTAGAGCCACTGTTGTTCTACCTAAAGTGAAACTTGAATTTGCACGAAAAAGTTTTTATTTCTCTGGTGCAAATATTTTTAATTCTTTACCTTTAAAAACTAGACAAACTAGCAGTAGGGTTTTATTTAGGCAGTCTTTAAACGAAGTATTTTTATAGGTTAAGTAAGCATAATTTAATAGATTTTTAACTTTTTACCTTTTATCCTTTTATATGATGTATTTTATTTTTATATTGTTATATATATTTTTCTTTTACAGGACCCCTTTGATAACAGTACGCATGTACTGAAGGGCCATCCTGTTTAAAAATTCGTTATTATTATTATTATTAAGATTCTGTTTACATGCAAATTTTGCGCTGAAAACTCCGATAAAAAGACAGTCGGTGAAACACAGTTTAGAGGATTCGTTTCAGTTGTGTGCACTTGTAAATACGAGGTAGATCGAGAGCTTACCATACTCAACTTGACTTCACATCCAACTGAACAGTTACAATGTTATTCCATCCCAATTTGGACCAATTTGAGGATTCGAACGCGACATTGTTTTAACGAAGGAAATTTAGCCGCCATACCTTGCCCGAAACATTTTTGTTTTCCGATTGAATGTTTGAATAGCATATCATACATGTACCCACAGAGCGTAAACAAGGGATACAAGGCGAGTTAGATTCAGTCACGCAACGTCAGATACAGTATATTTAAAGTTCTTCACTTGAATTACTCTCCCAGGTCTTCATTCTTTGCTCAGTTTTATCAAAAAACAAACCAGTTCAGTTTGAGCTAGTCCGCGTTTTATCCCAAGTCCGTAGTCCGTTAGTCCGCAGTCCATCTTTTATACTAACCGATTTAGAGGGGTGTGAATAGGTTTGAGGATCGGTGGATTTGGCCTTTTTTTGCGCGCGGATTGCGGATTTTAGCGATAAATTAAGCGGATTCACGGATTTGAAAAAGACCGTGGATCGCGGATCAGCTGAAAATTTTGGCCCAGATTCCGGACTCTGTATGTCTAGAAGCTCGGATTGTGGATAGGATCATTTCGGTCGGCCTTGGTCTAAATATTATGTAATCACATCCGCTGGACCGTTACGCCAGATTTACAAATTGATCGGGGACTCGATAAACTGAATGCAGCTTACATTTCCCCCCTCATATTTAATGCTAGTTTATTAACTGCGACTAAAACTATCAATAAATGAAACACACTAGTAAGCCGGAAAACAAATGAAGTTTGCAATAGCGTCTTTTTTGGCAAGTGGAAAGGTCAGAAAGCCCATGACTAGATTGCAGTGACCATTTTATCAAAAACAAGACGTAATTGTCATAAAAAAGTTGAAGATCGTGGACTCAAAAGGTCCAAGATGATACCGTGGAAAATACTTGCCGGTAAGCAAAGTAATTCTTAAGGAAAGTTGAGTACTGCCTACTTTAAAACTTGCTGTAAGCTAGAAGATTCGCCAAAGTGATGTAACTAAAGAGATTACAAAATCTTTACACGCCATACCAGATACTTGGATTCCAAATTATTTGAAATTATTACACTGTCGATTTGGTTTTATTATATGCTCAAAGATTACTTGATAATTCAAAGCTGAAAACAAAAATATACACCCATATGTAGTTTATTTAAACCACGGAAAGTTTTAAAGTAATGCGGAACTGGATTTGAACGAAAATAACTTCGGATCGACAGATCGAGCCAAAAAATAGCACGGATCGGCGGATTTGTATATCCCTATTCACCCCCATCGATATACGTACAAAGTTTTCAGTAGCAGTAGTAGTCTAAAACCAGGCCAGACGAT
This sequence comes from Siderastrea siderea, assembly GCA_964030785.1. Taxonomy (NCBI): domain Eukaryota; kingdom Metazoa; phylum Cnidaria; class Anthozoa; order Scleractinia; family Rhizangiidae; genus Siderastrea; species Siderastrea siderea. Next base: position 15,003,102 of record OZ034966.1, read on the forward strand.
ATTGAGAGTTGACAACTCTTCAAAGACTTCAGACCCTGGAGAGTTCAAACATTCGGTTTGAAACTCTTATTTGCTCTCAGTGACTCTCGCGCGCTCTTGAAGAGTTTGAAATGTCCAAATTGGAATTGGAATCGATGGAAGTTCAAAACTTTCGCTGTTGTTTGGCATTTAACTCTAACAGTGTGCTATGGGCGACTATCGTGTGCTTTCTAAGGGCCGATTTTGTAAAAGAAGCTTGGACAGAGCGTACCAAAACCATGGTTTAACTCTAAATTAAACTGGTCAACCCGAATGTGCTGATCTCTTTTACCGTGAACAACGTTTAGAAGTTGTGTAACACAAACTACAAAACCAACAAGTAACAGCAAAACCTCTTAAGAGTAGTTTATAATATCTACTTGATGAACCTGATGGCTTTTAACTCAGTAAAATTAACAACAAGGGTAGCAAATACAAAAAGCGCTAGAAAAGGCTGTTATTTCTACTAACTTAGTAAGCCAATCATTGTCCAGTTTTACAGGTGGTTTTTACAAGAAAACTCAAATTAAAAGCGATTGACCATTTCAAAGTATCCAAATTCAGTCCAAGCAGAGTTTTCGAGGCAGCTCTGTTTTTAACGTTTACTCAGTAGCCTGTTCCAGGCTCTCAGATAGAAAGGGCGGCGCGAACAGAAGGGGAAGGCGAAAATATTACGCGCACGGGAGGACAGACTCCCAACAGTTTGGATACAGCAAAACAATCCCAGGGGCTTTGCGAAAATGTCAGACTTCCTAATAATGAAGAAGAGTTTCGCTTGTACCAAAGCGTGCCTCATTAGTTTTTAAGCTAATAAAATAATTATTTAACCGCTAACTTAAACCTTGTTAAAATAACCGACCCTAAAAGTTTGAATCCGCTCAATTTCCATTGGAGACTAAGTGGTTCAAAATCTCTCTCCCTTTTGGCCTAAAACTCTCATGTACTCACACTGACTGTGTTTTTGTATCAACTGAAGTATTCGAGCTCTCTTCTCGTTCGGCTCAGGCTCAGAACTATTTGTTTCGTTACTGTGAGTATTTGACTTGAATATTGGGGGGCTTTTCATTTAGCCAAAATATTCGGTTCAATTAGTCGGAAATGCAAATGAAACACGCAGATCTACTGGAAATTTTCCGGAACAAATGGATGACCTCAAAAAGTACTCCACTTTTTCCGTTCCATCTTGCTGGAACGGAAATTAACGTTCCATTTGAGCAAAATTTCTATTTTTGCTGCCTCTCTCCATAATAATTACGCTACGCACTGTAGGCTCAACATAGTTCTGTACTCTGTTTAATTTTCTTCTAGCAAAACAACAAAAAGTAACTGCTATTGAAACAAAGTCAAAATCTAAATTCCGCTGCTCGACAAAGTTACGATTTCCTCGTCAAAATTGTTCTCACTGTCAGAAAAAAGCAACTTCCAATTTGTTGGATTCTTGCGACATCACGCGAGGTTTTTGATTCGCCAACAAGATTGCAAGTTTTATCACTGAAAACGAAACTTTTCTTCCGCATGGAAAAACGCTTTCCATTTGTCATGAAAAGTAAAAATTTCAAACCGAACATTTTGGCTAAGTGCAAAGTCAGTAGTGTTTAGTGTTTGTGTTCCACTTCATGTGAAAAAAGCGGGTTCAGGCTTTGGCAAATATTTTAGTCTGCAAAGAAAGCTCCTCTACAAAGCCTGATCCCTTTGCATTTTAGTAAACGTCTTTTATTAAGGTGATTCCATCGAAAAGGAAGTCGTGATGAGAATTTGTTGAAACTTTGCAGAGTTACTAATTACACCTGGTACATTAAAAAAAATAAAATAAAAAGAGGGGGTCACCGTGTCTGATTTCACGCAACGGGGCTGAAGTATCTAGGTACTTTGCTATCTTTAGACAGCAATATTAAAAAAACCTATCCTTCTACTAGAGACACCTATTACTTCAACAAGTTATAACTGGCAATGAAATATAAGCATTATTCTTATGATAGAAGAACAATAATACAGTAAAACGTCTTAAAATTGCCATAACAATGAAACTAATTTAAAATAATGGGCAAATCGAGCGTCTGCACGGTTCCGGTGAGACGCCTAAAATCTGACTGTAACAGTGAAGCAACCGGAATATTTCAAAATTGAATAATGAAAATTCTTCAAATTTGAATATATCATGTAAAGTCGTATTTTCCTTAAATAAATGGAATAAATAAGTGGGGTTACCGAGTTCGTTTGGGAGAAAACGACCATTTATTTCTCTGAACAGCTCAGCTTCCATAGAAAACCTATCAAGTTCCGAACGCGCGCGGGCTCGTGCGTGCGCTAATCACGCAAAAAATGATGCGCAGAAAGGATGCGCAATGCAATTGAATGGAATCACCTTAAGATAATTCGGCTCATGTAAGTACGCGGGACTAGAACTGCTGCGCAACCCCCTAAAAATAACAACAGAGAAAAGGATGTATGATCTTAAAGTAACAAGAATCGTTACTCTTAAGTGGGCCTTTAAGTAATATCACAAACCGCAACTCATACCAGAGAGATATTGAAGCTTACCGTTCCAGTACAGTGAAACGCGCACAAAGTGGACGAAGTGATCTCGACGACAGTTAAGGAACTGTTTTTTTTTCTCTCTCTGTTAAAATAACTCAGAAATAGACTGACAATTCCGCTTCTCTACTCTTGTTCTTACCTTTGTTTTATAAAAAAAGTAAATAATTTATATCCAATTGAAATAAGCACAGTCTATTGATTTTTTTTTATTTTGAAATAAAAAAAATCATTGGAACAGTGCAATATTAAAATAGAAATATTGATATTAAAAACTATTGCACTAGTAATCTTCTTTATTGTGCATCGATTATTGGAGTCAAATATCTGTGCGTAGTTAACTAAACACGCAATTGTCTACTTTTACTCGTATTGTGCGATGGATGAGAGTGTTGGAAAAAAGTGTGCTAATTATCGACAGGTGTAAAAGAACACACAAGAAGCCAGGCTATAATTAGTCTTAGTCCAGTGTTACTCGTATTAGCCCCAGTTTTACTCGAAAATTGCAAAACTTGGGAAAGTTTTGTCGGAAAAAACTTAAAGCCAACCCCTTTTCGAGTAAAACCATCCTAATTAGCAAAGCGTCAACAAAATTTACTGAAAAGTAAAAAAAAATGGCTGCCGGAAAAGCTATCTTTTAAACAACATATTGTGGGCGTCACAAACCATTGCGAAACATTTCAAAAGAGAAGGTTATTGTTACATATTAGGCGCGTTTTTATCACGTTGTATGCTATAACACCTTTGATCCAAATCAACCAAAAGCTTTCGCTTTATTCTGCTCAAAGCCCTAAATTACTAACATTGATCTTGCTTTAGAGGTCCGTCCTTTAAACTAAACGGCACAGAATATAACGTTTATTAGATAAACCCTTTCGTCTTTTTTTCCGCGTTCTTTCCTTACGTGTTTTGTTTCGTAAAATTGAAGAAAAAATGAAATATCCTTCAGGAATTGCTGTTCTGTATTATTGCAATCGTTATAACTACTGATCTGCGTAAGTACATCTCTTTTTAGCTTCTCAAGTGGTGGTTTATTTCGCCTGTCATCATCAAAACAAAAGTCAGTACACTCTGACATATTTTTTCCGTTTGAATTCGTTATAAAAAGGCGTGTTCTCAATCCAGTGGCACAGAGAATCCAGACCAAGCATGGCTGGTGTTGTTCGAGGAGTCGTTGCCGTTGTTCTGCTTGCAGTGTTTGCTGTTGTAAATGCAGTAACTCTGGAAGAAAAGCTTTCCTCCGATGAGGATAAGATGGGCAATAATCTCGTCGAAGATGCAGCTAATCCAGAAGATTTAGCTGTTAAAACTGCAAATGACAACAACGATGACGATGGCGTTACTCCTCAAGAGGAAGCTAAAGGTATTTAGAGAAGTTTGTATAAAACAGCTTTTTTAAAAAATACTTTAAGTTACACTCCAAGTTTCTACGTTTTGAGTCTGTTGATAAAAACCTAATGTGTGACAATTCACATAAAAGCGGCACTTTCCTGTGGTGCTGTACATTATGCTGTGAACGGGGTGGTCCTAACGATTGAGTCTGTGGATGAATTCCTAAAGTGTGACCATTGAAATGAAAGAATATTCAGCAGTACTTTCCTTTAGTGTTGTGCGTTATGCCGTGTACAATCTAAGTTTTAAGTCTGTAGTTGAAATCCTTCAACGTTTGACCATTCCAATAAAAGCTATTTTAATAGGATAAAAGCAACACTTTACTGTGGTGCTGTCTATTAATTTGTGCAAAGTGTGTTTGTTCTCAGTTGCCATTTATTAATACTACAAATTTATTACTCTAACAAAGGTTATTTCGAAAGAAAAGTAATAATTCCGCTTTCATCCATTTCCTTTATATTTGGCCTATTCACTCTTTCCAGCAGGCACACCGTGAGTGTTACCCTTTTTTTATATATTAAAAGTTGCTTATTTATAAGAGAAGGATATCGTAAATCTGAAAACATCACTTGGCACAGCTGAAAGAAAAACTAGAGTGTTATACGCAAACCTTGCCATTAAAATCGTGTCGATATTATGTAAACTGTAGTATTGGTCTTCTCAGTTCTAAGTTAACTTTATTTTTTTTTATTGCAAGATCTAGAGGACACAGAAAACCAAGCAGGGGAACAGGAAGCCATGCAAGAGGATACCTCTGAAGTTTCTGATGAAGATAACTCAGGTATAAAGTAGCATGTGTATGAGATTCCTGACTAACAAACTTCTAAAGACATACATTGATATATAGCAATTTGAAGATATTGACCATGATTTTTATGGAAACATAACACGTCTTGATATTTCTGATTAGAGAATGTTACAAAAGCTTATATTTACCTTGTGTACCCAGGGCGCAGGCCCTGGTGTACCCAATTGACTGTTTCCTTAGAAAAATAAATGTTCGCTCTTTCCAACAGGTACACCGTGAGCGTTACCCTTTTTCTTTTATTAAAAGTTGCTCATAAAAAGAGAAGGATGTCGTAAGTCTGAAAACATCACTTAGCCCAGCTGAAAGTAAAACTAGAGTGTTATACGCAAACCTTGCCGTTAAAATCATGTCGATATTATGTCAACTGTAGTATTGGGTCTTCATGCAGTTCTAAGTTAACTTCATTTTTTATTGCCAGATCTAGAGGACACAGAAAACCGAGCAGGTGAACAGGACGCCATGCAAGAGGACACCTCTGAAGTTTCTGATGAAGATAACTCAGGTATAAAGTAGCATGTGTATGAGATTCCTGACTAACACACTCCTAAAGACATACATTGATATATAGCAATTTGAAGATATTGACCATGATTTTTATGGAAACATAACACGTCTTGATGCTTCTGATTAGAGAATGTTACAAAAGGTTATATTTACCTTGTGTACCCAGGGCGCAGGCCCTGGTGTACCCAATTGACTGTTTTCTTAGAAAAATAAATCCGTACTTATGGTAACACCGAATGAACTTACAAAAATGGTATAATCGCTGTTTCAACCAAAATTTCATGTATTTTTTCCGTAGAAGAAGATAGCAACGAAGACGAAGATGAAGTTAACCAGGAAGACTATCCTGAGCAGGATGACGCCATCGCAGAAGACGAGGAAATTGCTGATGCAGGTATCAGAGCACTGATGTCTTATGACGTGAAGAGTGTAGTACATATCTCACTGTTTTTAACAGTGGCGAAGGATTTCCACCAACTTTTTAAGAACATTTCATATTTCACTCAGGAAGATGAAGAAGACGAGGAACAACTTCAAGATTACTATTACTATGCATTTACTATTACTATGCAAAAACTATGGTTGAAAATGTTTTTGCGATTTATTTCAAAACAAACATACAGAATTTTTTTGTTCTTGTATATTTTGTTTGCCATACACCACAGTTTAAGATGTTGGTATTTACCTTTCAAACTGGAATCTGGATCGACGAAAATTTCATTTTTAGTGTTTCGAGGATTTTTGTTGATTGTTGTCATGGAAATATCGATTTTCACAAAATGTAAATCACGCTAAAGTTCAATCCAAAACCAAAAAGTACTGCAAATTTCACGTTGATCCGACAAGAAAAAGACTGTCTAAGAGCCGATGAGGTATGGTCCCAAAAAAACTGATCGAAACACCTTAAGACAAAGAATATCGATCTGCTAGCCGTGATTTGTGTCAGTTATTTTGATGACACTTTGAAAAGCCAATAACTACACAAATACTGGAACAAAATCTCACAAAACGACATAAGAACTCACAAACCTAAAGAAAACCACAAAACTAGTAAAAACTTGTAGATATTTCCACCGAGTAAAAACAGAGATCGCTTTCAAAAAAAATGGAGAAATAGCCCTATTTGATTACGTTTACTGTCCCTTTACAACTCTAAACATCGTTACAAGTTTTTAATTTATTCACGTGCACTGGCGGACAAAGGCACTCGGTCCCGATTAGCCGCCGAAACTTGCTTATAGAGAATCCACTAATCTGTGCGTGACTGCGCTGACGCACTAATGCACTAACCAAGCATTACTCACAACAAGTATCTTTGACCATGGTTGGCAAGAATGCTTTTAACCTTTCGGGTATCTTTTTCAAGTTTTGCATGCCCTTCTTTAGGTCTAAAAAAAAGAAAATTATGGATTTAAGACCTACAGTTCACAGTGTAGTTTAGGCTTGCTCCACCCTAAGTATTACTCGATTTTTTTAAGCTTTTTGAGCAAAGCAACCTGCTAATGATTTTATCACAGTTATCACGGTGAAGGTAGCAAGAACCCTGTGACATAGTTTGAAGTGGATTGCATTAGAAATATTGAACCAAAATTTCATATATTTTTTCCTTAGAAGAAGATAGCAATGAAGGCGAAGATGAAGATGACCAAGAAGACTATCCTGGGCAGGATGCCGCCATCGAAGACAAGGACATTGATGATGCAGGTACCAGAGCACTGGTCTCTCATGAAATGAAGAGTGTACTACATGTCTTTCTGTTCTTAACAGTTGCTTTTAGTTTAGCGTTTTAGTAGAAGTGTGTTTTTTATTGTTGTTGCTTTTGCTATTGCTGTTGTTGTTGTTGTTGTTGTTGTTGTTGTTGTTGTTCCTTTTGCTGTTGTTGCTGTTGTTTTTCTCCATCATCATATGTCTTTTCATTTGTTCTTAAGGCCCTCGCCACGAATACAGCAATTTTTGGTAAACGCGAATTGCAAGTCTGTTTTCTCTTCTAGGTCAATAAAGCCTGTTTTTGTTGTCGTTGTTGCTGTTGTTCCCTTAACAAAAAAGGATACCTTTTCAAGCCGTACCAAAGCCAACGCAAATCCAAAATTAATAGAGAATTTCTGAACAACTATCCCGCCTAAACAGTACATTACTTATATCACTATCTCTGAGACTTTTCTGCAGGGTTCAATTCCAGTTTGAGGTTGGACTGACTGTCTTCATTGTTTAACTAAGGACCCATCCCAGAAAGAGACGAAAGTTCCGAGCTTGAGAACACTCTAGAGGAAGCCGTTCGACTGAGCTGTGGAATATCACGGCCCTTCAACCCATTGATCCATAAATGCTGTTATGGCCGCGTTATTTTGAAGAGCCTCCCTTGCCTGCTCCGGATATGTGGTGGTGTGAGATACAACCCATTGGTTCAAAAGTGCTGTTATGGACGACGAGTGGTCTCCAAACGCCTCCGTTGCCCGCGCGTCGGCTTATGTGGTCATTTGAGATACAACCCATACACTCAAAAGTGCTGTTATGGACGACGAGTGATCTCCAAACGCCTCCGTTGCCCGCGCCTCGGCTTATGTGGTCATTTGAGATACAACCCATACACTCAAAAGTGCTGTTATGGACGACGAGTGATCTCCAAACGCCTCCGTTGCCCGCGCCTTGGCTTATGTGGTCATTTGAGATACAACCCATACACTCAAAAGTGCTGTTATGGACGACGAGTGATCTCCAAACGCCTCTCTTGCCCCGTTCCCATATGTGGTGGTGTGAGATACAACCCATTGGTTCAAAAGTGCTGTTATGGACGACGAGTGATCTCCAAACGCCTCCCTTGCCCGGTCCCCATTTGTGGTGGTGTGAAATACAACCCACTGATTCAAAAGTGCTGCTATCGACGGGTGATCTCGAAGAGAATCCAATGCCCGCCTAGATGTGGTGGTGTGAGTTACAACCCATATTTAAAAAGGTGCTGTTACGGAAGGATCATCATTCCCAATCGCCTCCGTTGCCCTCTGCTTTGTCGTGGTGTGAAATACAACCCACTGTTTCAAAGGTGTTGCTACGGAAGGGTTGTCAGTAAGCGACGTGTGTGCTACCCATTACGCGGACGCTAGGAATGCTCTGTGGCGCAGTCTTAGATAAATGAAATGCCAGTTTTGAACAAGGATGCTACTAGAGTAGGACTGCATAGAAATAAATGTAAGCTTAATTACCATTGCTTTGATTTCTTAGTAAATTTTCTTTCATTTCATATTGTTTGCTGTTAGCTGAAATCGAATGCTGTGACAATTCAGAGCGCTACTTAGTGCACAAGTCGAACACCGTGTTTTCAATAGACCAAGAATATGACGTTGGTTACCAACAGCCAAAAATGTGTTGCGCTACCATCAAGTATTTGTAAAGAGGCGTTTAAAATTAAAATAATTTATAGCCTTAGCTATGTTGTTGTGCCAGCTGTATTTTACGATTTCACTTACAATCTCCCAAGCTGGCATCAATTTGTGCAGCATCACGCGCTAAGAACTGCTAAATAGCTAATGTTCACACTTTAGGATTTTATCCATAGAATTAAAGTAGAACATACTTGTTGACTTGAGCGTTGTAAGGCAAAAATGAACAGCACCAGAGAAAAAGTATCGCTGAACTGCTTTCGTTGAATACTTTGCTTTGGGAATTCATACAGACTCAAAAGCTAAAACTTGCCACCTTGTGCAGTAAAATACACGGCACCACTAGAAAGTACGGTATGCTGCTCAACAGCCTTCACTTGAATGGTCACACTTTCGGATTCAATCCACAAACTCAATAGCTACAATCACACTGCATGATTCGAGCTTGGGGACTGGAGAGTTAACCTTTCCACTCCCAGTGTCAATTATGAAGCCATGTAATGTAGTTCTAACTTTTGAGTCTGTGGGCGTAATCCTACAGTGTGACGATTCAAATGAAACCTTTTCTGCAGTACTTTTGCATCGTATTATTTGTTTTTCAGTATTTTACAAAATGAAATTTGGAATTTTTCTTGAGTTTTGATGTTTTGCACTCTTAGGAGTGAAAGGGTTAAGTAAGGTTATTCTGCAAAATGGTTCTTCTTACCATCTTGTTCATGCTCGGTGTGCAATCCACCAGCGATGTCACACAAAGAGTGACAAAGCACGTATGGTGGTCCTATAACAATTGAACCTCTTACATTGACAAGAGCTCATCTCACACCTTTCCTCTGGTTGGCAAAAGCCCCACACATTTCAAGTAAACCATTTCCCGGTTGTCTCCAGCCTCATTTTCAAAGCGAGGCCTGGTGCACAGCCTAAGCGATGCATCAGGCCTCGCTTTCAATAAACATAGGCACGTAATGCGTACATGAAGATATTTGCTAAGCCGAAGCGACTGTTGCATCAATGGAGAGTTTTGCAGCTTTCACGATGTTGTTTTTTGTTGGAGGAAAAGAGATGAGCTCTAATGTAAACCTCCTTTGAATTCGTTTCTAATCTTTTTCGTGCAGCTGCATAATTGTTTCACTAAATAAAGAAGCATAAGGGCTCCTGGTCCTAGTCTTTGCTAAGGACATGCAGTGCACATGACGAGGGCAGTAAATAATTGTTTCTATAGTATTAGGCAAAACAACTGAAAGTAATGAAAAAGTCACGAAAACAGATTTCAGGTCTTTTGTGTTGATGATAGAGCAACAACTGTGACTCGGTGGGGGGGACTTTGACCAGGCCAATTTGCTCCCCCCCCCCCCCCCCCCCCAGTTATTTCAGCTTTACTACGGGCCTGGTTTTTGATACAAGGCTGGTTAGATTCAAAATAAAAAAATATACGGAACGACTGATCCTTACGGCAGTTAAAGAAACGAAGACACAGAAGACGAAATACGTAAAGCAAAAAAATTGTATGAAACAAAAAAATTGCCCGATATTTCGGTTTGCAAAACAAACCTTCTTCAGGGGCTACAAAAGTAGAATGAGTAAATACGTTACAGGACCGTTAACATAAAAGTTTAAAAATTTAAAATAAATGAATATAATAGGTTGGTAGTTGAACAAGAAGTGTCATTAATGTAGCTCATCACGTCTGTTTAATCCTTGCGGCTCAAGTGTCTTGGCCTTGTCAATTAAGTGTGCCTCACGTGCTTTTCTTACAGAGTTGCGGTTAGTATGTATTAGTTCCAAGGGAATGAGACGGATGTCGTTGACGGAGTGCCCGGGTAAGTTGAAATCTTCCGAAACAGGGGTTGGGTTAGCAAGCTGTTGATGATTTTGGACGGAACGACGATGTTCGCCAAAGCGTTCGTGAAGATGTCGTTTAGTCTCCCCAATGTATTGGCAAGGCAAGTTACGTGTAGCGCATTTTTTACATTCAATTAAATAAATAAGGTTTTTAGATTTACAAGTTAAAGTGTCTTTAATGCGTCGTTCTTCGTTAGTAGAAAAAAAGATATATTTGTCTTGCCCATCTTGTAAGAAAGGACACGTGAGGCAACGTGGATGCTTACATCTGTAAATGCCAGCGGTTGATCTTTGATCTTTATTTTTGGGGTCACGCAATCTGGTGCGAACCAATAGATCACGCAGACTGGCACTTCTTTTGTAAGCGAGGACTGGTGGGGAGGAGAATGTTTGTTTGCAGTGGTTTGAAGATTGGAGAATGCCCAGATGTTTCCGCACAGTAGAAGCAGGGTTAGGAAGAGCGGGATTGAAGGTAATAACGAACGGTACTCGGTTTGCGTTGCTATTTTGTTCTCGTGGTTTCAAGGTTTCGTGACGTGGGATGCAGCGGACGCGATTAATTCCTTTTGTGAGGAAGGATTGATTGTAGCCTGACCTTGCGATTACGTCGCATATGCTCCACAGACACCTTCTTTGATCAACACTGTAAAGAACTCATTGCTTATCTCGTTAAACGCGGCTACAATCAATCCTTCCTCACAAAAGAAATTTTAAATCGCGTCCGCTGCATCCCACGTCACGAAACCTTGAAACCAGGAGAACAAAATAGCAACGCAAACCGAGTACCGTTCGTTATTACCTTCAATCCCGCTCTTCCTAACTTTATAATATCTTAGTACTTAAACTGCTAGTTCAAACCTTTTTAAAGTAACCGACCCTAAGAGTTTGAATCCACTCGAATTTCCGTTGGAGACAAAGTAGTTCAAAATCTCTCTCCCTTTTGGTCTTAAACTCTTATGCGCTCACATTGACTGTCTTTTGTATCAACTGAAGTATTTTTAAGCAAGTTTATGATTTATCTTAGGATTTTATAAAGTAATGTGCGATGAATTCTTTTTTTATTTATTTTTAAAGCATTGTAAAGCGCTTAGCACTTAAACGGATAAGCGCTGTATAAATATTATTGTATTGTATTATTGTATTGTTCCCGTTTCTCTCAGGCTCAGAACTGTTCGTTTCGGTACTGTGAGTATTTGAACTGAATACTGGGGCGCATTTCGTTTAGCCAAAAATTTCGGTTCAATCGGTTGAAATGTAAATGAAACGCGCGAATCTACTGGAAATTTTCCGGAACAAATGGGTGACCTCAAAAGTCACTCCACTTTTTCCGTTCCATCTTGCTGGAACGGAAATCAACGTTCCATTTACGCAAAATTTCTATTTTTACTCCTTGTCTCCATAATAATTAAGCTACGCACTGTAGGCTCAACATAGTTTTGTACTCTGTATAATTTTCTTCTAGCAAAAAAAACAACAGGTAGCTGCGATTGAAACAAAGTCAAAATCCAAATTCCACTACTCGACAAAGTTACGATTTCCTCGTCAAAATTGTTCTCACTGTCAGAAAAAAGCAACTTCCAATTTGTTACGCACTGTAGGCTCAACATAGTTTTGTACTCTGTATAATTTTCTTCTAGCAAAAAAAACAACAGGTAGCTGCTATTGAAACAAAGTCAAAATCCAAATTCCACTACTCGACAAAGTTACGATTTCCTCGTCAAAATTGTTCTCGCTGTCAGAAAAAAGCAACTTCCAATTTGTTGGATTCTTGCGCCATCACGCGAGGTTTTTGATTCGCCAACAAGATTGCAAGTTTTGTCACTGAAAACGAAACTTTTCTTCCGGATGGAAAAACGCTTTCTATTTAACACGAAAATTTTAAGAATTTCCAACCGAAAATTTTGGCTAAGTGGAAAACGTCCCTAGTCAGCAGCGTTTAGTGTTTGTGTTTCACTTAATGTGAAAAAACAGGTTCAGGCATTGGCAAATATTTAAGTCTGCAAAGAAAGTTCCTTGACAAAACCTGATCCCTTTGAATTTTGGTAAACATCTTCTGTATCATTTATGTAGGAATTGTACATTTGTGAATTTGGCGCGATTTCATTAAGATAGTTCGGCTCATGTAAGTATCCGGAACTAGAACTGCTGAGCAACCCCCTAACAATGAAAAGGATGTTATGTTTGATCTTAAAGTAACAAGAATTGTTACTCCTAACTCTTATCACAAACCGCAACTCATACCAGGGAGGTATTGAAGCTTACCATTTCGGTACGGTAATACACGCACAAAGTAGGACACTGTTAAAATACCTCAGAAATATGCTGATAAGACGTCCGCTCCTCTATTCTTGCTCTTAGATAGAGTTTGTTTTAGAAAGAGAAGAAAAGAATTAACATTCAACTGAAATAAGCACAGTCTGATGAGTTTTTTAAATATAAATTACTGGACCAGTGCAATATTAAAATAGAAATATTGATATTAAAAAATACTGCACGAGTAATCTTCTTTATTGTGCGTCGATTATTGGAGTCAAATATCTGTGCGTAGTTAACTAAACACGCAATTGTCTACTTTTACTCATATTGTGCGTTGAGAGTGTTGGAAAGAAGTGTGCTAATTATCGACAGGTGTAAAAGAACACACTGGAAGTCAAGCTATAATTATTAGCCCAGTTTTACTCGTATTTCGGAAGAAACTTAAAGCCAACCCCTTTTAGAGTAAAACCATCATGATTAGCAAAGCGTCAACAAAATTTACTGAAAAGACAAAGAAAATAACGGGAAAACTATCTTTTAAACAGCATATAGTGGGCGTCACAAACCATTGCGAAACATTTCAAGGTTATTGTTACATATTAGGCGCATTTTTCTATTACTGATATTGCTTATCACTTTGTTCCTTATTGTATAATACGTTAAAACACCTTTAATCCAAATCAACCCAACTGGCTGTTTTATTTGAAATTAATCCGTTTTTATGGTAACACCGCCGAGAACGAACTTACAAAAGTGGTATAATCGTTGCTCTCGGCGAAGGTTTCAACCAGCATTTTAAGGACATCAGTTTCATATCTTCTCCCAAAGAAACGACAAAGACGAAGAACAGCAAGATTATTGTCTTGGAGATGATGAAGCCCTTGAACAGGATAACGTTGTCGTTTCGGAGGGTATTAGCAGGTCGATTATAACATGAATGAACCCCTTACTCCATAGAGTCTGTTATACATATACCGGGGGCCTAAAATTCTCGACCCTTCGGCGTATTTCCGGCTGTCGTTTTTCTAAACGACAGCCGGAAATACGTCTGCGTTCGCAGGCTACCCTTCGGCGGAGAAGCAAATTAACGATAATTATGGAAAATTTGGAATGGCCGAAAAACTAAAAACGACCATTTGTAGTTCCATGTCAAAATAATAGTTGCAGGAAGTTTGCCATTTTGATTGTTGAGAGGGAAACCTGTAAATAGAGCAATTCTTTTTTTTTTTTCTGGCGGAAGCCTTTTTTAACCATGAAATGCTGTTTCATTTGAAATCCGAACGAAAATTTTTGGTCGAGAGGAAAGTGCACGCACTGATATTACTTTGGTAATACCGTATTTACTCGATTAAGCGCCGCCCTCAATTAAGCACCGCATATAAGAGCAAAAATGTTAAAGAACGCCGCCCTCGAATAAGCGCCGCATTCATTCACAACAATGCGGAGCCTAATCAGAGCATCATCAGACTGAATCAGTGTTGGAGGAGCCAAACTGATAAACAAGTGCGGTACAAGTCAGTCTAAACCAGCCTCCGAAATTTATTCTCCTGTATTATCATTTTTTCAGTTCAAAGTGGGTATATTTCATTATTTTTTCTTTGTTAACATTTGCTTGTTATCGTTTACAAATATGAGCATTTTTTAAAGAGCGCCGCCCTCAAATAAGCGCCGCCCCCGAATAAGCGCCGCATCTGAAACACTAAAAATTTAAAGAGCGCCACGGCGCTTACTCGAGTAAATACGGTATTGGTCATTATATCTAACATGGCAGACACAATTTTAACCCCAGGGCTAGCTAGCCAAAATTTCATTCTCTTAAGCTCTCGAGAACGCAATTATTGAAAAAAGACAAAATCTTCCATGGACCTAAAAAAGACTACATATACACAACAGTGTTCCTACGAAAATAAAGAAGCACGGAGAATACCGACTAGTGAACACTCATGCGCCCAAAGTCACTACACCAACCCGCCGCCGAAACTTGCTAATAGAGAATTTACTAATTTGTGCGTTCAAGAATGTTACAAATGTATACCAAAAACAAAATGGTCCAGTTTTCTTCAATCACTACACTAACGTACTGATACAAGGATGCACTAACATGCATTATTCAAAGAAAGTAACTTTTCCGCGGTTCAGGGCAGGAATGCTTGCAACCTTCTGGGGCTCCTTTCTTAGGTACTGCCCTTCTATCGGGGAAAAAAAGAAGGTTAAGAAAAAGAAGAATAAAACCTAGTTTAGGCCTGCTTCACCCTAAGGATCACTTCGTCCTTTTAATCTTTTTGGTGTTCTTGGAAAATTTCTTTCGTAAGCAAAGCTACTTGCTAAAGATTTTATCACAGTTATCATGGCAAAGGTAGCAAGAGCCCTGTGACATAGTTAGAACTTGAATTGCATTGAAAGTGTTGAATCGTTAATTTTTTTTTTCGGTAGAAGAAGATAGCAATGAAGACGGAGATAAAGATGACCAAGAAGACTATGCTGAGCAGGTGGACGCCATTGAAAAAGAGGGACTTGTTGCGGACGCAGGTATCAGACCATTGATATCTTATGAAGTAAAAAGTGTTGTTCATATCTTACTGTTCCTAACAGTTGTTCTGTAGTATTTAGTTCGCCTTTTGGTGTGTGTGTAGTTTTTGTTTTTGTTGTTGTTTTTCTCCATCATGCATGATGTGTCTTTTCATTTGTTCTTAAAACCTCGCAATAAATATAGCAATTTTGGTAAACGCAGCTTGCGAGTCTTTTTTTTTTCTTGCCCAATTAATCCTGTTGTTGTTGTTGTTGCTGCTGCTGTTGCTGCTGCTGTTGCTGTTATCTTGACAAAACCGGGAATACTTTGTCATGCCAAGCTGGAGGACACCCGGCCATCACAATTCCAAATTAGCAGAGATTTTCAGAACAACTATACCACCTAAACGATAGATCTTTTACATCACCTTCTAGACTTCCTGTACTTTGGCAGGCTTAATTTGAGGTTGGACTGACTCTGAATTTCTTTCCTGTTTATCTAAGAATCCATCCAAGAAGGAGACAAAAGTTCCGCGCTTGAAAACACCCCAGACGAAGGTGTTCGACTGCGCTGTGGAATATCGTTCTATAGCCCATTGATTCTAAAATGCTGTTATGGCCGTGTCGTCTTGAAGATCGCAAGGTGCCCTCCCAGATGTGGGTTAAGGGTCTACAATCCACGTTTTCAAAGGTGCTGTTTTGGACAAATCATATCAAAGAGACTCGCGTGCCCTCCCAAATGTGGTCGTGTGAGCTACAACCCACGGATTGGAAGGTGTTGTTATAGAAGGGTCATCCCAAGTCACCTACCATGCCCACTGCCCAGCTGCGGTCGCAATTATTGGAACCCATGGACTCAAAAGTGCTGTCATGGACGGGTCATCCCGAGGAAACTCCCATGCCGACCGAAATGTTACGGTGTGAGCTACAACCCACGTTTTCAAAAGTGCTGCTTAGGACGGGTCATCTCGAAGATACTTCCATGCCCGCCCAAATGTGGTCGTGTGAGCTATAACCCACGAATTCAAAGGTGTTGTTCCGGACGGGTCATCTCGAAGAGACTCCCGTGCCCACCCAGGTGTGGTCTTGTAAGCTACAACCCACTTTATCAAAGGTGCTGTTACGGACGAGTTATCCTCAATCGCCTCCCTTGTTGGCCCCAGTGTGGTCTTGTGAGATACAACCCAAAGATTCAAAGGTGTTGCTACGGACGGCTCATAATAAGCAAGCGACTTGTTTGCCGCTGACGCTAGGAGTGCTCTTTGTCCACTTCTGACATATTTAAATGCCAATTTTGAACAAGGATGCCGCTAGCATAGAACTGCAGAGACGTAGATGTAAAAGCTTTAACTGAATAGCATTGATTTGATTTCTTAACGAATTTTAGTCCATTTAAACTTTTTGCTGTTAACTGAAATGGAATACTGTGGCAATTTAGAGCGCTAGTTGAGACTCAGTGTAATGCACAAGTCGAAACCACCTTTTCAGTGGACTAGAAATATGACATTGATTAGCAACTGCCCATAACGTGTCGTGCTACTGTAAACAAGCGTTTTATAAAAAAAGAATAAACCAATGTAGGCGTTAACTATCTTGTTGTGTTAGCTAGAACAAAAAAAACTGCATCATAAAGAAACAAGCTGAAAATTTTTGTAACTTGTGTTAAATGCAAGTTGATTCGGCCTAAAGGAACGCCATCTCTCGGTCAGTCCAGTTGTATCCTGTTCAGAACTATCGCTGAACATTTGTTATTGAATGGTTCACCTTAGAATTTCACCCAGACACAATAGTTAGAAGCACCTAGTAAAAAAGGCAGGTAAAGTCACAAGCGAACCACATGAGGCCCACACGGCCGAAGCTTATCCCAGGTTTCTATAGCATGAAGCAACTGAGAGTATTGCTACTCCCCTCCTGGATGGAATGCTAGTCCATCGCAGGGTTACGCCCAGCAGTATGTTACCCCAGCCCCCAGAAATCCAAGCAACCCTCAGGTTACTGGGCTCAGAGAAGCACTATTCCGTAAGGGATTTAATTCTTCCACCGATAAGAAAAACACATGATTTCACACCCATCTGTTGTAGGTTGGCTGTTTGAAAAACGTGATATCTGTACAAAGCTTTTCGGTAGATTTTCTAAAAATACGCATTCTGTCAAATGATCCAAAGGTGTGGTGGAATTGCTTATCAATGGCAGGGTTACCCGCAGCAGTATGTCACGCCAAACCCCAGATCAGATATCCAAGCAACCCACAGGTTACCAGGCTCAGAGAAGCTACCTTCCTTAGCTGAGGTGTTGCACTACATAAGCAAACACATTATGCAATGAAAAAAATAAATTTTTGTTTTCTTGTGCTTATGCTTATGTCAAACTTATTGCAAGTGAGAATACGCGCGACAGAAGTGTAAGCACAAAGAAATGAAAACTTTGATCTCCTCATGCATGCAAGCTTACAAAAATGTGGTGAAAGCTGTCTTCACTAGGATTGCTCTTATGTCGCTAGTGAAATACACCCATCACTGTATTACACATTTTACTAATAAGTCCCAAACATCAAATATTTTTATCCAACATCAAGTTCGATGGATGGTTAAGTATCAAACAATGTTCATCATAAAACACTGTATCTAACATGTTGTTGATCATTAATAGCCAATTCATCTAACTTAGGTCAGAAGAAAGTGTTTGATAAGTTAAGGCCTGGGCTAATAAAACGAAAAACATTATGAAGACAAGTACACAAAAGAGAGGAGTATAGGGTATTTTCGTGAGCCGCGAATAGCGATATTTAATTGGCGTGAAACGCAAAAAGGTTGTTTTCTTTCTTGTGAAACGTGATTTGCTAAGCAACCGTGAGCTGTGATTTGCCATAGATTATTACCCGTTAAGCGATAACCATGTGGTTTAATAGTCGTGAATTGTGATTTTGTACTCATCATGCAAAATGTCGTGAAAGATGATGAACTGGAAAGTACGTGAAATGACTGTTTTATTTTCAGTGAAGCGTGATCTGCACCCCCCCCCCCCCCCATACCCCCCTCACAAAACTGTATCCCCTCAAAATACCTGTATGGGTATGTGCCGCCCAATGGGGGGCGATTTTGGGACTCCCGATCAAGAGCAAGGTATCCACATTCAAAGGCGTTTTTTGGAACGGAGTGTAATATTTCAAATGCACGAAAGCTTCAAAATATCAGCAGCAATTTTAAATTGTTCAAAGAGGATTTGCGCAACAAAATACTTTTGTTACAAAACCTGATTCAGGTGTTATCTAAGCTGTTGTATCTCGACATTGGGGATGTAAAAGTCGAAAAAACAAAGAAATAACTTTAATCAAACAGGGTATTGATATTTAGTTAATATCTAGACCGGGCTAATAAAAAAATTGCCTACTTAATGCAAAACCCCTTCTAGAACGAGGTCCAAATTCTAGTTGGAGGCCTGGGCAGCACACACCCATCCAAAAGCTGCTCGAGTAACCTCCCAACCCCTGGGACAAAAACGGCACGGTCAATCCTCTCCTGATGGACACTTCAGCATCCCATGGGCAGCTGGAACCTCTCCTACAAACATTATGGTTAACCTTCCACAAGTAAACATGCCCAGAGACAATTGTATCTTAGTACAGTGGACCCCCGATGTTATAAGCCCCTTCATAACAATGTCCCCAGTATAACAAACAATGTTCTTCAGTTCTTCAGCCCAGCCAAAGTAATAGTAATGTTAACGGAACAGAACAAAACTTGGTATAACAAAATCCCTGTTATAAGGAAAACAATCTAGAAGACCAAACTTAAAAATTTTACCTGATCTTACAAATAAATGTCATCACACGAATGACTTTGAATGCAAAACAGATTAACATAGATTCATGGAGAGTAGAGTCCCCTTGGTTCAAATCTGGGCAAGAACGTCATGCTAGCCCACATATAAGGCACCAATAACTATATGTGGGCTAGCATGACGTTCATCCCTCTGATTGGACTCTTTTCACCCCCACCCCGAGATGTCAAAGCAACCCACAGGACACCCAGCCTTTTCCCCCTATCCTTAAAAGTATCATAAACAGTAACTTAAGGTTACATCCCACATAAAATTTTGTCCATCTGTTATTTTTTGGCCCTTTGAAAAACATGATATACGTATCACAAGGAGTTCACAATAGTCGAGAATAGGGATAATAAAGAGGAATAAATAAAATTAGAATTATTAACTTGCGTACCTTGTTCGTTTCCAGTGGTTTTCTTTTGCGTGCGGCATCAAGCTGGTGGACGGTAGCGACAAAACTGTCGTCTTGTCGTCGTGAGCCGAACTGTTTTGTGCCCGAGCGGACGTAAGGCATGCTAATTAGCATGACTCAGCTCCCCAGTATAAAACGTGGTCAGCGGACTACGGACCACGGACCACGGACAGGGTGTAAAACACGGACTAGGCATAAAGTATGGATTACGGACTAAGGTCTAGGTCTGGGTACAAAAATCGGACTACCCCAAATAATTTGTACTTATGCGAACAGATCATTTCACTTTGTTTTAATAGAATGCCCAAAAATTGAAACTACGTACACCACAAAGATTTTACGTTTTAAATTTGTCAGTTGTCCAGTCAGATTGTGAACCTACTAAACATAACTCAGTTATGTTTAATAAAGTTTAACAGTTATGTTTAACAATGAGAGTCTCATTGTGACTTATCGTATTGACTTGAAAATCGATCGCAAGTCACTGTAAGATATTTCTAGCGTGTAAATATGAAGCATTTCGAGCCAGCGTTTTGCTGTTCAAGAGCATTTGCTCCGTCGATCCGTATCATGAGCTGTTGGCTTTTGGTCTTTTTTCAAACTGTAAACTTTCCCTTTTAGTTTATCCACGAGTTTTTTAAATAGAATAAAAAGAAATTGACTGAATAAGATTCTGTTTGTATGCAAAATTTGCGCTGAAAACCCCGATAAAAAGACAGTCGGTGAAACACAGTTTAGAGGATTCATTTCAGTTGTTTGCAGTTGTAAATACGAGGTAGATCGAGAGCTTATTGTACTCAAATACTTCACATCCAACTGAACAGTTACAATATTATCCCATCACAATTTGACGATTCGAACGCGACACTGTTTTAACGAAGGAAGTTTAGCCGCTATATCTTGCACAAAACATTTTTGTTTTCCGATTGAATGTTTGAATATTACAGAAATTAAAACCCACAGAGCATAAACGGGGGATACAAGGCTGGTTAGATTCAGTCACACAACGTCAGATACAGTATATTTAAAGTTTGTAATTTCTTATTTCTTCAGTGAATTACTCCCCCAGTCTTCATTCTTTGCTCAGTTTTATCAGTTTTATTGTTGACGCTTTGCTAATCATGATATTTTTACTCGAAATGGGGTTGACTTTCAGTTTTTTCCGACAGACTTTCCCAAGTTTTGCAGTTTTCGAGTAAATCTGGGCCTAATACGAGTAAAACTGGGCTTATAATTATAACCTGACTTCCTGTGTGTTCTTTTACACCTGCCGCTAATTAGCGCACTTCTTTCCAACACTCTCATCGCACAATATGAGTAAAAGTAGACAATTGCTTGTTTAGTTACACTTAATCTAAGTCACGCGTGAACCATATCTTTGTAATTCGAACCAAGTTCTCGAATTTGCATTTCAATTTTGAACACTAGTTAGGAGATTCAGAATTCCTGTCAGAACTTTGTTGGTTAATCAAAGATAAATAGTTATGAAATATCATTTTTCTATAAAATATGAGGTATTTAAGAAATGCCAGGTTTTTCATCTGAATGGGGATAGTATTTTGGAGTTAATTCGGGACTTTCTGATGCAAACTTTTCAAGATTTTATTCAATTCTTGGAATTTACAAAGAGGAATTTTGGATGTTCTTTTCAAATTCGCAAATGATGTTCACGCGTGACATAGGTCGCGTTCTATTGGGATCAACCGTTTTTGGTTGGTTGAGTTGGTTGGGTTTTTTCGTGTTCTATTGGGAAAAAACCGTTTTCGGTTGGTTTGGTTGATCAACTTTTTCAACCAGCTCTGAGCTTGGTTGAAACGGTTGAAAACGATGGGTAGCGTCCGCTGACATGTTAGCAAGCATCGATTTTCACTCATTGCGACATTATAATTTGAGAGTAATCACGTGTAAACTGTCAGCCACAAACGTATTTCTTCTATTTGGAAAATTGTTTTTACTTGAACTTGCTGTCTGATAAATTCTCAAAATAGCCTGTAATCCGAGTGGCAGGTGTCTTCTCCGTTTCCAGTAACAATGTTCCCATTTCAGTTCCGATTCATCATCCGGTTCACAACGTGGTGGAACCAATTCTTCTAACAGTTCTTAAAAGACAACCGATGCTACGAGTAGCGCGTGCGTCATCTTGCCAACCTTGGCAGAAAAGTCTGGAAATGACTATGCCCAGTCACAACCGCGTGTCAACCAAGAACGGTTGAAAAAGTGTTCTATTGGAAACCTCAACCGTTTAAACCAAAACCGGATTCGGTTGAAACGGTTGATCCCAATAGAACACGACCATACATTGACTGTAACTACACACAGATATTTGACTCCAATAATCGATGCACAATAAAGAAGATTACAAGTGCAATATTTTTTAATATCAATATTTCTATTTTAATATGGCACTGGTCCAATGATTTAATATTTAAAAATAAAAAAAATCACTATACTGTGCTTATTTCCGTTGAATGTAAATTCTTTTTTTTTTTTCTTTATAAAAAAACTAAAATCTATGAACAGGAGTAGAGAAGCGGACTTATCAGCCTATTTCTCAGGTATTTTAACAGTTTCTTATTTGTCGTCAAGATCACTTCGTCCACTTTGTGTGTGTTTTACCGTACTGAAACGGTGAGCTTCAATATCCCTCTGGTATTAGCTGCGGTTTGTGATATCACATAAAGGTCCACTAGAATTAACAGTAACGATTCTTATTACTTTAAGATCAAACATCCTTTTCTTTGTTGTTATTTTTAGGGAGTTGCTCAGCATTTCTAGTTCCGGGTACTAACATGAGCCGAAATACTTTTAAATAAAATCGTGCCAAATTCACAAATGCACAATTTTAACACAAATGATACATTAGATGTTTACCAAAATTCAAAGAGATCAGGCTTTGCCTAGGAACTTTCTTTGCAGACTAAAATATTTGCCAATACCTGAACCTATTTTTTCACATAGAGTAGAGCGCAAACACTAAACACTCCTGACTAGGGGCGCTTTCCACTTAGCCAAAATTCTCGGTTTGAAATTCTTGAAACTTTTAATGTGAAATGGAAAGCGTTGACTGTGTTTTGTATCAACTGAAGTATTTTTAAGCAAGCTTATGATTTAACTTAGGATCTTATAAAGCAATGTACACTGCATATTTTTTATTTATTTTTAAAGCATTGTAAAGTGTTTAGCACTTAAACGGATAAGCGCTATATAAATATTATTGTATTGTATTATTGTATTGTTCTCGTTTCTCTCAGGCTCAGAACTGTTCGTTTCGGTACTGTGAGTATTTGAACTGAATACTGAGGCGCTTTTCATTTAGCCAAAAATTTCGGTTCAATCGGTTGAAAACGCGCAAATCTACTGGAAATTTTCCAGAACAAATGGGTGACCTCAAAAGTCACTCCACTTTTTCCGTTCCATCTTGCTGGAACGAAAATTGACGTTCCATTTACGCAAAATTTCTATTTTTGCTGCTTGTCTCCATAATAATTAAGCTACACACTGTAGGCTCAACATAGTTTTGTACTCTGTATAATTTTCTTCTGGCAAAAAAAACAACAGGTAGCTGCTATTGAGACAAAGTCAAAATCCAAATTCCACTACTCGACAAAGTTACGATTTCCTCGTCAAAATTGCCCACGTTATCAGAAAAAAAGCAGCTTCCAAATTTGTCGGATTCTTGTGCCATCACACGAGGTGTTTGATTCACCAACAAGATTGCAAGTTTAGCACTGAAAACCAGGCTCTTTTCCCGGGTGGAAAAACGCTTTCCATTTCACATTAAAAGTTTCAAGAATTTCAAACCGAGAATTTTGGCTAAGTGGAAAGCGCCCCTAGTCAGGAGTGTTTAGTGTTTGCGCTCCACTCTATGTGAAAAAATAGGTTCAGGTATTGGCAAATATTTTAGTCAGCAAAGAAAGTTTCTAGGCAAAGCCTGATCTCTTTGAATTTTGGTCAACATCTTATGTATCATTTATGTAAAAATTGTACATTTGTGAATTTAGCACGATTTTATTTAAAAGTATTTCGGCTCATGTAAGTACCCGGAACTAGAAATGCTGAGCAACCCCCTAAAAATAACAACAGAGAAAAGGATGTTTGATCTTAAAGTAATAAGAATCGTTACTCTTAATTCTAGTGGACCTTTATGTGATATCACAAACCGCAGCTAATACCAGAGGGATATTGAAGCTCACCGTTTCAGTACGGTAAAACACGCACGAAATGCTCACGAAGTGATCTCGACGACAAATAAGAAACTGTTAAAATACCTCAGAAATAGGCTGATAAGTCCGCTTCTCTTCTCCTGTTCATAGATTTTAGCTTTTTCATAAAGAAAAAAAGGAATTTACATTCAACTGAAATAAGCACAGTGTAGTGATTTTTTTTAATATTAAATCATTGGACCAGTGTATTAAAATAGAAATATTGATATTAAAAAATATTGCACTTGTAATCTTCTTTATTGTGCATCGATTATTGGAGTCAAATATCTGTGCGCAGTTACAGTCAATGTATGTCACGCGTGAACATCATTTGCGAATTTGAAAAGAACATCCAAAATTCCTCTTTGTAAATTCCAAGAATTGAATAAAATCTTGAAAAGTTTGCATCAGAAAGTCCCGAATTAACTCCAAAATACTATCCCATTCAGATGAAAAACCTGGCATTTCTTAAATACCTCATATTTTATAGAAAAATGATATTTCATAACTATTTGTCTTTGATTAACCAACAAAGTTCTCACGGGAATTCTGAATCTCCTAACTAGTGTTCAAAATTGAAATGCAAATTCGAGAACTTGGTTCGAATTACAAAGATATGGTTCACGCGTGACAGATTAAGTGTAACTAAACACGCAATTGTCTACTTTTACTCATATTGTGCGATGAGAGTGTTGGAAAGAAGTGCGCTAATTAGCGGCAGGTGTAAAAGAACACACAGGAAGTCAGGTTATAATTATAAGCCCAGTTTTACTCGTATTAGGCCCAGATTTACTCGAAAACTGCAAAACTTGGGACAGTCTGTCGGAAAAAACTGAAAGCCAGCCCCTTTTCGAGTAAAAATCATCATGATTAATAAAGCGTCAACAAAATTTACTGAAAATTAAAAAAAAAATAACTGCCGGAAAATTTTTCTTTTAAACAACATGTTGTGGGCGTCGCAAACCATCGTGAAACGTTTCAAAAGAGAAGGTTATTGTTATATATTAGGCGCAATTTTCTATTACTGATATTACTTATCACGTTGTTCCTTACTGTATAATATGCTATAACACCTTTGATCCAAATCCACCAAAAGCTTTCGCTTTATTCTGCTCAAAGCCCTAAATAACTAACATTGATCTTGTTTTAGAGGTCGGTCCTTTTAACTAAACGGCACAGAATAAAACGTTTATTAGATAAACCTTTTCGTCTTTTTTCCTTACGTGTTCTGGTTCATAAAATTGAAGAAAAAGCGAAATATCCTTCAGGAACTGCTGTTCTGCATTATTGCAACCGTTATAGCAACAGATCTGCGTAAGTAGATCTCTTTTTAGCTTCTCAAGTGGTCGTTTATTTCGCCTGTCATCATCAAAACAAAAGTCAGTACACTCTGACATATTTTTTCCGTTTGAATTCGTTATAAAAAGGCGTGTTCTCAATCCAGTGGCACAGAGAAACCAGACCAAGCATGGCTGGTGTTGTTCGAGGAGTCGTTGTCGTTGTTCTGCTTACAGTGTTTGCTGTTGTAAATGTAGTAACTCTGGAAGAAAAGCTTTCCTCCGATGAGGATAAGACGGGCAATAATCTCGTCGAAGATGCAGCTAATCCAGAAGATTTAGCTGTTAAAACTGCAAATGACTACAATGATAACGATGGCGTTACTCCTCAAGAGGAAGCTAAAGGTATTTAAAGAACTTTGTATAAAACAGCTTTTTTTAAAAATACTTTAACTTACACTCCAAGTTTCTACGTTTTGAGTCTGTTGATAAAATCCTAATGTGTGACCATTCACATAAAAGCGGCACTTTCCTGTGGTGCTGTGCATTATGCTGTGAACGAGGTGGTCCTAACGATTGAGTCTGTGGATGAATTCCTAAAGTGTGGCCATTGAAATGAAAGAATATTGAGGAGTGCTTTCCTTTATTTTTGTGCATTATGCCGTGTACAGTCTAAGTTTTGAGTCTGTAGATGAAATCCTTACGTTTGACCATTCCAATGAAAGCTATTTTGATACCATAAAAGCAACACTTTACTGTGGTGCTGTCTATTAATCTGTACAAAGTATGTTTAACTCTACTTGATATTAAAATTGTTTGATCTCAGTTGCCGTTTATTAATACTACAAATTTATTACTCTAACAAAGATTAATTCGAAAGAAAAGTTATAATACCGCTTTCATCCATTTCCTTTATATTTGGCCTATTCGCTCTTTCCAGCAGGCACACCGTGAGTGTTACCCTTTTTTATATTAAAAGTTGCTTTTTTATAAGAGAAGGATATCGTAAATCTGAAAACATCACTTAGCCCAGCTGAAAGAAAAACTAGAGTGTTATACGCAAACCTTGCCGTAAAAATCGTGTCGATATTATGTAAACTGTAGTATTGGTCTTCTCAGTTGTAAGTTAGCTTTATTTTTTTATTGCAAGATCTAGAGGACACAGAAAACCAAGCAGGGGAACAGGAAGCCATGCAAGAAGATACCTTTGAAGTTTCTGACGAAGATAACTCAGGTATAAAGTAGCATGTGTATGAGATTCCTGACTATAACAAACTTCTAAAGACATAATTGATATATAGCAATTTGAAGATATTGACCATGATTTTTATGGAAACATAACACGTCTTGATATTTCTGATTGGAGAATGTTACAAAAGGTTATATTTACCTTGTGTACCCAGGGCGCAGGCCCTGGTGTACCCAATTGACTGTTTCCTTAGAAAAATAAATGTTCGCTCTTTCCAACAGGTACACCGTGAGCGTTACCCTTTTTCTTTTATTAAAAGTTGCTCGTAAAAAGAGAAGGATGTCATAAGTCTGAAAACACACTTAACCCAGCTGAAACTAAAACTAGAGTGTTCTACGCAAACCTTGCCATTAAAACCATGTCGATATTATGTCAACTGTAGTATTGGGTCTTCATGCAGTTCTAAGTTAACTTCATTTTTTATTGCCAGATCTAGAGGACACAGAAAACCAAGCAGGTGAACAGGAGGCCATGCAAGAGGACACCTCTGAAGTTTCTGATGGAGATAACTCAGGTATAAAGTAGCACGTGTATGAGATTCCTGACTAACACACTTCTAAAGACATACATTGATATATAGCAATTTGAAGATATTGACCAAGATTTTTATGGAAACATAACACGTCTTGATATTTCTGATTAGAGAATGTTACAAAAGGTTATATTTACCTTGTGTACCCAGGGAGCAGGCCCTGGTGTCTCCAGTTGACTGTTTCCTTAGAAAAATAAATCCGTACTCATGGTAACACCGAATGAACTTACAAAAATGGTATAATCGTTGTTTGAACCAAAATTTCATGTATATTTTACGTAGAAGAAGATAGCAACGAAGACGAAGATGAAGATAACCAAGAAGACTATCCTGAGCAGGATGACGCCATCGCGGAAGACGAGGAAATTGCTGATGCAGGTATCAGAGCACTGACGTCTTATGACGTGAAGAGTGTAGTACATATCTCACTGCTTTTAACAGCGGCGAAGGATTTCCACCAACTTTTTAAGAACATTTCATATTTCACTCAGGAAGATGAAGAAGACGAGGAACAACATCACGATTATAGTCCTGAAGATGATGAAAACATCAAACGGGATTATGCTGTCGTTTCTGAGAGTGTTGGCACATCGACTGCCGCATGAAAGAGCTCCTTTTTCTAAAGAGTTAGTTATACAGAGGTTCTAGGATTCTCGACCCTTCGGCAGAGAAACAAATTGAATGCCGGCAGTGAAATCAGATGCAACATGAGCTCTTGGTAGAAGGTGGCAAGTGGGGGGTCGTGGACTCGTTTCACGTACATTTTCCACAAAATTCACAGTTCGTACCTAGCGACATTTTTCCTCGGAAATTTGTAAAAACGGAAAAACTCTATTCCGGCCATTTTTGATTCCATTTCAAAGGGAAATAAAGTTGCAGGTAGTCAGACATTTTAATTTTTGAGGCGAAACGTGTGAATAGAGGAATTCAATTTTTTTTCTGATGGGGGTATTTAACCATAAAATTGTGTTTTGGTTGAGATCTGAACGGAAGTTTCTGGCCAAGAGGAAAGCGCACGCACTGATATTACTTTGTAATTACCCAGGCAATATTGATAATTGTCTCTTACATATTAGACCCAATTTTAACTCCAGGGCCAGCTAGCCAGAACTTCACTCTCTCTAGCTCTCAAGAAAGCAAAATTTGTAAAAGACAAAAATCTGGGATGGACTAAAAGAAACTACACACGCACCACACTCTAAAAAGGCTCCTCCAGGAATAAATAAGAACGGAGAACATTAAGACAAAGAATATCGATCTGCTAACCGTGATTTGTGTCAGCTATTTTGATGACACTTTGAAAACCCAATAACTATACAAATACTGGAACAAAATCTCACAAAACGACATAAGAACTCACAAACCTAAAGAAAACCACAAAACTAGTAAAAACGTGTAGATATTTCCACCGAGTAAAAGCAGAGATCGCTTTCAAAAAAATAGAGAAATAGCCCTATTTGATTACGTTTACTGTCCCTTTACAACTCTAAAAGTCGTTACAAGTTTTTAAATTTATTCACGCGCACTGACAAAGGCACTCGGTCCCAATTAGCCGCAGAAACTTGCCTATAGAGAATACACTAATCTGTGCGTGACTGCGCTGACGCCGCACTGATACACTAACCAAGCATTATTCACAACAAGTATCTTTGACCATGGTTGGCAAGAATGCTTTTAACCTTTCGGGTATCTTTTTCAAGTTTTGCATGCCCTTCTTTAGGTCTAAAAAAAAAAGAAAATTAGTTCACAGTGTAGTTTAGGCTTGCTCCACCCTAAGTATTACTCGATTTTTTTAAGCTTTTTGAGCAAAGCAACCTGCTAATGATTTTATCACAGTTATCACGGTGAAGGTAGCAAGAACCCTGTGACATAGTTTGAAGTGGATTGCATTAGAAATATTGAACCAAAATTTCATATATTTTTTCCTTAGAAGAAGATAGCAATGAAGGCGAAGATGAAGATGACCAAGAAGACTATCCTGAGCAGGATGCCGCCATCGAAGACAAGGAAATTGATGATGCAGGTACCAGAGCACGTCACTGGTCTCTCATGAAATGAAGAGTGTAGTACAGGTCTTTCTGTTCTTAACAGTTGCTCTGTGGCTTTTAGTTTAGCGTTTTAGTGTATGTGTGTTTTTCATTGTTGTTGCTTTTGCTTTTGCTGTTGTTGTTGTTGTTCCTTTTGCTGTTGTTGCTGTTGTTTTTCTCCATCATCGTGTGTCTTTTCATTTGTTCTTAAGTCCCTCGCCACAAATACAGCAATTTTTGGTAAAGGCGAATTGCAAGTCTGTTTTCTCTTCTAGGTCAATAAAGCCTGTTTTTGTTGTCGTTGTTGCTGTTGTTCCCTTAACAAAAAAGGGATACTTTTTCAAGCCGTACCAAAGCCATCGCAAATCCAAAATTAATAGAGAATTTCTGAACAACTATCCCGCCTAAACAGTACATTACTTATATCACTATCACTGAGACTTTTCTGCAGGGTTCAATTCCAGTTTGAGGTTGGACTGACTGTCTTCATTGTTTATCTAAGGACCCATCCCAGAAAGAGACGAAAGTTCCGAGCTTGAGAACACTCCAGAGGAAGCCGTTCGACTGAGCTGTGGAATTTCACGGCCCTTCAACCCATTGATCCATAAATGCTGTTATGGCCGCGTTATTTTGAAGAGCCTCCCTTGCTTGCTCCGGATATGTGGTGGTGTGAGATACAACCCATTGGTTCAAAAGTGCTGTTATGGACGACAAGTGATCTCCAAACGCCTCCGTTGCCCGCGCCTCGGCTCATGTGGTCATTTGAAATACAACCCATACACTCAAAAGTGCTGTTATGGACGACGAGTGGTCTCCAAACGCCTCCGTTGCCCGCGCGTCGGCTTATGTGGTCATTTGAGATACAACCCATACACTCAAAAGTGCTGTTATGGACGACGAGTGATCTCCAAACGCCTCCGTTGCCCGCGCGTCGGCTTATGTGGTCATTTGAGATACAACCCATACACTCAAAAGTGCTGTTATGGACGACGAGTAATCTCCAAACGCCTCCGTTGCCCGCGCCTCGGCTTATGTGGTCATTTGAGATACAACCTATACACTCAAAAGTGCTGTTATGGACGACGAGTGATCTCCAAACGCCTCTCTTGCCCAGTCCCCATATGTGGTGGTGTGAGATACAACCCATTGGTTCAAAAGTGCTGTTATGGACGACGAGTGATCTCCAAACGCCTCCCTTGCCCGGTCCCCATATGTGGTGGTGTGAAATACAACCCATTGGTTCAAAAGTGCTGTTATGGACGACGAGTGATCTCCAAACGCCTCCCTTGCCCGGTCCCCATTTGTGGTGGTGTGAAATACAACCCAGTGATTCAAAAGTGCTGTTATCGACGGGTGATCTCGAAGAGACTCCAATGCCCGCCTAAATGTGGTGGTGTGAGTTACAACCCATATTTAAAAAGGTGCTGTTACGGAAGGATCATCATTCCCAATCGCCTCCGTTGCCCTCTGCTTTGTCGTGGTGTGAAATACAACCCACTGTTTCAAAGGTGTTGCTACGGAAGGGTTGTCAGCAAGCGACGTGTGTGCTACCCATTACGCGGACGCTAGGAATGCTCTGTGGCGCAGTCTTAGATAAATGAAATGCCAATTTTGAACAAGGATGCTGCTAGAGTAGGACTGCATAGAAATAAATGTAAGCTTAATTAGCATTGCTTTGATTTCTTAGTAAATTTTCTTTTTTTTTTTTATATTGTTTGCTGTTAGCTGAAATCGAATGCTGTGACAATTCAGAGCGCTACTTAATGCACAAGTCGAACACCGTGTTTTCAATAGACCAAGAATATGACGTTGGTTAACAACAGCCAAAAATGTGTTGCGCTACCATCAAGTATTTGTAAAGAGGCGTTTAAAATTAAAATAATTTATAGCCTTAGCTATGTTGTTGTGCCAGTTGGATTTTACGATTTCACTTACAATCTCCCCAGCTGGCATCAATTTGTGCAGCATCACGCGCTAAGAACTGCTAAATAGGTAATGCTCACACTTTAGGATTTTATCCATAGAATTAAAGTAGAACATACTTGTTGACTTGAGCGTTGTAAGGCAAAAATGAACAGCACCAGAGGAAAAGTATCGCTGAACTGCTTTCGTTGAATAGTTTGCTTTGGGAATTCATCCAGACTCAAAAGCTAAGACTTACCACCGAGTGCAGTAAAATACACGGCACCACTAGAAAGTACGGTATGCTGCTCAACAGCTTTCACTTGAATGGTCACACTTTCGGATTCACTCCACAAACTCAATAGTTACAATCACACTGCATGACTCGAGCTCGGGGACTGGAGAGTTAACCTTTCCACTCCCAGTGTCAATTAAGAAGCCATGTAATGTAGTTCTAACTTTTGAGTCTGGGCGTAATCCTACAGTGTGACGATTCAAATGAAACCTTTTCTGCAGTACTGCATAGTATTATTTGTTTTTCAGTATTTTACAAAATGAAATTGGGAATTTTTCTTGAGTTTTGATGTTTTGCACTCTTAGGAGTAAAAGGGTTAAGTAAGGTTTTTCTGCAAAATGGTTCCTCTTACCATCTTGCTCATGCTCGGTGTGCAATCCACCAGCGATGTCACACAAAGAGTGAAAAATCACGTATGGTGGTCCTATAACAATTGAACCTCTTACATTGACAAGAGCTCATCTCACACCATTGCTCTGGTTGGTAAAAGCCCCACACACTTCAAGTAAACTATTTCCCGGTTGTCTTAAGCCTCATTTTCAAAGCGAGGCCTGTTGCACAGCCTGAGGCGATGCATCAGGCCTCGCTTCCAATAAACATAGGCAATGACAGACTGCAAAAACCGTGTACGACCATACTTGCGTAACGTCGGATCATAATAGATCGTGAACAGTCAAAACGTTGTCAACGTTGTCCGTATCTGCCTTCTAGTCATGAGCGCTTATCATGCAGGGTCTTGTTGACTGTGGTGTTGTTTTAAGAACTGCGTTGCCTTCGGGCAATGCTTTTTTTTTTTTACGTCGTTTGATCAGTCCATGCAGGGTACAGTTTAAACATAGGCACGTAATGCGTGCATGAAGATATTTGCTAAGCCGAAGAGACTGTTGCATCAATGGAGAGTTTTGCAGCTTTCACGATGTTGTTTTTTGTTTGAGGAAAAGAGATAAGCTCTAATGTTCCATTTACGCAAAATTTCTATTTTTGCTGCTTGTCTCCATAATAATTAAGCTACGCACTGTAGGCTCAACATAGTTTTGTACTCTGTATAATTTTCTTCTGGCAAAAAAAACGACAGGTAGCTGCTATTGAAACAAAGTCAAAATCCAAATTCCACTACTCGACAAAGTTACGATTTCCTCGGCAAAATTATTCTCACTGTCAGAAAAAAGCAACTTCCAATTTGTTGGATTCTTGCGCCATCACGCGAGGTTTTTGATTCGCCAACAAGATTGCAAGTTTTATCACTGAAAACGAAACTTTTCTTCCGGATGGAAAAACGCTTTCTATTTGACATGAAAAGTAAGAGTTTCAAACCCAAAACTTTAGCTAAGTGGAAAGTGCCCTAGTCAGCAGTGTTTTGTAGTGTTTACGTTCCACTTGATGTGAAAAAACAGGTTCAGGCATTGAAATATTAGTCTGCAAAGAAAGTTCCCAGGCAAAGCCTGAACTATCTGAATTTTGGCAAACATCTTGTGTATCATTTATGTAAAAATTGTAAATTTATGAATTTGGCATGATTTTATTAAGATAGTTCGGCTCATGTAAGTACCCGGAACTAGAACTGCTGAGCAAGCCCCTAAAAATAACAACAGAGAAAAGGATGTTTGATCTTAAAGTAACAAGAATCGTTACTCTTAATTGGACCTTTAAGTAATATCGCAAACCGCAACTCATACCAGAGAGATATTGAAGCTTACCATTTCAGTTTGGTGAAACACGCACAAAGTAGACGACAACTAAGAAACTGGTAAAATACCTCAGAAATAGGCTGATAAGTCCGGTTTTCTACTCTTGTTCTTGGTTTTTAGTTTGTTTTATAAAGAAAAGAAAAGAATTTACATTCAACTGAAATAAGCACAGTCTAGTGATTTTTTATTTTTATTTTTAAATAACAAATCATTGGACCAATGCAATATTAAAATAGAAATATTGATATTAAAAAATATTGCACCTGTAATCTTCTTTATTGTGCATCAATTATTGGAGTCAAATATCTGTGCGTAGTAACTGTAACTAAACACGCAATTGTCTACTTTTACTCATATTGTGCGATGAGAGTGTTGGAAAGAAGTGTGCTAATTGTCGGCAGGTGTAAAACTGAGAACGCTTAGGAAGTCAGGTTATAATTATTAGCCTAGTTTTACTCGTATTAGCCCCAGTTTTACTCGGGAAAGTTTTTGTCGGAAGAAACTGAAAGCCAACCCATTTTCGAGTAAAAATCATCATGATTAGCAAAGCGTCGACAAAATTTGCTGAAAAGTAAAAAAAAAAAAATAACGGAAAAACTCTTTTAAACAACATATTGTGGGCGTCACAAACCATTGCGAAACATTTCAAAAGAAAAGGTTATGCGATGATCTTCATATAATTCTATCTTTATCCGCAGTTCAAATATATGATTATTTCATATATTCATATTCATTTGTCCATCTACGGGATAAATACGAACTCACAATTAATCAGCTCCCCGTTGGCTTGATAGCTCAGTTGGTTAGAGCGCTGCACCGGTATCGCAGAGGTCATGGGTTCGATTCCCGTTCAAGCCTGAATTTTTTCAGGTTTCTTCTTTTCAACTGCTTAAGTTGGAACACCTTTACTGCGATGATCTTCATATAATTCTCTCTTTATCCGCAGTTCAAATATATGATTATTTCATGTATTCATATTCAGAAAAGGTTATTGTTACATATTAGGCGCATTTTTCTATTACTGATATTGCTTATCACGTTGTTCCTTATTGTATAACATGCTATAACACCTTTGATCCAAATCAACCAAAAGCTTTATTCTGCTCAAAGCCCTAAATAACTATTCACAAACATTGATCTTGTTTTAGAGGTCCGTCGTCTTAACTAAACGGCACAGAATATAACGTTTATTAGTTAAAACCTCTTCGTCTTTTTTTACGCGTTCTTTCCTTACGTGTTCTGTTTCATAAAATTGAAGAAAAAGTGAAATATCCTTCAGGAACTGCTGGTCTGCACTATTGCAACCGTTATAGCTACGGATCTGCGTAAGTACATCTCTTTTTAGCTTCTCAAGTGGTCGTTTATTTCGCCTGTCTTCATCAAAACAAAAGTCAGTACATTCTGACAGATTTTTCCCTTTGGAATGCGTTATAAAAAGATGTGTTCTCAATCCATTGGCACAGAGAATCCAGACCAAGCATGGCCGGCCGTGTTGTTCGAGGAGTCGTTGTTCTGCTCGCAGTGTTTGCTGTTATAAATGCAGTAACTCTGGAAGAGAAGCTTTCCTCCGATGAAGATAAGTCAGGCAATCTCGTCGAAGATGCACCTAATCCAGAAGATATAGCTGTTAAGTCTGCAAATGACTACAACGATGACGATGGCGTTACTCCCCAAGAGGAGGCCAAAGGTATTTAAAGAAGTTTGTATGACAACATCTTTTTAAAAAAATCCCTCAATTTACAGTCAGAGTTTTTACGTTTTGAGTCTGTGAATAAAAACCTATTGCGCAGCCATTCAGATGAAAGCAGCACTTTCCTGCGGTGCTGTGCGTTATTCTGTTAACAAGGTGGTTCAGTCCAACAAGTTAGTCTGCGGATGAAATCCTAAAGTGTGGCCATTGAAATGAAGCTGTCAGTTGAGTGATACTTTTCTTTGATGCTGTGCAGTATGGTTTACTATCTAAATTTTGACTCTGTGGATGAAATCCTCAAGTGTAAAAGCACAACTTTGCTATGGTGCTGTCTATAAATGCTGTTATAATACGTCCTTGAAGTGGATGAGAATGCTGACAAAGTTCTAATGCCAGTCCGTGAGCCAGGGCTAGCTAGCCAAACTTTTATTCTCTTAAGCTCTCGAGAACGCAATTATTGAAAAAAGACAAAATCTTCCATGGACCTAAAAAAAAAACTACATATACACAACAGTGTTCCTACGAAAATAAATAAGCACGGAGAATACCGACTAGTGAACACTCATGCGCCCAAAGTCACTGCACCAATCCGCCGCCGAAATTTGCTAATAGAGAATTTACTAATTTGTGCGTTCGAGAATGTTACAAATGGATACCACAAACAAAATGGTCCAGTTTTCTTCAATCACTACACTAACGTCCTGATACAAGGATGCACTAACATGCATTATTCAAAGAAAGTAACTTGTCCACGGTTCAGGGCAGGAATGCTTGCAACCTTCTGAGGTTCCTTTCTTAGGTACTGCCCTTCTATCTGGGAAAAAAAAGAAGGTTAAGAAAAAGAAGACTAAAACCTAGTTTAGGCCTGCTTCACCCTAAGGATCACTTCGTCCTTTTAATCTTTTTGGTGTTCTTGGAAAATTTCTTTCGTAAGCAAAGCTACTTGCTCAAGATTTTATCACAGTTATCATGGCAAAGGTAGCAAGAGCCCTGTGACATAGTTAGAACTTGAATTGCATTGAAAGTGTTGAATCGTTATTTTATTTTTTATTTTTTGGTAGAAGAAGATAGCAATGAAGACGGAGATAAAGATGACCAAGAAGACTATGCTGAGCAGGTGGACGCCATTGAAAAAGAGGGACTTGTTGGGGACGCAGGTATCAGACCATTGATATCTTATGAAGTGAAAAGTGTTGTTCATATCTTACTGTTCCTATTAAACAGTTGTTCTGTAGTATTCAGTTCGCGTTTTGGTGTGTGTGTAGTTTTTTGTTTTTGTTGTTGTTTTTCTCCATCCTGCATGATGTGTCTTTTCATTTGTTCTTAAAACCTCGCAAAAAATATAGCAATTTTGGTAAACGCAGCTTGCGAGTCTTTTTTTTTTCTTGGCCGGCCAATTAATCCTGTTGTTGTTGTTGGTGCTGGTGTTGCTGCTGCTGTTGCTGTTATCTTGACAAAACCGGGAATACTTTGTCATGCCAAGCTGGAGGACACCCAGCCATCACAATTCCAAATTAGCAGAGATTTTCAGAACAACTATACCACCTAAACAATAGATCTTTTACATCACTTTCTAGACTTCCTGCACTTTGGCGGGCTTAATTTGAGGTTGGACTGACTCTGAATTTCTTTCCTGTTTATCTAAGAATCCATCCAAGAAGGAGACGAAACTTCCGCGCTTGAAAACACCCCAGACGAAGGTGTTCGACTGCGCTGTGGAATATCGTTCTATAGCCCATTGATTCTAAAATGCTGTTATGGCCGTGTCGTCTTGAAGATCGCAAGGTGCCCTCCCAGATGTGGGTTAAGGGTCTACAATCCACGTTTTCAAAGGTGCTGTTTTGGACAAATCATATCAAAGAGACTCGCGTGCCCTCCCAAATGTGGTCGTGTGAGCTACAACCCACGGATTGGAAGGTGTTGTTATAGAAGGGTCATCCCAAGTCACCTACCATGCCCGCTGCCCAGCTGCGGTCGCAATTCTTGGAACCCATGGACTCAAAAGTGCTGTCATGGACGGGTCATCCCGAGGAAACTCCCCTGCCGACCGAAATGTTACGGTGTGAGCTACAACCCACGTTTTCAAAAGTGCTGCTTTGGACGGGTCATCTCGAAGATACTTCCATGCCCGCCCAAATGTGGTCGTGTGAGCTATAACCCACGAATTCAAAGGTGTTGTTCCGGACGGGTCATCTCGAAGAGACTCCCGTGCCCACCCAGGTGTGGTCTTGTAAGCTACAACCCACTTTATCAAAGGTGCTGTTATGGACGAGTTATCCTCAATCGCCTCCCTTGTTGGCCCCAGTGTGGTCTTGTGAGATACAACCCAAAGATTCAAAGGTGTTGCTACGGACGGCTCATAATAAGCAAGCGACTTGTTTGCCGCTGACGCTAGGAGTGCTCTTTGTCCACTTCTGAGATATTTAAATGCCAATTTTGAACAAGAATGCCGCTAGCATAGAACTGCAGAGACGTAGATGTAAAAGGTTTAACTGAATAGCATTGATTTGATTTCTTGACGAATTTTAGTCCATTTAAACTTTTTGCTGTTAACTGAAATGGAATACTGTGGCAATTTAGAGCGCTAGCTGAGACTCGATGTATTGCACAAGTCGAAACCACCTTTTCAGTGGACTAGAAATATGACATTGATTAGCAACTGCCCAATAGTGTGGTGCTACTGTCAAGTATTTGTAAACAAGCGTTTTATAAAAAAGAATCAACCAATGTAGGCGTTAACTATCTTGTTGTGTTAGTTAGAACAAAAAAAACTACATTATAAAGAAACAAGCTGAAATTTTTTGTAACTTGTGTTAAATGCAAGTTGATTCGGCCTAAAAGCACGCCATCTCTCGGTCAGTCCAGTTGTATCCTGTTCAGAAGTATCGCTGAGCATTTGTTATTGAATGGTTCACCTTAGAATTTCACCCAGACACAATAGTTAGAAGCACCTAGTAAAAAAAGGCAGGTAACGTCACAAGCGAACCACATGAGGCCCACACGGCCGAAGCTTATCCCAGTTTTCTATAGTATGAAGCAACTGAGAGTATTGCTACTCCCCCCCTGGATGGAATGCTAGTCCATCGCAGGGTTACGCCCAGCAGTATGTTACCCCAACCCCCAGATATCCATGCAACCCTCAGGTTACTGGTCTCAGAGGAGCACTATTCCGTAAGGGATTTAATTCTTCCACCGATAAGAAAAACACATGATTTCACACCCATCTGTTGTAGGTTGGCTGTTTGAAAAACATGATATCTGTACAAAGCTTTTCGCTAGATTTTTTAAAAATACGCATTCTGTCAAATGATCCAAAGGAGCGGTGGAATTGCTTATCAATCGCAGGGTTACCTGCAGCAGTATGTCACCCCAAATCCCGGATCAGATATCCAAGCAACCCACAGGTTACCAGGCTCAGAGAAGCTACCTTCCTTAGCTGAGGTGTTGCATTACATAAGCAAACACATTATGCAATGAAAAAGATGGATGTGTGTTTTCTTGTGCTTATGCTAATGACAAACTTATTGCAAGTGAGAATATGAGCAACAGAAGTGTAAGCACAAAGAAATGAAAACTTTGATCTCCTCAGTCATGCATGCAAGCTTACAAAAATGTGGTGAAAGCTGTCTTCACTAGGATTGCTCTTATGTCGCTAGTGAAATACATCCATCACTGTATTACACATTTTACTAATAAGTCCCAAACATCAAACATTTTTATCCAACATCAAGTTCGATGGATGGTTAAGTATCAAACAATGTTCATCATAAAACACTGTATCTAACATTTTGTTGATCATTAACAGCCAATTCATCTAACTTAGGTCAGAAGAAAGTGTTTGATAAGTTAAGGCCTGGGCTAATAAAACGAAAAACATTATGAAGACAACTACACAAAAGAGGGGAGTATAGGGTGAGCCGCGAATAGCGATATTTAATTGGCGTGAAACGCAAAAAGGTTGTTTTCTTTCTTGTGAAACGTGATTTGCTAAGGAACCGTGAACTGTGATTTGTCATAGATTATTACCCATTAAGCGATAACCATGTGGTTTAATAGTCGTGAATTGTGATTTTGTACTCATCATGCAAAATGTCGTGAAAGATGATGAACTGGAAAGTACGTGAAATGACTGTTTTATTTTCAGTGAAGCGTGATCTGTACCCCCCCCCCCCATACCCCCCTCACAAAACTGTATCCCCTCAAAATACCTATATGGGTATGTGCCGCCCAGGAGGGGGGGGGATTTTGGGACTCCTGATCAAGAACAAGGTATCCACATTCAAAGACGTTTTTTGGAACGGGGTGTAATATTTCAAATGCACGAAAGCTTCAAAATATCAGCAGCAATTTTATATTGTTCAAAGAGGATTTGCTAAACGAAATACTTTGGTTACAAAACCTGTTTCAGGTGTTATCTAAGCTGTTTTATCTCGATATTGGGGATGTAAAAGTCGAAAAAACAAAGAAATAACTTTAATCAAACAGGGTATTGATATTTAGTTAATATCTAGACCGTGCTATTAAAAAATTGCCTACTTAATGCAAAACGCCTTCTAGAACGAGGTCCAAATTTGGAGGCCTGGGCAGCACACACCCAGCCAAAAGCTGCTCGAGTAACCTCCCAACCCCTGGGACAAAAACGGCACGGTCAATCCTCTCCTGATGGACACTTCAGCATCCCATGGGCAGCTGGAATCTCTCCTACAAACATTATGGTTAACCTTCCACAAGTAAACATGCCCAGAGACAATTGTATCTAAGTACAATGGACCCCCGATATTATACGCCCCTTCATAACAATGTCCCCAGTATAACAAACAATGTTCTTCAGTTCTTCAGCCCAGCCAAAGTAATAGTAATGTTAATGGAACAGAACAAAACCTCGTATAACAAAATCCCTGTTATAAGGAAAACAATCTAGAAGTCCAAACTTAAAAATTTTACCTGATCTTACAAATAAATGTCATCACACGAATGACTTTGAATGCAAAACAGATTAACATAGATTCATGGAGAGTAGAGTCTCCTTGGTTCAAATCTGGGCAAGAACGTCATGCTAGCCCACATATAAGGCACTAATAACTATATGTGGGCTAGCATGACGTTCTTCCCTCTGATTGGACTTTTTTCACCCCCACCCCGAGATGTCAAAGCAACCCACAGGACACCCAGTCTTTTTCCCCCTATCCTTAAAAGTATCATAAACAGTAAGTTAAGGTTACATCCCATATAAACTTTTGTCCATCTGTTATTTTTTCGCCCTTTGAAAAACATGATACACGTATCACAAGGAGTTCACAATAGTCGAGAAAAGGGATAATAAAGAGGAATAAATAAAGTTAGAATTATTAACTTGCGTACCTTGTTCGTTTCCTGTAGTTTTCTTTTGCGTGCGGCATCAAGCTGGTGGATGGTAGCGACAAAACTGTCGTCTTGTCGTC
Organism: Siderastrea siderea; assembly: GCA_964030785.1. Taxonomy (NCBI): domain Eukaryota; kingdom Metazoa; phylum Cnidaria; class Anthozoa; order Scleractinia; family Rhizangiidae; genus Siderastrea; species Siderastrea siderea. The sequence goes on from OZ034966.1 coordinate 15,042,879, forward strand.
GTGAGCCGAACTGTTTTGTGCCCGAGCGGACGTAAGGCATGCTAATTAGCATGACTCAGCTCTCCAGTATAAAGCGTGGTCAGCGGACTACGGACCACGGACAGGGTCTAAAACACGGACTAGGCATAAAATATGGATTACGGACTAAGGTCTAGGTCTGGGTACAAAAATCGGACTACCCCAAATAATTTGTACTTACGCGAACAGATCATTTCACTTTGTTTTAATAGAACGCCCAAAAATTGAAACTACGTACACCACAAAGATTTTACGTTTTAAATTTGTCAGTTGTCCAGTCAGATTGTGAACCTACTAAACATAACTCAGTTATGTTTAATAAAGTTTAACAGCTATGTTTAACAATGAGAGTCTCATTGTGACTTATCGTATTGACTTGAAAATCGATTGCAAGTCACTGTAAGATATTTCTAGCGTGTAAATATGAAGCATTTCGAGCCAGCGTTTTGCTGTTCAAGAGCATTTGCTCCGTCGATCCGTATCATGAGTTGTTGAGTTTGTAATTTCTTATTTCTTCAGTGAATTACTCTCCCAGTCTTCATTCTTTGCTCAGTTTTATCACAAAAATAAACCAGTTACTTGAGCTAGTCCGCGTTTTGTACCCATTCCGCGTTTTATACCCAGTCCGTAGTTCGTAGTCCGTTAGTCCGCAGTCCATATCTTATGTTGACCTATATACGCACAAAGCCTTTCAGTAGCAGTAGTGGTCTAAAACCAGGCCAGACGATATTGAGAGTTGACAAGACTTCAAAGACTTCAAACCGCGCGAGAGTGGCTGAGAGCGCATAAGAGTTTCAAACCGAATGTTTGAACTCTCCAGAGTTTGAAGTCTTTGAAGTCTTGTCAACTCTAGTTTAAAATTGCCCAAACTGGAATCGGAATCGATGGAAGTTCAAAACTTTCGCTGTTGTTTGGCTTTCAGTGTGTTATGGGCGATTATCGTGTGCTCTTTAAGGGCCGATTTGGTAAAAGAGGTTTGGACAGAGCATAACAAAACCATGGCTTACTCGACATTAAACCGTTCAACCCGAACGTGCTGGACTCTTTTACCGTGAACAACGTTTAGAAGTTGTGTAACACAAATTACAAAACCAACAAGCAACAGCAAAACTTCTTAACAGTAATTTATAATATCTAAGTACTTTAACTGCTAAGAGTCTGAATCCGCTCAAATTTCCATTGGAGACTAAGCAGTCCATAATCTCTCTCCCTTGAGGCCTAAAACTCTTATGCTCTCACATTGACAGTGTTTTGTATCAACTGAAGTATTTTTAAGCAAGCTTATGATTTAACTTAGGATTTTATAAAGCAATGTACACTGCATATTTTTTATTTATTTTTAAAGCGTTGTAAAGCGTTTAGCACTTAAACGGATAAGCGCTATATAAATATTATTGTATTGTTCTCGTTTCTCTCAGGCTCAGAACTGTTCGTTTCGGTACTGTGAGTATTTGAACTGAATACTGAGGCGTTTTTCATTTAGCCAAAAATTTCGGTTCAATCGGTTGAAATGCAAATAAAACGCGCAAAACTACTGGAAATTTTCCGGAACAAATGGGTGACCTCAAAAGTCACTCCACTTTTTCCGTTCCATCTTGCTGGAACGAAAATTGACGTTCCATTTACGCAAAATTTCTATTTTTGCTCCTTGTCTCCATAATAATTAAGCTACGCACTGTAGGCTCAACATAGTTTTGTACTCTGTTTAGTTTTCTTCTGGCAAAACAACAACAGGTAGCTGCTATTGAAACAGATTCAAAATCCAAATTCCGCTACTGAACAAAGTTACGATTTCCTCGTCAAAATTGCCCACGTTATCAGAAAAAAAGCGGCTTCCAATTTCTTGGATTCTTGTGCCATCACCCGAGGTTTTTGATTCACCAACAAGATTGCAAGTTTAGCACTGAAAACCAGGCTCTTTTCCCGGGTGGAAAAACGCTTTCCATTTCACATTAAAAGTTTCAAGAATTTCAAACCGAGAATTAAGTGGAAAGCGCCCCTAGTCAGGAGTGGTTAGTGTTTGCGCTCCACTCTATGTGAAAAAATAGGTTCAGGTATTGGCAAATATTTCAGTCTGCAAAGAAAGTTCCTAGGCAAAGCCTGATCTCTTTGAATTTTGGTAAACATCTTATGTATCATTTATGTAAAAATTGTACATTTGTGAGTTTGGCATGATTTTATTTAAAAGTATTTCGGCTCATGTAAGTACCCGGAACTAGAAATGCTGAGCAACCCCCTAAAAATAACAACAGAGAAAAGGATGTTTGATCTTAAAGTAATAAGAATCGTTACTCTTAATTCTAGTGGAAATTTATGTGATATCACAAACCGCAACTCATACCAGAGGGATATTGGAGCTCACCGTTTCAGCAAAACACGCACAAAGTGGACGAAGTGATCTCGACGACAAATAAGAAACTGTTAAAATACCTCAGAAATAGGCTGATAAGTCCGCTTCTCTACTCCTGTTCATAAATTTTAGTTTTTTAATAAAGAAAAAAAAGAATTTACATTCAACTGAAATAAGCACAGTATGGTGATTTTTTTTTATTTTTAAATATTAAACCATTGGACCAGTGCCATATTAAAACTGAAATATTGATATTAAAAAATATTGCACTTGTAATCTTCTTTATTGTGCATCGATTATTGGAGTCAAATATCTGTGCGTAGTTACAGTCAATGTATGTCACGCGTGAACATCATTTGCGAATTCCACAATTCCTCTTTGTAAATTCCAAGAATTAAAGAAAATCTTGAAAAGTTTGCATCAGAAAGTCCCGAATTAACTGCAAAATACTATCCCCATTCAGATGAAAAACCTGGCATTTCTTAAATACCTCATATTTTATAGAAAAATGATATTTCATAACTATTTATCTTTGATTAACTAATAAAGTTCTCACGGGAATTCTGAATCTCCTAACTAGCGTTCAAAATTGAAATGCAAATTCGAGAACTTGGTTCGAATTACAAAGATATGGTTCACCCATGACTTAGATTAAGTGTAACTAAACACGCAATTGTCTACTTTTACTCATATTGTGCGATGAGAGTGTTGGAAAGAGGTGTGCTAATTAGCGGCAGGTGTAAAAGAACACACAGGAAGTCAGGTTATAATTATGAGCCCAGTTTTACTCGAAAACTGCAAAACTTGGGAAAGTCTGTCGGAAAAAAATGAAAGTCAACCCCTTTTCGAGTAAAAATCATCATGATTAGTAAAGCGACAACAAAATTTACTGAAAAGTAAAAAAAAAAAAACAACTGCCGGAAAAATTTTCTTTTAAACAACATATTGTGGGCGTCGCAAACCATCGCGAAACATTTCAAAAGAGAAGGTTATTGTTATATATTAGGCGCAATTTTCTATTACTGATATTGCTTATAACGTTGCTCCTTACTGTATAATATGCTATAACACCTTTGATTTAAATCCACCAAAAGCTTTCGCTTTATTCTGCTCACAGACCTAAATAACTAACATTGATCTTGTTTTAGAGGTCAGTCCTTTTAACTCTAAACGGCACAGAATAAAACGTTTATTAGATAAACCTTTTCGTCTTTTTTATGCGTTCTTTCCTTACGTGTTCTGGTTCATAAAATTGAAGAAAAAGTGAAATATCCTTCAGGAATTGCTGTTCTGCATTATTGCAACCGTTATAGCAACAGATCTGCGTAAGTACATCTCTTTTTAGCTTCTCAAGTGGTCGCTTATTTCGCCTGTCATCATCAAAACAAAAGTCAGTACACTCTGACATATTTTTCCGTTTTACTGCGTTATAAAAAGGCGTGTTCTTAATCCAGTGGCACAGAGAATCCAGACCAAGCATGGGGCGTGTTGTTCGAGGAGCCGTTGTTCTGCTTGCAGTGTTTGCTGTTGTAAATGCAGTAACTCTGGAAGAAAAGCTTTCCTCCGATGAGGATAAGACGGGCAAAAATCTCGTCGAAGATGCAGCTAATCCAGAAGAATTAGCTGATAAATCTGCAAATGACTACAATGATGACGATGGCGTTACTCCTCAAGAGGAAGCTAAAGGTATTTAAAGAAGTTTGTATAAAGCAGCTTTTTTAAAAAATACTTTAACTTACACTCCAAGTTTCTACGTTTTGAGTCTGTTGATAAAAACCTAATGTGTGACCATTCACATAAAAGCGGCACTTTACTGTGGTGCTGTCTATTAATCTGTGCACAGTATGTTAAACACTACTTAATATTAAAATTGTTTGTTCTCAGTTGCCGTTTATAACACTACAAATTTATTACTCTAACGAAGATTAATTCGAAAGAAAAGTAATAATTCCGCTTTCATCCATTACCTTTATATTTGGCCTGTTCGCTCTTTCCAACAGGTACACCGTGAACGTTACCCTTTTTCTTTTATTAAAAGTTGCTCATTAAAAGAGAAGGATGTCGTAAGTCTGAAAACATCACTTAGCCCAGCTGAAAGTAAAACTAGAGTGTTATACGCAAACCTTGCCATTAAAATCATGTCGATATTATGTCAACTGTAGTATTGGGTCTTCATGCAGTTCTAAGTTAACTTCATTTTTTATTGCCAGATCTAGAGGACACAGAAAACCAAGCAGGTGAACAGGACGCCATGCAAGAGGACACCTCTGAAGTTTCTCATGAAGATGAAGATGAAGGTATAAAGTAGCATGTGTATGAGATTCTTGACTAATAAGCTTCCAAAGACATGCATTGATATATTGTAACTTGAAACTGAACAATGACCATGATTTTTATGGAAACATAACACGTCTTGATATTTCTAACACAGAATGAACTTACAAAATTGGTATAATCGTTGTTTGAGCCAACATTTGATATATTTTTTCCGTAGAAGAAGATAGCAACGAAGACGAAGATGAAGATAACCAGGAAGACTATCCTGAGCAGGATGACGGCATCGAAGACGAGGAAGTTGCTGATGCAGGTATCAGAGCACTGATGTCTTATGAAGTAAAGAGTGTAGTATATATAATTCAGTAGAGAATGTTTCAAAAGGTTATATATTTACTTTTTGTACCCAGGGCGCACGCCCTGGTGTACCCAATTGACTGCTTTCTTAGAAAAATAAATCCGTACTTATGGTAACACAGAATGAACTTACAAAATTGGTATATTCGTGGTTTGAACCAACATTTCATATATTTTTTCCGTAGAAGAAGATAGCAACGAAGACGAAGATGAAGATAACCAAGAAGACTATCCTGAGCAGGATGACGCCATCGCGGAAGACGAGGGAACTGCTGATGCAGGTATCAGAGCACTGACGTCTTATGAAGTGAAGAGAGTAGTACTTATCTCACTGTTTTTAACAGTTGCGAAGGATTTCCACCAACATTTTAAGAACATTTCATATTTCACCCGGGAGGATGACGAAGACGAGGAAGAACATCAAGATTATAGTCCCGGAGATGATGAAGCCGTTAAACGGGATTATACTGTCGTTTCTGAGGGTGTTGGCAGATCGATTGCCACATGAAAGAGCTCCTCAGTTTTTCCAAAGAGTCAGTTATACAGAGGGCCTAGCATTGTGGATCCTTCGGCGGAGAAACAAATTAAATTCCGGCAGTGAAATCAAATGTAACATGAACTCTCGGTAGAGGGTAGCAAATGGGGGGTCGTGATCTCGTTTTACATACATTTTCCACAAAATTCACTTGGAATGACCGATAACCTCTATTCCGGCCATTTTTAATTCCCTGTCAAAGGCAAAAAAAATTTGCAGGAGTCAAACACTTTAATTTTTGAGGCAAAACCTGTGAATAGAGGAATTCTATTTTTTCTGACGGGGGTATTTAACCAAAAAATCGTGTTTTGGTTGAGATCGGAACGGAAGTTTCTGGCAAAGAGGAAAGCGCACGCACTGATATTACTTTGTAATTACCCAGGCAATAGTGAAAATTGTCTCTTACATATCAGACCCAATTTTAACTCCAGGGCCAGCTAGACAGAAGTTCACTCTCTTAAGCTCTCAAGAAAGCAAAATTTGTAAAAGAGAAAAATCTTCCATGGACTGAAAGAAACTACACATCCACCACAGGGAGCCTGCGGGACTAGAGAAGGACGGAGAACACTGACATAAATAACTATACAAATACTGGAACAAAATCTCACAAAATGACATAACAACTCCCAAACCTAGCTACAGAAAACGACAAAACTAGTACAAATTTACATATAGTTCTACTGAGTAAAAAAGTAGAGATGGCGTTTAAAAAAGTAGAGAAATGACCCTATTTTATCACGTTTACTCTCGCTTTGCAACTATGAAAACTATTACAAATGTTAAATTTATTCACGTGCCCTAAGCCCACTGAAAGGAACTGTCCCTATGGGCCGCCGAAACTTGCCAATAGAGAATCCACTAATCTGTGCGTCACTATGCTGACGCACTGATACCCTAACAAGCATTATTCACAACAAGTATCTTTGATCATGGCTGTAGGTCTAAGAAAAAAGAAGATTAGGGACTTAAGACCTACAGTTCACAGTATAGTTTAGGCTTGCTCTACCCTAAGGATCACTTGATTTTTTTAAGCTTTATGAGCAAAGCTACCTGCTAATGATTTTATCACAGTTATCACGGCTAAGGTAGCAAGAGTCCTGTGACTTAGTTTGAGGGGGACTGCATTAGAAATATTGAACCAAAATTTCCTGTATTTTTTTTTCGTAGAAGAAGATAGCAATGAAGACGAAGATGGAGATGACCAAGAAGACTATCCTGAGCAGGATGACACCATCGGGGAAGACGAGGGAACTGCTGATGCAGGTATCAGAGCACTGATGTGTTATGAAGTAAAGAGTGTAGTACATATCTTACTGTTTTTAACAGTTGCTCTGTAGTTTTTAGCTCAGCGTTTTAGTGTAGCGTGTGTTTTTTGTTGTTGTTGCTGTTGCTGCTGCTGCTGTTGTTGTCGTCGTTGCTGTTGTTTTTTCTCCATCACGATGTGTCTTTTCATTTGTTCTTAAGACCCTCGCCACGAATATAGCTATTTTAATAAACGCGACTTGCAAGTCTGTTTTTTTTTCCCAAGCCAATAACGCCTGTTTTTGTTGTTGTTGTTGCTGTTGCGGTTGTTGTTATTGTTCCTGCTGTTCTCTTAACAAAAAAGGGATACTTTTTAAAGCCCTGCCATAGGAAAGCCAACGCAAATTCAAAATTAATAGAGAATTTCTGAACAGTTATCTCGCCTAAACAGTAGATCACTTATATGAGCCATCAAGACTTTTCCGTATCTGGCGGTTTAATTTGACGTTGGACGGACTGTAACTTTCTTCATTGTTTATCTTAGAATCCATCCCAGAAAGGGACGAAAGTTCCGAGCTTGAGAACACTCCAGAGGAAGCCGTTCGACTGAGCTGTGGAAAATCACGACCCTACAACCCATTGATCCATAAATGCTGTTATGGCCGTCTTATTTTGAAGAACGTAAGGTGCTTTCCCATATGTGGATTAAGGGTCTACAATCCAGTATCTCAAAAGTGCTGTTATGGGCGAGTTATCTCCAATCGCCTCCCTTGCTTGCTCCCCAGATGTGGTGGTGTGAGATACAACCCATTGGTTCAAAAGTGCTGTTATAGGCGACGAGTGATCTCCAAACGCCTCCGTTGCCCGGTCCCCATATGTGGTCGTGTGAGATACAACCCATACACTCAAAAGTGCTGTTATGGGCGAGTTATCTCCAATCGCCTCCCTTGCTTGTTTCCCAGATGTGGTGGTGTGAGATACAACCCATTGGTTCAAAAGTGCTGTTATAGGCGACGAGTGATCTCCAAACGCCTCCGTTGCCCGGTTCCAATATGTGGTCGCGTGAGATACAACCCATACACTCAAAAGTGCTGTTATGGGCGAGTTATCTCCAATCGCCTCCCTTGCTTGCTCCCCAGATGTGGTGGTGTGAGATACAACCCATTGGTTCAAAAGTGCTGTTATAGGCGACGAGTGATCTCCAAACGCCTCCGTTGCCCGGTCCCCATATGTGGTCGTGTGAGATACAACCCATACACTCAAAAGTGCTGTTATGGGCGAGTTATCTCCAATCGCCTCCCTTGCTTGTTTCCCAGATGTGGTGGTGTGAGATACAACCCATTGGTTCAAAAGTGCTGTTATAGGCGACGAGTGATCTCCAAACGCCTCCGTTGCCCGGTTCCAATATGTGGTCGCGTGAGATACAACCCATACACTCAAAAGTGCTGTTATGGGCGAGTTATCTCCAATCGCCTCCCTTGCTTGCTCCCCATATGTGGTGGTGTGAGATACAACCCATTGGTTCAAAAGTGCTGTTATAGGCGACGAGTGATCTCCAAACGCCTCCGTTGCCCGGTCCCCATATGTGGTCGTGTGAGATACAACCCATACACTCAAAAGTGCTGTTATGGGCGAGTTATCTCCAATCGCCTCCCTTGCCTGGTCCCCATATGTGGTGGTGTGAGATACAACCCATTGGTTCAAAAGTGCTGTTATAGGCGACGAGTGATCTCCAAACGCCTCCGTTGCCCGGTCCCCATATGTGGTCGTGTGAGATACAACCCATACACTCAAAAGTGCTGTTATGGACGGGTTGTTTCCAATCGCCTCCCTTGCCCCGTCCCCACATGTGGTCTTGTGAGATACAACCCACGGATTCAAAAGTGCTGCTATCGACGGGTCATCTCGAAGAGACTCCCATGCCCACCTAGATGTGGTGGTGTGAGTTACAACCCATATTTAAAAAGGTGCTGTTACGGAAGGATCATCATCCCCAATCGCCTCCGTTGCCCTCTACTCCCTTGTGGTCGTGTGAGATACAACCCGCTGATTCAAAGGTGCTGTTATGGACGGATCCTCAGCCGTCGTGTTGTATGCCGCCCATTACGCGGACGCTAGGAATGCTGTGTCAGCTTCTTGGATAAGGATGCTGGTAGAATAGAACTGCATAGAAGTAGATTATAAAAGCTTAAACTAATAGCATCGCGTTTATTTCTGTATGGATTTTAATCCATTTGCCATTAACTGAAATGGAATACTGTGGCAATTTAGAGCGCTACTTAAGAATCCATTTTAAGCTTGAGTCGAAAGCAATCTTGTTCAATGGACTAAAAATATGGCATTGGTTACCAACAGCCCATAATGTGTTGCTCTACTGTCCAGTATTTGTAAACAGGCGTTTAAAATTAAAACAATAGATTTATAGCCTCAGCTTTGTTGTTGTGTCAGTTCGATTTTACGATTTCACTTACAATCTCAAAAGCTGGCGTCAATTTGTGCAGCATCACGCGTTAAGAACTGCTAAACAGCTAATAGCTAAAGCTCACACTTTAAGATTTCTTCCATAGAATTAAAGTAGAACATACTTGTTGACTTGAGCGTTGTAAAGCAAAAAAGAACAGCACCAGAAGAAAAGTATCGCTAAACTGCTTTCGTTGAATAGTTTGCTTAGGGAATCTATCCAGACTCAAAAGTTAAAACTTACCACCTTGTATAGTAAACACCACTAGAAAATACTGCTCAACAGCTTTCACTTGAATGGTCACACTTTAGGACTCAATCCACACACTCAAAAGTTACAATCACACTGCATGACTCGAGCTTGGGGTCTGGGAGAGAGTTAACCTTTTCACTCCCAGAGTCAATTATGAAGCCATGTAATGTAGTTCTAACTTTTGAGTCTGTGGACGAAATCCTACAGTGTGACGATTCAAATGAAACCTTTTCTGCAGTACTTTTGCATCGTATTTTTTTCAGTATTCTACAAAATGAAATTTGGAATTTTTCTTGAGTTTTGATGTTTTGCACTCTTAGGAGTGAAAGGGTTAAGTAAGGTCGGTTATTCTGCAAAATGGTTCTTCTTACCATCTTACTCATGCTCGGCACGTGATGCATGAATAAAGATAGTTCCTAAGCCCAGGAGATTGTTACATCAATGGACAGTTTTGCAGCTTTTACGATGTTGGTTTTTATTGGAGGCCGGGAAAAAAGATGAGCTCTAATGTAAACCTCCTTTGAATTCGTTTCTAATCTTTTACGTGCAGCTGCATAATTGTTTCACCCAATAAAGAAGCATAAGGGCTCCTGATCCTAGCAGTTAATAATTTTTTCTATAGTATTAGCTAAAACAGCTGAAAATAATGAAAAAGTAACAAAAACAGATTTCAGGTCTTCTGTGTTGATGGCAGAACAACAATTGTGAAGGAATGTGGGATCGGCTAAAAACTCCGGCGATTCTACCATAGAGGAGTGATGAGGGCACCCCACGTACCACCATTCCCCTGCTGACTCTAAGATTTGTTTTGTCGTGGCCTGGACCGGCAACTCGGATCGCTGGTCCGGCTCGGACGCATTGTTTTCCAGCCCACTTCCTATGCGCATCTCGTTCTGCGCATAAGTGACGTAATGTTTTGTGAATGAGTAGAGATTGGTGTCGAGATATCTAAGAGCCCTTCTGGTCACGATCGAACTGACGGGCTTTCGATGAACTTTGCTTGTTACAGTTATTAAATGTAAATGTCCACTTTTTGGAATCTTTAAAATGGAGTTTCTAAAATTATGAACTTGATGGCGATTTGAAACGTCGCCGTGAGAGTTCCAACCTTCATGGAATTTCAGCCAGGAGTAATTGAACATTGAAAGGTGAAACGTCCAACAACCATGCGCAGCTAAACAAAAACTTCAGAGTAGGTATTAAAAGCCTATTATTTTATTATTTTATTATGAGTTTCAATTTAACAGTTTAACGTTCGCACATTTTGTGGCGCCCTAACGGCTGTAGGCGTAAAAGGAAAGACTTCACAATTCTGCGTTTTTTCATACAACGGCTTTAGTGAGCTATTCTTGTACATTTCATCTTTAGCCGGACAATGTAAAATGTAACAAATTTCGAAAATAAAAACAGATTTTAGAGCGTATTTTGCCTTTCAAACGCGCGAACTCTGAAGCTCATGGCTAAAACAACAGAAGTATTTGTCAAGTTTCTCTTTTCGTAGATGCCATATATAATGACTGACATCTCATTTTAGGAAATGTACCGTTTGACTTTGTAAGGCACGTATAATAGGCCATTTGCGAATTTACACTACCCTCTTTTCAAACCTAGGCCTATGACACAACCTTTCGTATAAAAATTAGTTTTCATTCACATGTACATACAAGGTCGCATCGGGCCTCGGTTTGACAAAGAGGCTGATGGAGACCTATACCTGCATGGCCTAGTTACCAAGGTACCAGAGGATACGTTTAGACTAGCAACACTTATGGACATTTTGCTTGAACCAATGGTTTTCGTCTCATACATTGCATTGATTTTTAAATAGCGCTATAAATTGACAGAGTATTCAATATCAGCTAACAGCAAACAAGTTCTAAGAGAGTAAATATCCATCAAGAAATCAAAGAAATGCCATCACCAGTTTACTTTTCTCTCTGCAGTTCTTTTCTGGTGGCATCCTTGTTCACACTTAGCATTTACTTGCTCGAGAGGGCGACAAAGAACACTTCTAGCGTCCTCGTGGTGGGTAGCGGCAGACATAGTGCTTGTTGATGACCCGTCCGTAGCAGCACCTGTGATTCCGAGGGATATTGCTCACACGACCACACCTGGGCGGACAAGGGAGGATATTGGACATGACCCGTGTGTGACAGCACTTTTGAAAACTTGGATAGTAGCTCACAAAACAGCATTTAGGCAGGCAAGGGCTACGAATAGAGAAGCTCACACGACCACATTTGGGTGGGTATGGGAGTCTCTTCGATATGACCCGTCCATAACAGCACTTTTGAATCAGTGGGTTATAGATCTCACGACCACAGCTGGGCAGCGGTCAAGGAAGGCCACTGGCGATAACCCGTCCGTAGCAACACTTTTGAAGTCGTAGATTGTAACTCACACGACTACACTTTGGCGGGCAAGTGAGGTGATTGGGGAAGATGACCCACCCATAACACCATTGCAAACGCGGGTTGTAGCTCACACAACCACATCTAGGCAGGCATGGCAATTTCTTCGATGGGGCTTGTCCATAACAGCACCTTTGAAACAATGGGTTGTATGTAGACCATTAACCCCCATCTGAGCAGGCACGATGTTGCCTTCAAGATAGCATGACCATAACAGCACTTATGGGTCAATCGGTTGTACCGGTGTGTGCACCACAATGCAATGGAAAGGCTTCGTCTGGGGTGTTTTCAAGGGCGGAACTTCCGTCTCTTTCTTGATTGGATACTCAGAAAAATAAAGAAGCAATTTACAGTCAGTCCAACCTCAAATTATTAATATTAGTTAAATTATATTGATATAAAGGTCTATAAAATCTTCTAAAAGAATTCTGGCTAATTCTTCGCCGAGAGCAACGATTATACCACTTTTGCTGTTTCAGTAAATACTGGCAGTAGTTTCCACAAAATTTTAAACTCATTTGGGTACACAAAGTCAATATAAGCCACTCTAAGATTCTTTTATCAGAAATAAAAAGGTCGGTCATGTTTCCACAAAAATCATGGTCAATTTATTCAAATTGCAATATCGCTGTGGGTCTGTATTTAGACGTTTGTTACTCAGCAGTGTCATTCACATGCTACTTCATAACTGAATTATCTTCATCAGAAGCTTCAGATGTGTCCTCTTGCATGGCGTCTTGTTCATGTGCTTGGTTTTCTGTGTACTCTAGACCTGGTAAAAAGAAATGAGACTAGTTTAGAACTGAATAGACCCAATACTAGTATTCGATATTATTTTGTTAGCAGGGTTTGCGTTTAGCCAAATTTAAAGAAAATTAATGAAAGCGGAATAATTACTCTTCACTCGACATCTTTGTTAGAGAGAATGAATTTGTAGTAACGGCAATTGAGAACAAACAATTATAAGCTTAAGTAAAGTTGGTTAAACATAACCTGAATAGCACTGCAGTAAACTATACCATTGGATTTCATCCACAGGCTCACCGAAGGAAAGTGCCGCTCAAAAACTTTAATTTCAATGGTTGCACTTAACGGAATTCATCTCGCACACACTCAATTTTTACACTGCATTACCTTGTTTGGCATAATGTACAACACCAAAAAAAAGTACTGCTCAATAGCTTTCATCTGAATGCGCAATCATCAGCATTTTATTCACAGACTCAAACAGTAGAAGTTCTGGGTTGAAAGGATTTTTTAAAGAAGTCTCGTACGAAGTTTTTCCCTACCATTGGCTTCTTCTTGAGGAGTAACGGCATCGTCCTCTTTATCAGAGTACTTTTCAGGTTTAACAGCAAAATCTTCCGGATTAGCTGCAGTTTCGATAAAATTGCCGCCCAACTTGCCTTCGTCGGAGATAGTTTCTGCTCCCGAGGTACACCATTTATAACAGCGAAACCTGCGAGCAGAGCAACGGCTCCTCGAACAACACCAGCCATACTTGATCCGGATTCTCTGTGTCACCGGATTGAGAACAGGCATTTTTATAACGCATTCAAAAGGAAAAATATGTTTTAAAAAATGTACTGACTTTTGTTTTCAAAGTGATGACCAGCGAAAATAAACGGCCACTTGAGAAGTCAAAAAGAGATATACTTACGCAAATCCAGCAGTTATAAAGGTTACAATAATGCAGTCAATTCAAGGAATATTTGGCACTTTCTTCAGTTTTGTAGAAAAGAACATGTAAAGAAGGAACGCTGGAAAAAGGCGAGAACGATTAACTAATAAACGTTTTATTTTATGCTGCCCAGTTTAAAGGATGAACCTCTAAAACAAGATCAATGTTCGTGATTAGTTGTCCGCAGTTCGGGCTTCGTGCAGTTTTATTCCTCAGCAGGGCAGAGTAAAGCTAAAATCTTTGGGTGATTTAGATCAAATGTCCGATGACATATCATAGAGAAAGGAACGACGTATTAGAGGTGCTATGGCAATGTCAGTAATAAAAAAAATTGATTCGCTCAGTGCATTCAAACTTTTCTCTTTGGAGAACGCTTCGTAATGGTTTGTGACGTTCACAATATGTCGTTTAAAATTTGAGATCTTGTCTGCTTTTCTTCGACAATTTAGTTTAATTCTCTGACGATTCGCTTATCATGATGGTATTCACTCAAAAAGGGGTTCACTTGAAATCTCTCTCTTGGCAGTGTTTGAGCAAAACTAAATATGGGAACTTCGTGAGTGTTCTTTTTACGTCTATCCATAATTAGCTCACTCCTATACTGCGCTGTCATCATACAATATAAGTTTGGCTAGACATATACATATACGTATTAGCCATCATTTTCATAAAATGAAAATGATGGCATTTAATGTATTATATTATTTTTGCTGTTATTTTTGCTTAGTTACTAAATTATATACACCTCATTGCAATAACGTTGTCATATCAAAATGAAAAAAAAAGGGAAAAGAAAATAACCAAATAGGAATAAATTAGGTACGCTAACTACATTCAGGGAATTGCTCTGACGAAGGGTTAAGGCTCAAAAGGTCTTTCAGGTGGCCAGTTTAACTTGTTTCAACTCATTTGATATCATATTGAAGTATCACACCGTCGTCGATAATTGCTTTGAGAATTATGAAGATCTAAGAATGTAATTTGCATGGCTAATTAATTCCTATTTGGCTTTTTTCTTTATTATTTTTTTCTATTTTTATATGACAACGTTATTGCAACTAGGTGTATCTATGTTGCTGAAAGGAACAGGGCTTCTTGTTTACTCAGTTTGTTCTGTTATTAAGAGTTTGTTATTCAGGGAGGGTTTAGTTCAGTTTTTTGTGAAGCACCCTTTGGAAAACTACATTTGTGAAATGGCGTCCTTGCTAAACAATTTTACTGGTGAAATATCAACTATTGGGCTGAAAGTATTTCAGGAGCATGCAAATTATATGCTTTTCTATCTAAAACAAATTAATCTATTTTTAGGTAATGTAAACCATGGAAAAGTTTTGCTCGAAAACTGCTGAGACTTTTAAGTCAACCCTTTTGCGAGCGAATACTACAATGATAAGCAAAGCGTCAAAGAAATAAACTAAAGTGTTAGCGAAAATAGCTGAAAACACATTTTAAACAACATATCGTGGGCGTAACAAACCATTAGTTCCAGAATTAGTTGATTACGAAGCAATAGGCTTCTTTCGATATATTAAAATTCAGCTTGATAGCGAGGCCTAGAGGACACAAATAAAAGAAATTTTACAAGCATGTTTATTCATTTCTTTTGTTTGTGTCCTCTAGGCCTCGCTACCAAGCTGAATTTTAATATATCGAAAGAAGCCTATTCCAAAGAGAAAAGTAATTAAAACGCTTTACGATTTTTTTTGGTTACTTATATTGCTGTATCACGTTATTCCCGGCATCTCCGTATATGCCCAGAGGTTTTCGCTTTATCATGCCGGTTACAAGAGAATACAACTAAAGAAGAATAAAACTACACTAAACCCTAAACAACTATTCCCAGACATTAGTGTTGTTTTAGTGGTTCGTCCTTTTCACTAAATGGCATAAAATAAAACGTTTATTAGGTAAGCGTACTCGCCTTTTTATCTGCGTTGTTTCCTCAGGTCCATTAGGTTTTCTGTGTCAAAGACGGAAATAAGTGCAAAACATCTCTTGAATTGTCCGTATTATTGTAACCTTTAATAAAATCTGGATTTGCGTACGTATGTCTCTTTTTGAGTCTCAAGCACGGTCAAGTGGTCGTTTATTTTCGCCGGTCATCATTCTAAAAACAAAAGTCAGTACATTTCGGCATTTTCCCGTTTGAGCGCGTATCAATCCAGTGGCACAGAGAATCCAGACCAAACATGGCTGGTGTTGTTCCAGGAGTCGTTGTTCTGCTCGCTGTTTTTGCTGTTATGAATGCAGTAACTCTAGAAGAGAAACTTTCCTTTTATGAAGAGAAGTCGAGCAATTTCATCGAAAATACAGGTAATCTGGAAGATTTAGCTGTTAAACCTCAAAAGGGTTCTCATAACGATGACGATGCCATTACCCCTCTAGAGGAAAACAAAGGTAGGTGAAGAACTTCGCCTGAGACATCTTTTTAAATAATCCTTTTACACATAGAATTTCTACCTTTTCAGTCTCTGAATTAGCCTCCAACGCAGACGTTATTAGGGCTCGTTGACCATGCAGATGAAAGCTATAGGACAATTCTGTCTGTTAAGGCTCTACATTTAGCTCGCGTAGCAAGCGCTTCCGTGGGTTTTTCCGCCCGTTCGAGGCATTTTTCGCTTTTTGGCGGCGCGAAAACTGGGGCGAGCGCGACACTGCACAATTTTCGCGCGTTCAAAAAGCGAGTAGTGCTTCAAACCTGCGGAAAGCCCTACGGAAAGGCTTGCTACGCAGCTACTCTACATTATGCTGAACAAATGAGGTGGTTTTAACAATTGAGTCTTTGGCTGAAACCCTAAAAGGTGACCGTTGAAATAGGACATAGGACATTTTATTTAACGTAGAAATATACTTAGCCATACGGCTATTTTACAGATACCCCACCAATGTTGTTAAGAAAAATTACGATCAAAATAAATCAGATCAAAACATAAAATTTATATTACTAACTACTGTGATGATGATATTATTAGCTACGATATAAATATATAAAAATTAAAAGTTTCCTTAATTGACTATGATATAATAATAAAAGTTATGAAAATCCTAAAATTTAAAACGTTAAACTTCGAACCTTGCTAACAAAATCCTTGGTTCCAGCCAATGTGTGGATATTGTCCGGTGGTGCGTTCCAGTGGTTCGCGGCGTAGTATAAACTAAAGCACTTTAGGCCATATTTGGTGCTATTCACCTTAGGTAGGGACAATACATTTAAACCACGCAGATTGTAATTACTCGTTCTGACGTTAATAAGACGATTAATGGTTGCCGGCGCTCTTCCCTGAAAACAACTGTTTATGGTAACTAACACTGTCCTGAATCCCACGGAAATGAAAGTATTGAGCAGTGCCTTCTTTTGGTGCTGTGTATAACTGTTACTCCAGGGGGAGCTAGCCAGAACTTAACTCAAGCGTTATTAACAAAAGATAAAAATCTTTCATGGGCCGGAAAAGAAACTATGTACTCTGAACTGAAACATCCCTTCTGTCTTGCAAGAAAAAGAAGATCAAGCAAAAGAGAACAAAGACCTAGTTTCGGCTCGCGCTACCCTTATGATTAATTGATATATATTTTTCAGCTTTATGGTGTTCTTGGAAAATCTCGTGTATGAGCTGAGGTACATGCTGACGATTTTGTCCCATTTTTTTTTTTTTTGAAAGATAGCAAGAGCCCTGTTACAAAGTTTGAACTTGGATTTCATTAAAGGTATTTGGACCAAAATTCCATGTATTTTTTTTCCGTAGAAGAAGATCTCAACGAAGACGAAGACGAAGAAGACTATCTCGAGCAGGATGACGCCATCGATAAAGAGGAAATCGCTGATGTTGAAGATAATTCAGGTATTAGAGCACTTATTCCTTTATCATTGATTTGCTATGGAGTGAAGAATGTAGTACATGTCCCAGTTCCTCTGTGTAAGTTTTCAGTTCAGCTTTTTTTTGTTTGTTTGTTTTTTCTCCTGTTTTCCATCATGATGCTTCTTTTTATTTTTTCTTAAAACCCCGGTCTTAAAACAGCCCATGAGTTGCAATTTTGCTAAATGCGGGTTGCAGTTTTTTTTGTTCTACGATATTTTTTCAGCAAAGCTTGTTGTTGTTGTTGTTGTTGTTGTTGTTGTTGTTGCTGCTGTTGCTGCCTGCCGCTGTTTTTGCTGTTGTTGTTGTTATTGTTGCTGCTGTTGCCTTAACGAAAACGGGAATACTTTTTGAGGCAGTGCCTTGTAGGAGCACCAACTGGGATCAGGGTTCAAAATCACTGGGATATATAATTTCTACACAACCATCGGTCACCATCGCGTTTATTTGTAAACGGTAGATCACTTATATCACTTTCCAGACTTTGCCCGCCCAAATGTGGTCGTGTAAGTTACAATCATCGTATTCAAAAGTGTTGTTACGGACAACCAGTTATCCCTAAACGTCACCCATGCCCGCTGCCCAGATGTGGTGCTGTTATGGAAGGTCATTTCAAATGCTGTCCCTTGCCCTACAACCCACGTTTTCAAAGATGCTGTTATGGACGAGTTATCTCCAAGAACCTTCGTTGTGTACCCAAGTATGGTCGTGTAACCTTCAAGCCACCGCTTCAAAGGTGTTGTTACGGACGGGTCCTCAACATTTCTGTTCCGTGCTACCCCACGACGCGGACTCTAGTTTCGCCATTTTGGATAATTTATTGCTAATTTTGAACAAGGATGCCGCTAGAATAGAACTGCTTAAAGATAAATTTAAGCGTAAAGTAACAGCGTTGCTTTAATTCTTTGATAGATAGATTTCAATCCATTTTAACATGTTCGGCCTGAACTGACATGGAATACTGTGACAATTTAGAGCGTTACTCCAAGTCGATCCAATGTATTAGTCAAAAACCATGCGCTTTCCAATGATCTTAAAATATGCCTTTGGTTAAAAACAGTCCCCAATGTGTTGCTCTACTGTTAAATATTTGTAAAAGGCGTTTAAAATCAAAAGAATGAATTTGCAGGCTTGACTAGTTTATTAGACTTATTAGTCAGTTGGAGCAACACAAATGCATGGCATCGTATACGTATAGAAACCATGTGCAAACAAGCTGGAAATTTTGTTGACGTGTTGTTGATGGCAAGTTGTTTCAGCTAAAACCAAGCTGTTACATGCCATCTGTCGGTTAGTCCAGTTGGAAGGGTGCCATTCTGCAGAGTGGAGGTCGCGAGTACGAATCGCGACAGGAATAACACTCGAGGAAGAGCTCTTGTTTGAACAGTTACACGTTACGACTTCATTTACCGTCTCAAAAACTACAATGGCAATAATTTGTACAGCGCCCGTGCTAAACAGCTGCTCAACATCTCTCAGTTTATTAGCTCACACTTCAGGATTTCATCCACAGAATCAAAGTTGGAAAATACTTCTTGACTTCCGCCTTGTGCAGCAAAATAAACAGCATCAGAGGAAAAGACTGATCGCTGAGTTTTTATTGAATGATTCACTTTAGGATTTCATTCACAAACTCAAAAGTTAGAACCACCTTGTACAGCATAATAAACAGCACCACAGGAAAGTACTGCTCAATAGCTTTCATTTGAATGATCACACTTTAGGATTTCATCCACAAACTCAAACGTTAGAACCACAGTGCATGAATTGAGCTTGGGTTCTGTGAGAGGGTTATGTTAAGTCTGGGAGGTGCATGCTCATGTTTGGCGTACAACTGACCCACAAGTGAAATCATATAAAGAATGACGAAACAACCGACTACTTTGCTAGCACCAGCAACAACAGCACCCCCTACACCGAGTATAAACCTATCCTCTGATTGGTAAGAGGGCCACCATATTTCAGATTGTGCGTTCATTTACCAAGACGAAAGTACATGTCATAAAGTGGTGTTAATAATTATATATGGCACTACGAAAACGTAGCTGGTGAACAGGCTCCCAAATCGGTCAGCGGAGCCAGCTGAATGCTAGGGGAAACGGGGAATATGAAGGTGATGACGGATCACTGATAGATAACTTACAAGAAGGCGAAATGGCGGTCTCAATACAGTCTACTGGCTCCGTCTCCGCTCATTCCGCTCACCAACCTTTCTTGCGCTCTATCCCCCACTAAGGAGTCTGTTCACAGGATACGAAAACGTGCAAAGAAAATGGGATAAAATTAAAATTAACATGAAAGAGCCCAAAAGAGCTACGCGCTAAAGCACGACCCCTTTTACTGTCGTAGGGATTGGCTACCCGGTATACCCAAACAACATGAGAACAGCTTCCAGGAAAACAAATGTAGGCCACAAGTGAACCTGGAAGCTATCCTTGAATTTTGATTGTAGTTAGGAAATCGTTCTTCAATGAAGCATACGAGTCGCGCTGTAAAAAAAGAGTCTCAGGCGCTATTGCACGAGCCTGGTTGGAGGCTAGTGAGGGTGAAGTCAATGTCGAAGATTTTATAAATTTAACGGTTGCATGCATCTGAGTTCCCTTCTAGCGAGGCGGGTTCGTTCAACTTTGTTCTGACCTAGGTCACCATGCGGAAGACACTTCGGACGAAAAAAAAATTGTCAGGCGTTGACCTGACTCGGGGTGAGATAGCCTAAACAATCCTTATTATTAGGCGTTTTCAGGCTGTTCGATGCGTTTTCATACATACGTTTATACATCCACTTCAATCCATGAAATAATAACATAGAAAACTTTATTTTCAATCGCAAAATACTCCTTTCTATATAACAAAAACAATTTATATTAAAATATTAATTTAAACATCACAAGAGAGAAATTTTCAATCGCAAATACTGTTCCAGATAAACGGAGGTGTATGATCAAAACACCACCTTGGGAAAGCAACAACTTGACAAAATCAGCAAACGTAATTTTACATAACTTGACTTAGTAAAAAATTACCTTTTCTTTGAAGAAAGATAATCTAAGAATTAAATAATCGACGCCCCCAGGGGATACACACGAATCCTTTCTGAAATGACACATCTTTATAAAATAACCACAAAAAGTAGCTCTAGTATTTGATATATTGATACAAACGACGCACTTCACCAACTGAATGAGCAGAAATGTCGGTACAAAATGAATTTTACATACACTAATTCAGAAAGAAAAACATTCAGTATCTCCTCGGGGACTAAACGTAGATGACAAAAAGTACCCCATAGGTAACGCGTCAATGAACCTTTCTTTAAGTACCGTATTCTCTCGATTAAACGCCGGGTATAAAAGAGGGAATTGTAAATAAGCCCCTCAGGCGTTTATTTGTTGTATAATAAACTTAAAATTTAAGAGCAAGTTACACGGCTGCAAAGAAAAACGAACAACAACCCCTTCTTTAAAAACTGCGGGCCCAAGTAAACTGCTGATTCAAAGAAACGCCAGGTAAACCATGCCAAGTTTGAAATAAACGCCGGGGGCGTTTAACTGAGAAAATACGGTAAGCTGAGGGTAACTTGAAAAAGCTTATCACAGTCGGAGAACAAGTACTATTTTCAGCAAATGATCGAAGACGCAGCCGCAGAAATTACCCCCGGTATATCTCTGATTAATCGATGAGGAAAACAGTACATAAGAATGTACGACGCTCCCGAAGACCTCTCGAAACACCACGACAGCTTGGCGACCCAAGAACCGGTCACTACCAAGAGAATACTGACAGACGAAACTTCGTTTAGCAATGCACTTGTTCCTAACTAGATTGTGCTTTTTCACACAAAAGCACTTGGAGATTTGTACAGTTACAACGAGAACCTTTGCATTTTCCTTAGCCATTCAAAAAAATAGCTTGTGATAAAAAACCAGAAAAATGCAACTGGCTTGTTACCTTTTAAAACTGAACTAACGTAAAAACCCCTTTGGCACAAGATAGAATAAACAGCACTTCTTCAACTAAGATATAAAGTACTGCCATCGCAGTGAAGAACAAAGACAAGATTACGACGATTTGACAATAATCTTCATACTTTCCAAACGCAAAAAAGAAGAGTTGTCCAAGAAATTTGCTATATCGTTTACAATATTATAGAAGTATCGCCTTTTGTTGAAAGTAAGTCTTAATGAAAGTCGCAAGATTATGATAATGGTAAAAAAACAACAACAAAACAAATGTATAAATGGAAAGGCGCACATAAAAATACGGCTGACTGAATCTAGGGCTAATAACAACCAAACGATTATTGGATCTAAATCCATATAGGAATGCAAAGAATTTTCCTCGCCATCACAAAGAAGTAATCCATTTCATCTGCGGAAGAAACTGGTCACACATTTTGCCTACTGGTGTCAGAGAGGCTTTCACTGTTTTGCACAGAATGGCAAAGTGTGAAGTCCTCATTTTCCAAATTTAAAGCAAGCCTATTAATAAATTTCTGGTAACCATTATATGAGACAGTACATAATTTCTTGGCGATAATCGATTCAATGTTCCATGTTTTCCCAAACAAAATCTTAAAATTTCCACTCACTCATTACGTAACTAGCGAAATATAAGAGACGTTTTAATGTGAGTGTTCTAACCGCTGAATATTTACATCTCAATAGTTTATGCCCTCTACTGAGCCTAACACTTTTGTAGGCAAATATTTCACTAGTAGATTTTGAGACAACACGTTTTCATTCCATATTTCATCTTAATTAAAATACCTCAAAAGTTTTGAGTTCTGGATGACACACCCACACTCAGAATCCAGAGGAATATTTCCACCTGGGTTCATCACGTTTCAGATACCCACATTTTCTGGTCCTGATATCTTAGAAAATTATACAACAGAAACCATTACACCATTAGTGATGTGATAGCAAAATTCAACCTCCCATGACAGGACACCCAAGGGACCAATAAGACAGGCACCTACACTGTACTCATAGCAGGGAAAAGGTTAAGTTTCCCAGAAGCCATGAGTGATTTCCGCAGCATGAAACAACTAGAGTATTGTTACTCATCCCTGGATGGCATGCTAGTCCACCGCAGGGTTACTCCCAGCAGTACGTCGCCAGTAACATTTTGTACACCTACGTGAGGAGAGAGGCAGTGTGGAGAAATGTGGAGGAAACAACATGATGGCAGAGACCAGGCGTCAAACCACTGACCTTCAGATCTGAAGTCCAATGCGCTAACCACTACACTGCCATGCCCCTGTGCACCACAAGTCAAAACTCCTCAGTGTGTGTGGCTGGGACTATGAACAAGTGTCTACTTAGGGAGATAACTGCCTACAAGTGGTGTCTGTCAATGCTGGCTCAACTGCACATTAGATACTGGATATATGCCCAACAAAGCACATTAGAAATAAGATTGCAAGCTGTCTAGGAATAGATTAATTCCTTATTTCTGTTACCATCAGAAATAAACTCAAGCAGGTACATGTAGGTCATGACATTATAGACCCAGTCACCCATTGACTTAGAATTAAATTCTTTGTGAAAATTAGCCACATAGCCACCAATATAATTATAAGAAAATCTGGATCCATCAGTGTTACCAGTCCTGACATTTAACTTTCAGAAAAACACTCACAGATAAACAACAAGACAAAAATATGTACCAGATTGCTGCTAAGTCCTGCAGGCAACATGAAAGATTTGAAAACTGAAGAGCTAAGTCACAAAAAACTGCACAAATGCAACTGGCATTCTGATCCTGTTAGAGAAACTGTAGAAGCCTATTTTGCCCTATACATGAACAAAGTTGTGAGGGGAAATTTAGAAGTATATTCTTCCAATAGCCCAGCCACAGATAAACTGATGAAAATTCTGTTCTTTGCCCTCATACCGTAGATAAAATCAAATTAGATAAAACCTCTGATTGCGTGGAACATTTGCACCTAGTATATGATGCCTACTTAACAACCATAACCCCAGCAAGCAGTTTTCTAATGAAAAATGGATATCAGTTTGTCAAAAGATACAGTGAGCAAGATAAAACCATTATTAAGAGAAGAGCAAATACATGTGTAGCTACTACTGCATGTGCTTTACGCAAAGATTACAGAATTTTTTTTCATCCTAGAAAGAGGTGAATTTTCAGATGTGTAAAATTAGAAGCACTAGCACTAGGGACACAGGTCTCCCACCCACCCACACCACTTTCTATAGAAAGAAATGACTAAATGTTTTCCTGCTCCCCCCTTCTACAGGATACTAGCTGTTCATCGCAATTTCACTCTCAGCCTTTTGCTAGGTTTTCCTAACAGTTCACTGGAACCCATTTTTTACACCTGAGTTCAGAGAGACAATGTGGAGCAAAGCTTCTTGTCTGAGGAAAGAACACCACGGGAGACATCAAGCTTGAACCAACAACCCTCCTAATCAGGTTGTAGGTTAAATGTCACCTGGAAATGACTGATGCATTCTAGCATAAAAATACCAATTATTTTCCCTGTCTTTTTTTTTGGGGGGGGGGGGGGGAGAAAGTGGTATTATTTTTTTGTTAAAATGATCTGGGAAATAAAGATGATTCTCATAATAATATACTGATTTCTTTGTTCATATTACAATTTTTGTCAGTGAACAATAATTACGGCTGTAATGGCCTGCTCATTGTTTTTGATCGTGAGTTGTGAAAGTTTCTCAATGCCAAAAAAGCAAAGATCGCTGATGAAAAAACTGCTGTCCTAAAATTCAGCAATGGATTGAGAACATACCTTTTGCTATTAATCAGTTACGTAAGAACAACCGACATAATCCAAGCTGCCAGTAGGGAGATACGAAAACTAACAGAAGCAATCTTCAAGCCCCTCACCAGCCATTTGAGCTCGGGGAAGTTGGAGAGGAACAAGATCTCAACTCATTTATCAACTGCAACACCTTTAGGGCCGGACCAACTTTCATGAAATGCAAGAGAGTGTCTCTGTTCAACAACATCAGGGCCTTGCCATCAATTTCCTGCTCTTGGAAGAATCCTGCATACTCGGCACAATCAGTGGAGTGAAAAAACTGCACCACATCAGCCGTACTCCAGCTAGAAACACCAGATCTTGTTTGGGGGCATTGCTCTGGCAGTGGTGCATTTCTGCCTGGACTTGTCAATGATCTGTCCTTGCTGGGACACCATGATGCAATTCCTGTGTTTCCGGTTTCACTCCATGAAGTGATAACTTGTGCACCACCTTGCTGCCGTGTTGACGTAGCATTTCCCTGTCTGTAATTCCATGTTGGTATATTCTTACAGTCTGAAGATGGCAGTCCAAGTTGTGCTAAAGAAGATGCCACAGTAGCAATACCATGTTCCAGTGGGCCACCATTCTGCAAGTGAGATTCTTGCAATTTTCCCCGATATGGCCTAAAGGCCGACGAACTCATACCAGATGTTTGAGAGGAACCAGTGTTTTGAAATTCACGAGAATCCTGGGAGGCGTTAGACACTGAAGACTTTGGCGGAGAATCTTTTTGAAACCGTGGAGCAAGAAATCGGCCATTATTAACTTTTCTTGGTGGAGTCACCTTCCCAGATGTTCCATTAAACACCATAACATCACCATCATTTAGTTTTCCATCCCTAAGACGGCAATCAGATGATTGCATCACATAAGTTGTTTGTTGGTCTTCCTCCCTTAACTTTTCATTGTTGTTAACTCTGCCCTCTTCTGGGGATGTGTCATAGTCATCACGTTTAATTCCTGGTGTGGGATCTCTTTTCGATTTTCGAGAAACATAAGCAGGCCTTACAGCCAAGACACTACCATTCAGTTTGTAACCATCAAACTTCAGAAGAGCATCTTGGGCTTCTTTTAACGATGCATACTTAACAAACGCATAAGCAGTAGAAGACTCTTTCCCCATAAGTTTGCAGACTCGCACACGGCCAGTAACAGCAAAGGTTTTTTCCAGCTCATTTTCAGTAATACCATGTGGAAAGTTGCTCACATGGACCCCATACCATCCATACACATCTCTTGGAATTGCAGGACGATTACCATCCTGCGCTTTGTTGTTTAAAGATTTAAAGGTCTTGTTAGGTTTACTTTCATACTGTGAGAGTTCTTCTGAACTACTCATCCTGAAATTACACAACAAAGAAAATTTTATTCACATGTGATAAATCACAGCAAAACAAAGGGACCGCGGCTTCGTCTACTACTAAAAATCACTATGCATTTTTCGCTATCTGTTGAATTGAAAGTGAGAGAAAAAAACAAAACAGAACAAAAACAAAATAAAGCCTTCCACAGACTATTTAAGCCAGCAACGAGAAACAGAACCAATGAATGAATGAAAATACGACCACTACAAAGCTAAACAAGCACAAAACCCTGTCATGGAGCGAATGGTTCGTGCGCACTTCTCGTTTTGCTGTGGATGACAAAAGCGGTAAGCACAAAATTGAAACCTTTTATAAGCTATCTACGCTTGAGAAAGGAAAACAGAAATAACAAACCTGGTATTCGACACGAAATCGAACACTTTCTTTCACCTCTAAAGACCGTGCAAGACGAGTGCAAGACTACAAACAACCTCACGTGGTGAATGATTGAATGGCAAATCACGACACCTGGTTACCAAGCGCTCCCTGAATCGCATGTGGTTAAACCCTGGGGTTATTTTTAAGACGGGCAGGGTACCGGCTTTCAGTTATACGGAAGTTTCGTCGTAGTAGGTTATTCAAGGTCACTGGATGATTAATTGATTGATTGCTTAATGATATCCTATGGGGTAGGGGGCAGCAGAGGGCTTAGTTTCTGACCGCGGTTTTTTGGGGGACAAGACTAAGTTATTGCAATGCATCCATGACGCTTATTTGAAGGTTTTAACGGACCCTTGAAGAATGGTGGCTGTACGCAACAATTTTCAAGAGAGCTTTGGGCATTAAGAAGGTGAAAATAAATGGGAAATCCCCGGAGTAAATTACACGGATGATAACGAATTTATTTGGTTATGAAAAGTCTGTCATAACTCGGCCTTTTCATTCAATCACGCATTTGAAATCTAGCTCATAAAAAGAGGGAACAAAATGCTAGAATTGAGCCGCAATGTGACTGATTCTCCTACTTATTTATGTTCAACGGGCCTCTGGCCAAGGTACACGTATTACCTTTATTGCCATTTTCCATTTTTCTCGAAAATAATTTGCTCCAAATTAAACAGGAGAAGGAATCTTCTTTCGAGTATCAAAATTATGATGTGTGACCGGTCAGTTCGAGTTTCTGCTGTACCCAGGGATAGCTTATACGATAAACAAACAAAAAAAAAAAGCTTGCGTATATGAGGAACATGAGGATGATTCACAGTTTTTATCTTTTATTCTATACCATGAAAATCACGGGAGCCCTCCTGAAACAGCCTAATACATCACGCATATACACGCACCATGCACGCACACAAGTAAGGCACTTTCTTGTTATTGTTATTGCTGTTGTTTGCATTTACACGAACCTCTGTAATTTATGCTATTATACAAGGATTCTCACATCACGACATGAGATGTAAAAAATGTGCTAAAAATTGGTATGAAATATGGCGGATTTTGATACAGTCAATAGTGTGCGCAACTGCCAAATTTTGCGCGCAATGTTGCACTCTATTCTACCAAGAGAGGGTCCTCTCTTGATTCTACATAAGGCGTAGATACATCCGCCAAATTCAATGGGTGCACCAATATATAAAGTGTCACTTTTACCGGCCTTTCCTGCACGGTCAGATATAGAGTTTCGCAGATAAAGATTCTTTCTTGGAGGGACTTCCCGTATATTTTGGGCGGACGAAAGAATCGTTTCCCTTAGGGTCAAAAGAGATGTTTCGTGCGCTGCGTGCGTGCGTGTGTAGCGCGCAATGCGAAAGAGATGTCCAGACCTTTGGAAAACACGCGCGCAACGTTCTCCACGCCAGTTCTGGAGGACGTTGCAAATGCTGCAGGTCTCCTGTCTACTGAGGGATAGCCGAGCGATAAGAACTTGCAAACGCGCGTTACTGCCATGTGGAAACGTGGCGCGTGTGGACGTTTCTACGCGGTGGCAGTTTTCGACGCATGCACGTTCGCTAGTTCTTTTCGCACGACTTTCCCTGAGAGGAAAGAGAGACTGCTCGAAGTTTCTTTGCAGACAATCGCACCTTTCTTGTGCACATGCAAGAAGAGCAACAACAACAAACATTTGATCATTTTTTGATCATTACGTTCTTTAATAAACTTCTCTTTATCTGTTTTCTTAAATCTGCTGGGTAACTTTTCGATGTTTTCAAAATATATGTACAGAACACTGTCTTAAAGCGTGTACGAACGATACAGCGGAACCCCAACCGCTAGTCTGGCCAACAGCCCTTCACGAAAATCTGACAGTATGAACGAAATGACCGGACTAAAAGGGCTTTTTCGACAACTTTGAGACAGTGGCAGAATGAGCTTTAGTAGAGGCCAGAATTAAGTGGCATTTATAATAAGGAAGACTGTTCACGAGCGAGCGAACGTACTCGTTATCGCGCTCCTCGCTCTTACACTCTTGTCGTTGCCTCTTCGCTTTCGCGTTGGCTGCAAACAAACAAACGACCGGGAATAGACGATAAAGAGGTGGTCGCATTAATTGGGCCCTGGCCATAACGCGGGGTTCCACTGTATTACACCTTACTTCAGTGATTTCTTGGGCGTCGCGTCATCACGTGCTAAATTGAAAGTCTTCTTTAAATAAAAATTCTTTAAATATCCTGATTCTTAAAAATGCTAACAAGAACTTCAATCTACTAGGTATGAGTATAGTTTTTGAGCTGTTGTATCTACGGTAGGAAGGTTTCGCATGACGGTGGTTAGGTCAGAAATGAGATGATACGCGAGCATAGAGCCACACGAACACTAACACCCCACCAGCCCTCCCTCCCGAGTTGTCGACTACTGGCATTAGTCTTATTTCTCCCAAGCGAGAACAAAAAATGAGTTCGCGCTATCTTCCCCTTTACTCGGCACGTGCGAGTTTCCCCAGGAAAGATACTTTTCGATTGCCCTGATTTTAACAAGGAGCCATAATGGCTGATCGTTTATGGTGCCTATCTTAACACAGTCTCGATGTGCTCTACTGGTTCTTGGCCCATCAGGTTTCAACGTGCGTGTAATCCAAATCTGAAAAAAAGCGATTCCTGCCATCTCAATTGCCAACTGTTATACTCTACTCGCCAAAGCAACTCTGATCTATTCACAACCAAATTGTTTTACCTGGAGAGAACTAAATCATACAATCATACAAAAACTGCACCTGGTTTACTTTGGTGGATAAGGAAGACATCTTTGTTGTTGAAAATCCTGAAAATGCGAATGAAAAGCAAAGGAAAAGTAAAATTGCTTGGTAACAGAAGTCAATGTTGTTCCGACAAAACTACACCAACGAAGTAAAAGAGTTTAATTTTAAAAAATTAAACTGAGAAAAATTAAACCTCGCACAAAAAATATATCCTGTTGCAAACTGATGGGCTGCATTCCAGTGCAGTTGATAATCAAGACTTAAATGTTAAGCTTCTTTAGCTTAGCGACTTCTATCAAGGACTTGTATCATGCACCAGCACTTTAATACATCAATACGAACGTCAGTTAGCAAGTGATAACTGATCTTAAACTTGACTTGTTCTGGTGATATCACCTGACTAGATTCAAGGTTCTCGCAGTAAAATAAAGAGGCCTGGTACCTACTATGATTGGATTCACTTATCAAACCTTGTTTTTTAGTAATGTGAAATAACGTAAAACGATCTCATTCGTAAATGTGTAATGCGAACGGTACTGAACATATCGTAAATCTGCTCATATAAATCTAACTAAACTGTATTTCTGATAGGCACACCAAGTAACGGCGCACAAATTCTTCTCTAACTTTAGGCATTGCAATCCAAAATGGCGCCCATACTTAGGCCACTGGTCACCATCTCTGATGACGCAACGCGAACCTGGTTAAGATGGATGTAAGGAACAACAGACCAGCCGCTGACCTAGGAGCCTAAAGACTTAGGAAAGAGACCGTAGGCTCATATAATTCTTAAAATCGGATTTTCACCCCAAACAATACTTGTCACTACTATAATTGCCCCCATAAAAATTTTTATCGGAAAGCTCAAGCCAGTTGAGGAAATGTCGTACTGATACAATTTTCTAGCGACAAACTAAGAATACCGTGTTTCCAAGAATAATAGCTGGGGAACAATTACTTCAAACTTTACTTAAACTTGTGCGTTTGAAAATAGTATTCTGTTTGCGGTAGGTTTTGCCCAACGTAAAAAGAAATGAAGGTTACTCCGATTCTTTGCAATAAATTAAAACAGATCCGTTTTCCGCCAAATTGGTGGGTGCGTAAAACGAAATACAGAGTATGTATTTAAAAAACGGGTTTTTGTATAGAAAAACAAAGGAATCGAAAGAGGGTGAAAAACAAAATGGGGGGGGGGGGGGCGAGAGGGGGTGCAAAAAACGAGAGGTGCTGCAAAACAAAATATAGAGTATGTATTAAAAAACGGGATTTTGTATAGAAAAACAAAGTAATCGAGAGAAGGCTATTATTCGAGGAAAAACGGAAAGTTCTCTTAAAAACTTTGAATCACGTAAATATAAGCCTTCGTCTTCGGCTTCTGAAAAAAGTTTGATGATACTACAGATCTCACGGGCAGCAGTTTCAAGTACAGTTATAGTTTGGAAGCTTAAAATGTCACCAGTTATACGTATAAACAATTTCCACTACGACTATTGATAGGAAACCAAGTGCGCTCACCAATCGTCGGATCTGGCTGGTTTTCGCTGGTCTTGGTAATAACGATCAAGCCATTCCTCGAAACAAACTCTCAGGTGTCATTTCTATGACATTTTTGCGTTTGTAGCAAAGGATCTCAACGTAGCCGCCACCAATGCCCAAGGTACCTTCCTTTCCGCAACAGAACGAGACATTTAGCGAGACCCGATTTCCACGGGAGAGCCAATACAGGCAGAATCAGTTCTAAACACTGATGAGTACCGTCAACTAACCTGTTCTTTAGCTAAAGTACTCCTGGAAAAAGTAAGCGTGCCAAGATTTTCTCCATAAGCATTCTTCCGCGCGACGTTTGTCCGCGATAACGTGTACAGTTGCAGGGTCCACGTTTTGGTGAAGGGATGAGAAGGGAGGATAAGATGGCAGGCAGGAGCGCCTTATTCGCGTCTTATAGCGAGTTCATTTGACTTCCACCTCTACTAGTGCTACTTCCTCTAACAGCTAAAACGCTTGACCAAGAAGAGCAAATTAACAGTGATTTCGAGCTTTTCACCTTTCATATTTCATACCGTTGTCCATGATAAATTACCCGAATACTTGACTGCACGTCTCGGGTCAACCGGTTCGGAGACTTTTCGTGTCTGAGGACACGACGTACTTGTACTCGCTTTTGTGAGAAAATCCCTGTCGATTGTGTTCTCGGATTCGAGAGAAGACTCACTAAGTCGACTAGTGACGGAGAGTCCTTCATCACTTGCGTTTTTACCATTTGATGCCACGGAGACATCAAGCTGACGTTTGAGCGCAAGTGGAGGGTCCAGAAATTGTCCCATTAAAGAAATCGTGGATATCTTATAAAGTGAGGTCGGCTCTTGGGAGGCGTCTGAAGACGCCGTTCCTTGATTCCCTGCTGCTTGAGCTGACACGTTCGATGACTTTGGTGGAGATGCACTGAAGTAAATATCCGCCTGTAAAAGCAATATTTGACAAGAACTGTGAACTCTTAGCGCATTCATGCGTGTGCAACAGGTTAAAGCCACAGCCAACCTAGCATCTCAGACTTTTGGTTCTTAACTCCAGCTACCTGCAACTAAGCAATTGCTAATTCTCAGGGATGGGCTGGTATTCACTTTATCCTGGGCACTCTCTCGTCCCAAAGCCCAGACGTTTTCTGGAAGTTTTCCAACAATTTGCAAGGACTCATTGATATACACCTTTGGTGGTGAGAGGCAATTTGAGCTGGTGTCTTGTCTGAGTCGACAATGAAAGGCAGTGATCGGGAATGTAACTAAGGATACACAAACTGACAAGACTATCGCTCATTCTGTACGCTCGGACACTTTTAAGCGCCAGGCAAGAAGCCTTAAAAAATCAATGTAAGCACTTCATAAGACTGTGGATGACTTGTTCTTAGCTTACCTTGGCTGAAATAAGGCAGACCTTGGGTAAGACCAGCGTGTGTACCAAGTTTGCGTTGACAACAAGACGTATTTCTATCGTGTTCGTGGTGAAAGCTAACAGATATGGAAATGCGCAAACTAAAATAATAAAACATACAAAAAAATTCAGCACAATTAATGGTCATGCCCTGGCGATGGCGGAATCACAGCAAGTGTGTGTTTACATTACTATGACCACAACCTGGCATGATAACATTTGGAGGGCTCGTGCAATTTCTTTTGAGTCTCGGCAATAGAAGGTTTTTTGTTTTTCACAAGCGTCGCTACTTTTTTCGGCGTTTGCATCGCGCGTTACCAATCGCACCATTGCATAGACGACGCGACAAGTCCGTGCTTTTTGGTCAAAAAAGTTCAATTCAGTCGATTATTCATAGCACCAGGAGTTATACCTACCGATGGAGTTCGGAGCCGAGTTCCACTGAAACGAGAAGTTTGAAGACGGTTCCCCTGTTAACCTCTTGAAAATGGACTGGTCTGGAAAAGAATTTTAAATAACTCACCCATGAGAAGATATTTCAAGGCAGGAAAAAATAGCAAAGGACTTTCATTACTAAGTGACCTGGGCATTTTTGGTTAGGTCACGTGTGCTGGTGTTTTTCGTGTTATACGACCTTTGGTGCTACAAGGGTGAGGAAGATTGTTCTCAAAACCTGTTTGCAACACAACGCTCGAATTCACCATCACGTTTATATCACAACGCTCGATATAGTAAAGAGACATTAGAATTTGGTCACTCTTTAAAAATTAAGCCCAGGCTACTGAAGTCTCGGACAATGATAATTACAATAACAAACATTTCCGGCAAATTACGTCAGTTTAAGTTTAACACCCATGCGATCAGTTATGCTAAAAACAGTGGTTTATCTGGCTTACGATTGAATGAAATAAGCAACTCGGATTCCTCCTCTTCGTACACGTCAACTGCTGAGACCAAAGTTGCCTTCTGTGAAGACAAGAAAACAGTTAAACCGTTGCTCGTGTCCTGGTGTTCCTCGTTCGCCCCCTCGGGATCAGGGCCAGTCGTCTCTCCGCCCTAAACCAGTACGCCCCGTGAGGCACAGGGGCGAGAAGGCAGCACTTAGCCGGACAACGACAAAGTTTTCTTTTAATAAAAGGTCTTTTGACATATTTCAACAAGTCATTTCATTACCTTTTGTTTGTCAACACTGTGTATCCTGGACACATCTCCCGCTTCACTGATGAGATCAAACTGGTGTTTGTAACCCACACAAACAAGGCTCTCGTGAGAACTTGTGTACACCAACGTCATTAGAATCGGAGCCTCGCCCACTGTCACTTCCTGTATAACAACAAACATGGTGTTAGCATGAACATCAATAAATCGGCAATAATCGCATTGGTTTCAACTTGTGATATTTTTAAGAGTTTAAAAACTCTTATTCCTCCAAGCTATCCAACATGTTTCTAAGTTTTGTGTCTTAAGACATGATAAAATCCTCAAGTATAATCGATACCAATTCAAAGGAAAAAATATCAAGCCGTTTAGCGTTCTTATGGTTTTGTTCATTTTCATTTTCCCTGGAAAATATATTTAAAGTATTTGGGGTTTTACGCATCATGGACAACATGGAATAAAAAGTTTAAGCACTGCTTTGACACTCAGCTCCGCTTTCGAACATTACTTCTACCCCTCGGTGGGATGGTCATTGGTGGTCTAACAGAGTTAAGTTACCCATCGTATCTTTTTTCAGTTCTTTACGCTTCGCCGGTAACTATTGATACACTTGGGAAGCGGAGAAATCTTCACGTCGAAAGAGCAAAGCGCTAATCAATCAACCACTCGGCACGAAAATGTTTGTGACATAAAGTGAATTTCACCCATTGCACTTTTTTCTAGAAAGTCACGACATACCACTCGTATCTCACTAATTTAAGACGCATGGTTTTCGCATCACACCTTGATGGTTTCAAATCCATCTGCCACATCTTTATTGCTTCCTACTGACCACGTGCTCCATACTACAGGGTGCTTCCACCGTAACAGCACCACCTTCCTTCCTACAGCTACTGCAAGCTTCAGTTCGCCCTCACCCGACTGGCTGACGGCGAACAAATGGCAACCTGAATAAAAAACGAACGACTCAGAGGAAGTCATGATCTTGTAAGCAAGAATTCAAACGAAGAATTCAAACAATGGACCGGAAAAAAAATCATACAAAATTGTAACTTGAATTCTTCAAACTAAGTACTAAAGCACACAAAAAATATTTTCTTAAATGATTTAGCCCTGAAAGGCGAGTAAATTCGAGGACGCTACTCTGTCTGATGTTACCTTTGCTTTTCTCAACTCTGTGGTTTCTGCAGAATGCCCTGGACCTCGGTTCTTCATCTTCGTCGAAGTCCGCTAGTCTAAATACGTATAACTTGGACGAGTGAAATTCTTTACCTAAAAATTACAAAAAGTACTTAACAAAATAACTCCACTTCTTAGGGTACTAGTGGGGAGAATTTGCTCAAATGGCAAGGCATTCCATCTGTGGTGATCATTTCCTTTATTCTCACCACCTATATGTTTGATCGACTAGTAATACGGTAAGGAAAAATTAGATGCCTGTCACTACTGAGGCTTAAAGGGTTAACTCTGGTAATCTCCGACTGCTTACCTTTGTCAACACGGAAAAGAAGAAGCCCAAATGCCTCCACGACACTCATTTGCTTTGCGACGACTGACTTGTCGAATATGTAGCGATGTTTTGTCCCTGAAATAGAGGAAAGTTTCTTTAAAAAAGACGGACCACAGGCTTACCATCCTCTGTTTGTGTAGTGGGCTGTGTATTTATAGTGGCTGTATCGGTTTATCAAACTAGCAAAACTAAAGCCGAAATTAAGGCCTTTTAAAACTGATAACATCGCTTTCGCGAGCCTTCAATCGCCAAAATAAACACAGAAAGACAACTCAAAACACTATGGCAGTAATTTTAAGAGTTTTTGTATTATTTCGGCTTTAGTTTTGGTGGTGGTGGTGGTGGTGATGATGATAATGATGGTAATGATGATAAACTTTTAAAACTCGTATGTGGATCTTTATCATCACTTAGAAGTTATTAAAACCGATGTTGTAGTTGCATGAGCCTACTTGTACGGTAACAAATTCGTCACGCAGTCCATCTTGCAGTTCCCGTTCGAACTCTTCGCCGAGGCAAGGTGTGTGCGCCATATAACATGTCTACAACTTATCTGGTCAGTATATACAAAAACACAGCCATCTTTATCTGTTGCAATGGATTTTTGTTTAGCTCACAGCCACGTCAGCTTTTTCTTAGTGTTACGATCACCATTGACGTAAAACGGCGAAACATTCCAAGGAAAAGTGCATCAAAACCCAACAATGAGGTGACAAGAGTCAGGAAAAAAAGAGAAAAAGTTCTACCTTGGAGGACCTGAATGCCATCTTCTGTTCCCAATACTAGACTGTTACCTGTTAATGACAAATACAGCAAACTGTTAAACATAAAATAAAACTATTTAAGACCAATTGCAAAACCAGTGATTTTTATTGACTCACTCAATAAATTATATGTCTTATGATCCAATCTTGTCAAAGAGAAACCATCTTACCCCACGAATCGCCACAAAATATTTTTGTGCGAAAGTCCTCAAAGATACACTGGGGCTCCCACGGCTGAAGAACAAAGGAGAACAATGAAAAAGTAAGAAATGGAAGACTGAGTGAGCACTGGAGCACACTGTGCACCACTGCAGTTTTGAGGTCGTGGATGGGGGGGGGGGGAGGGGGGGGGGCGTTTCAGTTATAATGTCAGCTATCAGATGGAGAGGAACGCATATGGGGGTCTCCCAAGAGTAAGATGACGATTAGACCTCAGTCAAATAAATTCAACAGCATCCAACAATGTTGAATATAACCTCGCTGTGAGACGTTGAATGGGGTAGCCAGACAAACTCAACAAATTGTTTTTCAGATCTGAGAACAAGGAACAAGAAAAGTTGAATCAACATTATCCAACATCATTCAACGCGATGGCCAAACGCGCTTAATGCGTCGAATTTTACAAGGTCCAACGGTATGGTGTTGAATGGAAATGTGTGCAGAAAGGCCAAAAACGAAGACATCACAAAATGATTGCACCGAGGAGAACCATATCAGGGGTGGATCCAGGGGGGGGGGGTGGATCCAGGGGGGTGGATTGGGTGGCTAGCCACCCCCCTCGTTAGGGTCGTTTAAGCTTAAAATTAAGAGAAGAACTAAAACTATCACTGAGGCGACTTTGTCTTTTATTTTTCCGTTACGGTTCTGTCAGGACAACCCCCCCCCGGTCAAAAACCTGGATCCGCCACAGACTGCATATCATCAATTCAGACCTCAAATTTGGAGTTCCCTGATGTGCTTGCTAGACTTGTCGGGGCGTCGCCTTTCACGATCGTCTTCAGCTTCAAGGACTAGAAAAAACGAGAAGAAGAGTTACAAAAAATTATAATACCCGTTTGCACAGTCGTACCATTGCGTACGATTATCTCGATTTTAAAAGAACATTAGAAAAATGAAAATCAGAATAGGCGCGTTTTCATCGACGGAACTGTGCATTGCATTGTAATAGGTTACGGTTATTTATGGAAGTTGTCTGTAAAAAGACGCACGTCTGGCCTTTGTATGTTCTTCAAATGAAGTACTTCATGTAAAAAACCTTGAAAATGAACTATCTTATTCGTGATTAAATTTGTGACTAAGACTCGGGCCTAAACGTACCTTGGACATATAATGTTCAATACAACTATCATGATACATTGCAGACACGTTTGACAGAGGAAACTAGCTGGTCCGGTGGGGGGAAAATTGTAAACGAGCCAACAAACAACTCGCCGGGTCCTGTGTGCCTCGTTTGCTACGAACTAATGTACGGCTCCGCAGTTGTGTTGACTTATTTCTAATTTTTTAAATTACTTACCTGTCCTAACTGCAAGAAAGCTTGCTCTCGTTCCATTCCTTTCCGGCGATTTCCTCGAGAATCCAAAACGTCATTCCAAGATTTGCGCGCACCGAGTTTCTGTAATACAGCGAGAACGGATTCGCAGTCAACTAGCCCAGTAGCAGAGGTGTTTATCACGCGTTTTCACAGGGGTGGGGGGAGTAAGGGGTCTCCACGAATTCCACTATCGCCTGTCTAATGACTAGAGTATTTTTTGTTACTATTATTAACCTTCACTGGAGGAGAATTTTTACTGTCAACCGTGAAAGTTGTCCTCTAGCGTTTTTAACAAATTCAGTTGGAAATTTAGCCGTTGCACGTAACTTATACCTGCCGGAATGCGTACTTTGTTTGGGTTTCAGTACAATCCACAGGTTTCCTAGACTTGTGCGATCTCCATTAAGCCACGCAAGACCTTGTTAAAAGCAAAGTGCTAATTTTTTTCTACCAGTCTTGCACGTGACGTCAGGCTCCATCAGGATGAACACGTGTGTTTTTTATTCGGACCGAAGCAAAAAGTATGGTTGTGGACGGAAATGCCAATTTTATGCCACGCACACATCCGTGTGCGCGGCATAAGATTGGTGTGTGTTTTATAAACTTAGTGCAAGCCCACACCAAACATGTGGCTCAGATGAATCACTAGTTGTTATGCATCTTCGTTGAATGGTTAAGCACAGGACACCCAAGCATAATATTTGAATATTATTAAAAATGGCGTTTCAAAATATAAGACTTTGTATGGGATTTCGAAGCGAACATTTTGAGCAATACATAACAGCAAACTAACTGAATAAAGTTCATGAAACATTACATGATGTTGTTTGCTATCCTTACAACGCATTTTGAACAATTTTAGGTCCATTTACTTTACTGTGTATTAGTACATGTATAATACATTGACAAGAAAGGAGTCATTTGGCCCGATTTAGCCACTATCACCGCTCTACACGTTTTGACTTAGCGACTTGACAAAAGGAAGACATACACGTGATTTTCTCAAAACCAATTGCACATACCTCGTGTCCCAAAAGAATTATCCACTGCACAAAATCATAATAGCATCTCAAAATAGGCCACCATGGATTTGACCGCGGTCGGAACTGGACACCAGTCCAATTACGCCCTTATGGGGAGGGCCACGCTCGTTTTGGTCGTGTTACAATTGTAGTAACTATGACCCGGTGCGGACACAAGATTGTCGTTCCGACGCAGTCTGGTTCGCGTGAGAAAATCGCTGCGTGTTTCAAGCGGATAGCAAAAATAAATCATTCCCATTTCTGAATTTATATCCATTTTCAGGGTGTATATTTTCCTGTTTTTTTAATAAGTAGGTTACCTGACCGGCTTCATGCAAATATAGAAAAAGATATAGTATATACAATAACAATTTTAAAATAGAACATTTTCACGCGCGTGAGGATATGAATTTAAATGAATTTGCCGACTTCGGTTCGAAAAAATATATCTGATATATTAAACCTATCGACGATTCCAAAAAATTGAACACATTCAATTCACCCAGAGTACGTATTTACAATTTACGCAGTAGACTGACCTGTATTACAAACGTTTTCTACATGAACGCAAATATGTTCAATAGCCCTTTTCACGGTTACCTTTTCTCATTTGCATTACAATGACTTTGAACGTGGATGTGAGGCAATTTCGGGCAATTGTGCACTATTTGCCCGAAATTGCCTCACATTCGCGTTCAATTATATTGTAATGCAAATGAGAAAAGTGAACTGTGAAAAGGGCTATTTACCACGCATGAATAGAAACATGGAAGGAGAAACGCAGTTCACTTTCTTTTTTCCTTGACTCGTTTTCATTTTCTAACGGCCAAGACCGTTTTAATTTCTTTCGATAACTTAATTCTCTCCAGAAGGTCATGGAGTCCCGTGCAGCGATTCCACCTTTCTCGCGCGAACCAGACTACGCTGGAGCGACAATTTGTGTCCGCGCCGGGTCATAGTTACTACAATTGTAACACGACCAAAACGAGCGTGGCCCTCCCCATAAGGGCATAATTTGGCTGGTGTCCAGTGCCGACCGCGGTCAAAGGGACTATCGGGATCCTCACGGATCCATGGCGCCCTATTTTGAGATGCTGTTATGATTTTTTGCAGAGGATAATTCTTTTGGGACACGAGGTATGTGCAATTGGTTTTGAGAAAATCACTTGTACGTCTTCCTTTTGTCAAGTCGCTAAGTCAGAATGGGAGCCTGAACTATATTTGTGGGTAAATTCGAGCGAATCCGAAACGTGTCGAGCGGTGATACTGGCTAAATCGGGCCAAATGACTCCTTCCTTGTCAATGTATTATACACGTACTAACACAGTTAAGTAAATGGACCTAAAATTGCTCAAAATGCTTTGTAAGGATAGCAAACAAAACCATGTAATGTTTTATGAACTTTATTCAGTTAGTTCGTTGTTATGTATTGCTCAAAATGTTCGCTTCGAAATCCCATACAAAGTCTTATATTTTGAAACGCCATTTTTAATGATATTCAAATATTATGCTTGGGCTTCCTATGGGTCAAGGAGTTGCGCGCATTTTTTTTCCGCGTAAATTTCAATGGCAGGGAGACTGGGGCCAATACTAACCTCATGCATGTGGTCTTGAAGAAGCCTCGTTATGAGGCTGTCCAGAGTCCGCTGACGTCTATTACTAAACGTGGGTGATGCGTATGCAGCTTTCTCGCCATTCATTACTGAAAGGAAAAAATGGAAGCATGAGAGCACAACAAGTAAAAGGGAAAACTACTGTGACGCTTGTGTTTCTGGTAGTAGAAACACGAAGGAAATACTGTTCATTTTACCGACACCAAGCGTGGGAAAACGTGTACGACGAACACAGAATTAGATTTGGTTCACTTTCAATAGAGTGCACGAAGTGAGCAGAACCAGAACTATTTTTAGGGCCTTAATACTAGTCTGTTAAAATATTATTCACTTACATTTTACGAGAAGAAAGTCTCTAAATTGCTGGTGATTTTTGAAAATCGGCGGGCATGGTAGCGGTGGACCGAAAATTGGCACATTTTTCTCGGAAAACACCGTCAACCTGTAGTAAAAATAAATGGTTTTGTTCAGTGGAAACTTCTGTAATGCGTTTGAAAAAAAAGTAACTTTTTTAAGCAACCGATTTTGCCTTAAAGCAGAGCTCTTACCTATAGCTGTCGTCCGATTTACTGTAAGAAACAAGAGCATATATATCTAGAACAGTTAAAGAAGTCGGTGACCACAGTGAAATAGCTCCGTTCAACCAGAGGCACAATTATTCCCGCGATACACCTAGTTTGCGTGGGTCTCTTCCAGCCTTGCTTTTGTGATTTATTTCTAACCAAAATTAATCAGTGAGGGTTGTTTCCTTTACAAGTCAAATACTTTTCAGTAGAAAGGTCTAGAAATATTGTCCGTACCGAGCAGTGGTTACTGTCCTGTTGAATGTTTTGAATATATTTCATGTGTGCCGCGAAAAGGAGCGAAATGTAAGTCGCGAACTGAAAAATGAGCAAAAAAGGAGTTATTATAGCCACGCAGAGTATAGGAGGATATAGATCCGTAGATTTGAGAGGGTACGTATCAACTGTTTCTAAAGGATACGGACAAATTTAGACTTGATCGCTGGAGGACTGAACGAGGACTTTTCATCCCAGTCTTGAAACACAATAATAACAATATCGTTTCCAATATGGCGTTTCCGCTCCACCTGCTGTGGGTTGTCCGGTGTGAACGGCAGCATAGTTGATACATGAAACATGATTTCATGTCCTTCATATATTGTATACAGAGAATGCGAGCCAGTCATGTCATCTGGAATGAAAAACAAACGAAACAAATTCAAGAAGGTGGTATCAGAAGGAGGTGGGAGGAGAGGTCACATTAAACGTCCACTCCAGTACAATATTGATAACATCAGCAAAACGAAAGGTTTCGTCGCCAGCTCAGAGTGAACCACGACAAACTGATCTCGGTTTAAGTTGGCTAGCATTCTTTGCAACCTGCGAAGATAAGTTATAAATAAAAAATAAATAAATCGACTTTGTTTAACGAGGGTGACACTCAACAGTAATTAAAACTGACAAACCTGTGACCCTCGGATTGCAGATCGAATTGGAATTTGGAAATGTTGGTTTTTGAGGAGGGCGGAAAGACCGGAGGACCCGGAGAAAAACCCTCGGACCGAGGACGAGAACCAACAACAAACTCAACCCACATATAATGCCGGGTCCGGGGATCGAATCCGGGCCACATTGGTGGGAGGCGAGAGTTCTCACCACTGCCCCATCCCCGCAGGTGGCTAGGGGGTGTAGTGGTTAGCCCGTCGGGCTTTCCTTTCGAGAGTCGGTGGTAAGAGGCGAGGTTGGCCTCTACATTGTCACGTGTTTTCCTTAGACAAGGAAATTTTTCCTCACTGTCCCTCTCTAATAATAATAATAATAATAATAATAATAAGTCTTTATTTCATAAGATAAAAACACATATCCTATGTTACAAAAATTGATGGTAAAAAGCAAGCTACATTACATGAACTAAGACTATTATTCTAATGAAATAAATCAGCTAATTTGTATTTAAAAGTAAGACGGTTAATAAAAGAGCTCATGAAGCGCTTCGTGTTTCTCGACGAGCAAACGCTGAAGGTAACCTTTCAATGGACTAGCATCCCATCCAGGGAGGAGTAGCAATACTACGAGTTGCTTCATTCTGCAGAAACCGCGTATGGGCCACCTAGGCTCGATGTGCGACTTTGCCTTTATTTACACTTTTGGTGAGTTACTATTTATATTGCTTAACAATAGAAATTTATCACAATAAAAATTATGGTGAGACCTCACGCCCAGGCGCCGCTGACTAACAGAGACAGACTGCTATAGCAGCAAGAATAGGCTTGAAAGATAGCTTACTTTTAACATCCAGTCCTCCTCGGTATTTCTGCCAGCCCTTGAGTTCTATTTTCTCTCCGAGAAGCTCTAGGAAGCGTTCAAACTCTTCACTAACGGTCACTGTAATGACGGACAACATCATGTAAGAAACGGCACAAGCTTTTTACTTCCAAGCTACATTTAAAAACATGTAACATTTTTCAGTTCTATCATACAAAACTGACACTTTCAAGATCTAACAGTTATTTTTAAAAAAATTGAGAAAAATGCATAAATAGCAAATCGTTACAAATTGTTAGATGGCCACGATGAAAGCGACCAAAATGACTGCAATAGCAAACATGACTGAGACGTCATGGGCTCGCGATCAGCGCATCAGATTTTTGGCAATTGCCTTTTTTCCTCAACCAGGCCTTTTGTCAAGCTCGCTCAATTTAGTCTGCTTTTTTTTTCTTTTTCATTTTTTTAAAACCGGTTTTATCATCTGCTAATAACCATAAGCTTACCGTTGCTGAACACTTCATCATCTGTAGTCTGTCCTTGTTTGGCATAAAGAACTCCAAACTTGAAATTAACAGATCCCTGGTAGCAAAAATAGTAAGAGTAGGCTTAACGAGAAAGTGCCTTACGTTACCGGCGTGTACAGCTTAATCAGTTTCCCTTTACTTTCGTCA
Organism: Siderastrea siderea; assembly: GCA_964030785.1. Taxonomy (NCBI): domain Eukaryota; kingdom Metazoa; phylum Cnidaria; class Anthozoa; order Scleractinia; family Rhizangiidae; genus Siderastrea; species Siderastrea siderea. The sequence continues at coordinate 15,085,068 of OZ034966.1, forward strand.
CTGTACTGGTTGCAATTTTTTAGTCTTTCAGACCTCTTATATGTGCTCTTATATAGCTGTTAATCTCGGCCTTTTAAACCAATTTTGAACATTAATATATGAAATGATCATATATTTGAACTGCGGATAAAGATAGAATTATACGCAGACCATCGCAGTGAAGATGTTTTAACTTACGCAGTTGAAAAGAAGAAACCTGAAAAAATTCAGCCTTGAACAGGAATCGAACCCATGACCTCTGCGTTACCGGTGCAGCGCTCTAACCAACTGAGCTATCAAGCAAAGTTGAAACATCTTCACTGCGATGGTTTGCATATAACTCTTTAATCAATTTTGTTTGCACATGTTATTAAGTATTTTTTTTAATTTGTCGGTTAAAGTTAAAGCCGAATGTTACGTAAGTATAAACTTTTAGAAGCAAACAGAAATGTTAAAGGATTTTGTATGTCAGTTTTTAGCTGCACGTTAGAAAGTATCGGAATTTTCTTTCGATGCTGTGTTTTGCTCTTCTTCCTTTTGTTTTCGGCAATTCAAGGAGGCGGGTGGCATTGGATGATTTCAAATCACACTGCACAGAACTGAATGGATGGGTCATGTCACGTGGTCTAATCCACGTGTTCGGTTTGGATAGTGGCGGTCGAAGGCGGATACTGAAGTGGTTACAAATTTACGACGTTTATTGAATTCTAAGTTGCAAGTGCATTTTGTGAAAGTAAAAAACAACAACAGCGTAAGGTCTGTCATCTTGGTGCGTGCAAAAAAGCCTTATTTTCATTTCCTTTACCTCTTGTTCTTCCAAAACAAGTAATTCCTGTAAAATAGAATCATAAAGATAAGTCAAGCTCTGTATTATTCAATGAGCTCTAGGTTAATTCCACGAAAGCGCAAATAAACGGCATTTTTTACTGATTCTTTTAAAATGGCCTATTTGTTTGCGTGTTACTGACCCACTTCAAGATGGCCGGGGGAATTTACGTTTTAACCGGGGAAGGGGGGGGGGGGGGGGGGAATAGCCCTTATTCTCAGACCAAGTTTTTTCCAAATCCCATTTTCAGTAGCAGCCATCCCAATCCCAGTGCCTCAAATCCCATTTCCAAGCGCAAAAGATAGGGTAAATCAGGAGCCATAATCGATTATGGCTCCTGGCGAAATTCAGTTCTTACTTTTACCTCTTCAGGACTCTAAACAGACTTCACTACCGTACAACGATCCATGACATGTGCATGATATCCTGACATTACACAAACACTACCCTTTCTTAGATGGTAATATTATAAATCTTTCCAAGTTGAAAAACAAGCCTTGACCCTAGACCCAGTAAAAATATTGCATGTGTGAACCGTGGGGACTGGATCGAAAATATTTTCCCGCCATTTTTGTGCCACCGCTGCATCGAGCTGGCAGAGACGCTGGGCCGCTGGCAGAGCCGGTAATTTTTATCAGCACAAAATAAGCTTAACTACAAAACGGAGGCTTTGCTCGAAGAAATGAATCCTGAAAACAGTGGATTTATTGCGTTCAGCACTCCGGTAAGTTAATTCGTTAATAGCAACAAGACAGAAATTCGAATTGCGATTCAGTTCACAAACATCGTCAGGAAAACCTTTTCATTCAACTGAACATTCAAACAGACAGACAGACAGACAGACAGACAGCCTTTATTTCAGCCGATTAAAATTAAAGCTCTGCAGCTTGTGGGGTCGTGCAAAATAATAAAAACTAAAATTAAACTTAAAATTATACAGTTGCTATTAAAGGAAAGAAACAGGCTACCTTTTGTATTTCAGGATTGAGTACTTCTTTAGGTCCTTTGTCAATCTTGTCCACACCATAAGCTCTGTAAACATTGATAAGGCAGGTCAACAATCGACAAGGCACTAGTCGTACATTTTATGTACAGAGCCTCAGAAGAAAAGAGTCAGAAAAGCACGCTGAAATTTTTATAAAAACATCGAAACATCCTTCAATATCTGTCGGTCTAAATTGCATTGCTTAAAGCTTAATTTTTTTTAGCCGTTCAGTGAAACTTGCTAAACGTTTCTGAATGGAATAGAGCCTGGTTCTTCGTAGTGAATTGTCTATTTTATCATCTAACATGGCACGATGCATTAATTGTTCAATATTTGACATATTTTTTAAAAACAGATGCAGCATTTGTTGTGCAACCAAGCTTTTATACATACCGTAACACAGTCTTTGGAGAAACAGGCTTGTTGGGTTGATAAGGAATGCATAGCTTTTGACTTCCCTGAAATTTGAAATAATATTATCCCCTCATAGAAACAAGATGGAGTTGATCAACTGCTTAATGCAACCTTATTTATCAAAGAAACAAATTCACCCACTCACAACTTTTTTTCTAATAAAATAAAACAAAACAGCTGGCTACACATTCACACGAATAATGTGTTGCCACCTGGTCCAGCTATTGTCGTTATAACTTGGTAGTGATGTCGTGGCTGAAAAACAACGTCAATATAACTATCTACAGCTGTAGCTTCACTAGAAGACCTTAAAAATTGTAGAAATTTAAGTAGATGCAATAAATTGTGTCACATATACTTTAAATGGGAAGATACCATGGCCTGTCTACCCTGCTAGCAGAGGTTTTTTATCTTGCCGCTTCTTTCTCGTAGTCTTCTTACGGCTGTCTTTACCGTATTACAACGGTAAAGACAGCCGTAAGAAGACTACGAAAAAGAAGCGGCAAGATAACAAACCTCCGCTAGTAGGGTAAGGCCTGTCTTATCAACTGTCATAAAAATGATGACAGAGAAATGTGTTGCCACTGTAGCTCAATTAGTCTCGGCTTAACTAAAAACGTTAAGTTACCGTTTTTCTCCAAAGAATGGCTCGATATTGAGGAACACCATAGTTATCAGCATCAGTCAGGCAAACAGAGAGAATGAAAGGATTCTTGCTTGCATCAATACCCACAAAATTCTGATGCACTGTGGAGAATACACCAGAAAATCAACCTCAAACCAGTATCAACATTTTTAAACAACATTGCGTTTTGTCTAAAATAAATATACTTCATTAAGAATACACCTCTAACAAAAATATCTGACTGCATAATTTACTCGTACTTGCAAATTAAAACACACAGTTTACATTGTTGAGTAGTAGCAAATGTTCCTACACATTGTAAGTGGATCTAGAATTTTCAAATAAAGACACGTGGTTTTAAGTTTGAAAAAAAAGTTACAGATGCTCTGCTGTTGTTTCGTAAATTTGGATCTAGAATTGTTGAATTCAATCTTAATAGCTACTTTTAAAGTAGAATTACTTTTGTCTATTGTTATCAACATTGGTACTCATCTGTCAGCTTATGATCAACGTTTGGTTATAAAATTTAACTGTTTGTAAGTATTGTCCCCACTCCAATGAGTCACCTTTGCCAAGGAAATACTTGAAGTACCATCTAGTTTGGAATTCTGGATTCTCCAGGTGGACCCCACTGCCCTGCCTTGTTACCATCCCATTCTAATAAGTACAAAAATATAAAAATCAACACACAGCCTTATGTTTCAGCATAAATATTCACATACGGCAAGTGTTAATTCAGCAGAGATAACTTGCCAGAATACAGGTCACATTGGAATATTGCCTGTGACACTTTGAAGGTGTGAAACAACACTATAAGCAAATCAACAAAAATCACCTTTAGTTAACAGTGTTAAATTATTTTACAATTAAATGTTAATCCTCCTCTAACAGTTAACCCCATAAGACCAATTTCCTCAACTACTTTGAGATTTTATCCACAGACTCAAAAGTTAGAACTGCCTTGTATAGCATACTTAAAGGGGCATAGTCACGAGGATTTCGCAAATTTTTGCTCAAAACTGTCCTAAAATTATCGGTGACTAACTTTATCCATGCCCAACATTGTTTGAACATTTAAAGAAACATATCAACTTAATTTCATCAAGAGAAAACAAACCATGACCATTTAATATCGGTTTAATGTCAATGCTGAAAGAATGTGAAAAATTTAGCCTCTAATTTTATCAACTCGCAATCCATTTCCATCTGTGCTATCCATAGCAACAGATGACAGAAAATAGTTTCAGTGAAGTAATATAGTCTTTGGTAACAAAACTAGACCATTATTTGTGGGCGTTCATTGATGTGAGGGCATATTTTTGATTTTTAAAGTGAACTGAAATAGCGTGACTATGCTTCTTTAACCCCTTAAGCCCCAATAGTGATCAGCATCAAATTTCTCCTCACCTTATCAGTGTATTATAACACATACAGGTCATACGAATTTGGCAAATGAGTGCCAAACATGAATTGTCTTGATGTTTAAACAGATTCTTCGAGTTACTTATGAATAAAGTCTATGGAGACCAGTGAGGAGAATTTGTATAATGATGTTAGGTCTTAAAGGGTTAACAGGAACCATAGGGAAGAACTGCTTATTGTAGCTTCATCTCCTCACACCACAGCATAAACAATTGAAGGGCCCGGTTGAAAAAGGGCGTAAGTGACGATTTGAGGTTAAAATCGAAATTGCTCCTATTTAGCTGAACATTGGCACACAGGCTGGTTTTCATGTGAGGAATGCTGTTGCGCACTTATTTCTTGACCTGAGATCTAAAATTTGAAGAATTAGCGTATTACTTTTGCGTGAAAAGTGTTGTTGAACTGAACTTGCTCAAGTGATGCGTGAAAGATTTCTTTTGTTCTCTGCCTGAACTAAAACAAAGGAATTCAACCTAGAATCCGCGGTCCTGATGTTTTCTTTGTGTCAGTTTTAAGCAAAAGTAATACGCTAATTCTTCAAATTTTAGATCTCAGGTCAAGAAATAAGTGCGCTACGGCGTTCCTCACATGAAAACCAGCCTGTGTGCCAATGTTCAGCTAAATAGGAGCAATTTCGATTTTAACCTCAAATCGTCACTTACGCCCTTTTTCCACCGGGCCCTTCAATTAGAACCATCTTGTACAGCATAACATTAACAGCGCAGTCAGCACTATAGGAAAGTAATTCTGACAACAGCTTTATTTGAATGGCTAAACAATGTCTAAGGGTCATTAAGGATCACACAACGTCCAAGGGTGTGAATTTTTAATTCTAACCATCAAAACAAGTTCAACCCGAATTAATTTCTGCTAAAAATTTAAGTAACATTATTTTATTATCGTAAATGTACCTACCGGCTGTATTCCAATTTCACCATTCTCCATCCTGAACTTGCTTCCTGAATTTTCACCCAAATCATTTCCTGCATAGTGTAGGCTATTTAACTGCAGAAATATGAAAACAAACACTTTTGTCAAGTGTAAGCACATAAGCACAACATCAGTATATTCAGTCATGACCTTGGTAATATAGAGTAATTTTCAACTGAATGTCAAAAGACCAAAAGCGAAGTTATCACTTTAGCCAATCACAACAATTCTATTTTATCTAGTTACAGGGTCTGCTTTCATGTAGGGTCTGTGACCCTTTTATGGACCATCTCGTTGGGTTGTTTGAAATGGAAAAAAGAATAATATATAGATTTAGCCAAGCCTAAAAGCAGAGCTCAACATGTTTTTTGCTGGTACTTATTAATTTGTGAAAATACTCTCAATTTCAAGTTGTTAAATGAAAAAAAATTGTCCCCTCTTTGCTACTCATTCCTTTTCCCATGACAAGACGCTGTGGACACGAACATGCTGGTGTTTGGACCACTGCAAAAACCATGGTTGTGGACAGAAAGAACAGAAGGCACTAGCTCTGCTATATTTGGCATTGGGAGTGGACCGCGGTCAAATGCTGCAAACTCAAGCATTGTGCCGATCCGAGTTTGCAGCAGAACCGAAAACAAAGGTGAATTCCTCGAAGGCAAATTTCGTAACTTGAAATTTTTACCTTTCAACAAAAAGACAACTGAGTATTCTTTTGAACTATTTCTTTCCATTTATAGATATTTGATATTTTTTGTCAAGTTCTAAACCTCACTTCCGTAAAAATGAATCGTTTTGCTAAACAAGCTAAGCTTTAAAAAAAACCTCTTTATCAAAAGCAATGGTGGTCATGCAATTTCCCACCAAGAAAAACACCAGTTGCCTAAAAGCATCAAGCGATTTCCCGCCAAGAAAAGATGGCATTCTCCACCCCCCATCAGGTTGTCTTGGAACTCCCCTCCCCCTCCCCCTCCCCCAGAATTTGTACGGGCGGGCGGGCGGGCGGGCGGAGGCATGCTGACATCACAACCAAAATTTCTGGGATCAATAGGTTACCAAATTTGCTTAGCAATGGTGCTCCGCTGGCACACTTTGCGTGCGGGCTCCGCTAAAAAGGCTTTTTTAGGTATATTTTGGGTCATTTTCTAAACTTTTTTTGGACATTTAACCACTTAAAACATTTATTTCTATGATGCATTCTACCTGAATCTTAGAGAGATATACATTTACTTACAGCCTCAAGGGAGCCATAATAGTGCTTTCTGCTTAACCCTGATCTTCGGCCAATATCAGGAGATGGGGCACTGTGAAGATAAGAAGACAAGATGTGCATGGTAGGTAAAATGATATCCCAGCTTAGGGACATGCCCCAGAATTATAGACATCTGTGTTTTCCAAGAGAGGCTTTTACTGCTAACATTTTTTAACTCCATATTTTCAATATACCTGTACTGTAACATAAGCTACAGGCACGCAATTATTATCTGGACGTGAACTTCTTAATCATCTGGACTTTTCTCTGTGGTCCCAAATTTGTCATGAACATTTTAAGAGTGAAGGTTGTAACAAATTTGAGTGGAAAAAGTGTAAGTAATTCATTGGAACAGGTTTTGTTTACTTCATGTTTCCTGGTGAAAACTGATTGAGAACACTACCAGAAAAAAATTAAGTCAAGCATGCGGCTATTTAGCCATCTGTAAATATACCGATCACACACCAATCACGTTTACAGTCTTTGCAGCCAATAACATCATGGCTTAACTGACAGACAACTGACAGACTTATAACATCTACTGACGATTTATAATTCACTTGGCTGTGATGATGACTTCTGCTCAGGTTGTTGAAACGTCAGTCAATGTCACCTCAAACAGTCCTTCTCAGGACTACACTCACCCAGACGATGGTAGTTTACCGTTGTTATATGTCTCCTGGGTTCATACCATTTACAGTGTAAATATACCATATATCTCTTTTTAAGGTCCCACTCCTGTCAGGTAAACTAAGCTCAAACTCTTTCAATTTGTTTTTTCCTGACACTTTGGCAGCTTTCCAGTGCATCAAACCAATACTGGAATCCCTATGCTGAGGCAGCTATTTTTAAGATGTATAATCTATTTTGAAACACACTGATTCAGTCCTAAAAGATTAAAGCACAGCTAGAATATAGATTCAGAATTTTGTCATTTCAATGTTGACAGAAATAATCCAATTTTTTCGTTTTAATAATTATAATATTTATAAGCTCTGAGTCATAATGCACTGAGTCGCAGGTTCCTCTTTTTCAGACGTGGTGTGATTGATGCAAAAGCCAATAAGTAATGGTATTCAGGTTTCTTTAATTCTTATGGATAAGGGCAAACAAAAACATTTTCTAATTTTCTTTAGAAAACAACTCCATTGTGCCTCAAAACTGAAAGAAAAGTTACCCATTCAGTGCATATTTTCAATGGCTAAATACAAATAAGTGGTTTAACTAGGGAAACTTGTATTTTCATATTTCCGTATTACACCTGTCCCCACACGAATCACTTTATATGACCACATGCAAATATATTTAAATTTGTTAACAACTCATGAGTTATTTTCTTTGAGCTGCTTTGAGACTTGAATGTAAGAGATCGAGTTACAGGGTGAAAATTGAGATCTTACTTTTGATTTACAAAAGGAGGAGGGGCTATTTGTATTTACTAAGATGTTTTAATTCTACTATTTGCTTTTTCAGGACAAGATGTCAGCAAATTTAGTTCTGACGTCTTCAAACCAAAATGTGATGAGGTAATATGTTTTGCAAGATTTATTCATTTAAATAATGCCGCGTGTGTTTTGACGTATATTTTTCCCGAGAAAAAGTTGAAAATCAAATTAAAAGCGACAAAAAAACTAAAAGAAATATCGACTAGTAAACGAAATTAAAACGCATGAAAGAGGATTTTAAAAACCCTAATCTTTTACCATAAACGTGTAAAATAATTGCCAGAATTAAAATTCACTAAATATTAACACCAAAGCTAAATTCACGAAACAAACCCTGCTAACAAAAGCAGCACCTTACCTAGTGTTTTTGTCGTGGGTGGACTTTAAATATGTTGAAGCCGAGTCAGTAAAAAGAAACCTCAAAGCATTTTTTGAAAAATATTTCTCTGAGTTCGATATTAAGTCTTAAATATAGTCGAAGTCCGCGGACTATGCAGAAAGTGATATTTCAGCAGTTAACTATCAAGTAATATTTACCTGTGGGTGAATGTTGAGGACCTTATTCTCGTGACCATGTTGAAGAGGCGCTACTTTATGTTACCACACATGAAAACACACAAGGGTGAAATGAGGCGAAACGTTCCTTGCCTTGAAACTGCGTTACACTCCAAGCTTTGCAGTAGATAACGTTGTGCTTTGAAATAATGGTTCGTTCGAACGAACACTGCAGCCGCAAACTACCCTTGTTTGTATTCTAGGTTTGCATCTCAGTGCATTCTGTGGATGTTTTCAGAATGTATTGGACCTGAGTCACTCACGCGATATTAAAATGATTACAAGTATGGACAATACTGTGATTAAAAGCGATTAAATGCGATGAAACTGTCCGTTGAATATGCGTTGAGTTCCTGATGCTGTAATTGCATGCGTAATGTTCAGCTGACAAATTGGAGACTTCAAGCCGTGCTCGTGACGACAGAAGGTAGACAATCGACAATAACGGAAGTGCCGTTTACGCGAGGCAATACAAGATGGACAAGATGGTTCGAGATGGTTGGCAAGTATTTTATGAAAACAACCACTTGTGCTTTAGTATAAACGATTGGCTGGTTCCAATTTTGTTGCTCAAAATACGTAAACAAACCAAATATTCAGGCCTTTTGTGTCAGGTGTTATGTTAAGGACGTGAATGTTTATTCAAACGAAACCTTCATAAGCGCTCCACATGAAAGATGCATGCGTTTTCCGTGACTTCCTTCATGGTTTCGTGTGCATTATGCACAAGATGTCAATAATTGGGTGACAATGCAGTTAGCGTAGTGATAAAAGATAATTAAACTCGTTCTTTTCGAACTTCACAACTGTAATTGACACTGTCATAACAGGAAAATGTCGATTTACTTTTCAGGACTGGATCATCCCAAAAGCAGTCTTGTAGAATATAAGAAATCCTCCTATGAATGAGTAACAATTGACTTGAACCAACAGTACTTGAACGTACTACAAATGGTGTGCAATTAGTTAAAAGTAGGTCAACAGTTCTCTTCCTCTACCGCGACGCTGAATAAAACAGTATTAACACTAACTTGAATTGTTGCAGGAGATGATGTAAGGGTGACTTGAAAGAGTTCAGATCTTTCATTTAGGGAAATCGAGCGATTACATGCACGGCAACATATCCACAAGTCAGATCGCGTCTGTTTATAGAGCTAATTGCAACTAACGAAAATGCTTCCAAGGAGATGAAGTGAAAGATATGTTTTTGTTGTTACAATTGGGACTGCCGGTGAAAAACAACCTCGCCGCTGTTTGCAGGTCAGGTCTCGACATATACACCCAGATGTTTCCTGCCGTCTTTTCCTTGCGACGTGTGTTCCTTTTTACCTGTCCTCTGGCGCCGGGAACCACTGCTCGCAGGATAGTTCCATTTTGGATCAGTAGTGTTTTCTATCTTACGAATTGTTTTACAAATGGCAATCAGCTTGGTTTCCAAAGCTGCATTAAAATGCAAAACCTCTTTTACGTTAGAGAATGTCCATTGTTTACGCAATACAGACATGCAGACAAAACATTCAAAGACATCAGGACCTGTAAACTATCTTTGCTTGCCAAAGGATGAGGTCTTTTGTGATTTTTGTTTGCATTTTGTGTAAGTGCTGCTCGGCAATGATCAGGTCCTTGTCACTTGACTAGGATCAAATCTCCTCAGTATTACATTTATTTTTTAATTCTTTGCTTTACAGTTTTTCAAGCCGTTGTGAAAAGTTTTGTTAGGCTTTCTCATTTCTCTTATAGTCTGGACTAGCAAGCAGCTAGCAGCTTGCAATTCCCTGAAGGCAAATTAGAAACTCCGTAGAAATCAGTATTCATCTTATGATGACACTCGGAATAATATATTCGTAACTGTCAGTTGTAGACTCATCAAAATGAAAAACAGTTGTCCATGTCAAACATTATGCAAAAACTAAACCGAAAATGCCGAAAAAAAAAAGAACATAGAGCAGCAAAAAAGATTGGTAACAAGTAATTGTCGTTAAAGCCGATAATGACGATAACAAATTATTATCAAGCACAACACAATTAAGCAATAATGTCATTCCATCTTTCAGTGACGTTGCATCTCTCAGTTTGATTGTGAGCAGGTGCACATGACTCAGCTATTGCTTGGACGTGTAAATAGGTTTATTTTTTTGTTGTTTTATGTAAGCAAAATACAAAGGGAAGAAGAACGAAGAGCGTAAACAAAAACAAATAATAACTAAGCCGGCGCTTCTGGTGGTTAAACAACACCTAATTTCTCCTAACAATGTCAAGAGAATTGCTACCGACTCTGGTCTCGAGGGGAGGGGTGGGGGTCTTAATTTGTTCGAACAGCGTCAAGATAATTGCTCCCCGACTCGCGTGGGTGGGGGGGGGGGCGGGGGGGGGAGGGGAGAGAATCTAATTTCTTATAAGAGTATTAAGACAATTGCTCTTTGGCTCGCTAGAGGAGGGGAGGGTCTTATGTCTCAGAAGGGAGGAAAAAGCGTTCATCCTTTTACTGAACACAAGGGTAAATGTAATGGTTTTTGAGTCGTTTGGGGATGAAATAAGGTGTGAGTTTTCGTCATTTTTTAAAATCTGAAATGTGGTACGCTTTGCCGATGACAAAACAATATATAAATTGTTGCCAAAGGGCCGAAAAAAAGAAACGTTAAGGCTGAGTTAATAGAGGTTTTCGCTCCCGGGAGTTGTCTTCCCAAACTTACAAATTATCAGTCACCTGGCTTTGCGCTTGTGACTTCAAACGTAAAGAGACGCATTTTTTTTACGAGTTTGGCCACCTCAGAACTACTAATCTTGAGAATAACAGCCAACTAGAATTTTTTGTCCACATCTAGCTTGAATCTTCCGTAGGGACTGACTATTTTCGTTTCGACTGATCATTTCCGCGGGAAACGCGAAACGAAATAGCGAGCGACCCACATAAGAGAATACGACAGAGCTCCTAAATTCAACCTGATGGCAGGTTTTTTCCGATAGTAACACTTTATTGAAGACATCACATAAATTTTAAAAAAGCAATAAACTACTAAAAGGAAAAAGAAAGACAAACTACAGAAAAATAAATCTACAAAGCGTATTGCCAGTGATGCTGGTTTTTAGTGATACGCTCTCACACACACTCATACACCTACACTACACACACACACACTTGAACAGAGACTTATAAATGCCGATAAAAAAGGGCTGTGAGAGATAGTAATGAGATCAATATTGCAAGAGCTTTTCAATTAATTTTCAGTGAATAGTTTGTTTGAAAGAAAACTCGTTACAGTTGACTGGTTTTTGTAGAGTTTTGCAGGAATAACATGCACTGTAACGTTTGACTTGAAGAAGAAAGACGCATAGTTTTCTTTTCATAGAAATACTTGATAATTTGGGATACAGGTGGGATAGCTGGCGCAAACCGACGGTTTTCTGTTGGGATGTTGCTCTTTCGATTGGATCATTCAGTGTTAAGTACACTGCAAACTTTACGCTAAGTCACGGTTGGTCGACCACTAAGAAGTGATATTCGATTTTTTCTTGCGTGTCAGAGACAAGCATCGGATTAGTGAAATGTATATCCCTTGGTATTGACTTATTTAGACTCACGTTCAGTCGACTTCTTATAATTATGCAGTGGTCAGTCGTGATTAATGGCCGACGAGGTTACAAAACACGAGCGACGAAGTCGAATTTGGGAGCGTTGACTACTACAGCAGTCTCCGCCAGAAACGGAGTTTGAAAAAGTCTATTGATTACTGTGAGGCCAATTTTACAAAATTAACCGTTTTCACAAACTTTGGAGAGGCCATAAGACATTTAATGCATCTCAAGTAGCAAATACAAGCATGAGCTTCTACTTTTGAAACAGGCAATATTCTAGTTATTGTCGCAGGATACGTTGGTGAACCGTCAAAAACAAAAAAAACCAACTTACAGTGCGTTAACGTTGCTTTGGAATGTTTTTACCGAAAAGAACACTTGAACAATTTTGCAAATTATAAATAAGTTCTAATCTTAGTTGCCTTCCTCTAATCTTTCTCAAACTTTTGTCACTTGATTGCTGTTACACTTTCTGTTATATTCTTGTATGTAGTACAGGTAGTAAGACTATATTTGTTTATCGCTGAGTTTTGCATATGGGATTATTTAAATATATGTAAATGAATGTATCTACACAAGTGTCTCTGTTTATTTCGGGTGTCAGTAAAACGCCGACTCGGGGTCGGGGTCGGGGTCGGGGTCGGGGTGTCTCTTTTTTTTTTTTTTGCGATTTATTTGGAAATAGGTTTCTTTTGGTCAAAAAAGCATTGTTACGATGTTCGTGGAGTATCACTAAAAAAAACTATTTTTGATTCTTGTCTTGTCTCGATTTGGTTTGTTTTGTGCGACTTTTGATTTCTCAAATGAAATTTTAGTCTCCTACGCAGCCGTTCAGTCTTACTTAGGGTAGTTGGGGGGGGGGGGGGGAGCGTTGCATGACGACCCTAAGTAAGAACGGCGGCATGGGGGCCCCATGAAATTTTGATTTCTTTAAAGAAAACTGTTTGATTTATTTTGCTTCATTTGGATTTCCAAAATGTGTCCTTTTGATTTCTCAAATGAGTTTTTGATTTCCAAAAATTTCTCCGTTTCATTTCTCAAACGGTCAGTGTAAGACGCACACTGTGGACCAGGGGTATATTGCAGACTGCAGACTACGGGTAAAGTGCGGAATGAAAACTACAGACTGCAGACCAGGGAAAAAAATGAGAGAAACGACAGCCGGAAATACGTCTGGTTTCGTAGAAGTTCGAAGAATCTATTGAAATCTATTTAATATGGGCAAAATGTTTGCGTCAGTTTTCGCGTTCTAATAGGAAAGTTTGTTTACTAATTGAGAAGTAGAACAGTTTTTAAACCAAGGATTGTCCGGAATACGCTATTCATAAAAGAGTTTTGCTTCAACTTCAAGGTTCCAAACCGCTGTGACACCGGCACCATTGTGTGCAAACTCTGGAACCCAAACGTTAAACCTCTCTCCGTCAAGGGTCTCCTGATCTATCCGATGTCCCTTCCAGTACCTGCTCACAAGACTGCCGAACTTTAAAACTACACCTGTAACAAAAGCGATTTCAGCTTATTTTAGTATTTTACTTTTCCCTTCACAAATCAAGTTTCAAGCACATGGACCCAAATGACAAGCAAACTATGGGATTTCCTTGCTTACCAGAATTGCATCCTTTCGCCATGTTCGTAAAAGGAGAACGCGGAAAAGACTTTATGATTGACCACGTGACCATTTTTGCTGGAAAATGAGCCAACTGAAGGAAGCTCAGGTCAAATGCACAGTTCCATTTTTTGACAATTTATTTAAAAACATTTTCCGTTGAATCACAACAGATACGTTTTGGACCAAAAGGAATCTCTTTCCAAACAAATCCCTAAAAAAAAAATGAAAAAAAAAAAAGACACCCCGACCGCGACCCCGACCCCGACCCCGACCCCGACCCTGACCCCGACCCCGACTCCGAGTCGGCGTTTTACTGACACCCGTTTATTTCAATGAAAAAAGTTCATGGGCCTCCACTCCTGAGAGGGAAGAGCTCGATCAAAATTTCTACAAAACTGACCTTACGCGATACTTCAGTAACACTTACATCTGCCAAAGAAAATGTTGACTGAAGTTTTCCCCTCGTTATTTTCGATTTCGCGGATAATCACTTGGCAAAGTTCCGCCGGTACTTCTCAAGTGTTGACACTGAAAGCTCTTTGCCTTAAAGTGCACTTAATATTGTTCTAACGGTCAACAATGCCGTCAGCAGAAACGAAGCAAAGAGGGCTGCTCAGCCCAGTCAAATTTCTTATTTTCGCGCGCCGTTATGTCCCTTGAGACGCTGCTAATCTGTTGCCGTTGAAGTTTGTCAGTTTCCTCCTCGCTAACCTACATGACCAATAGCATTGTAGTTACCCCTCTGTTTGAAATTCTGGCGGATAGAGTTAGTTTTATGCTATCGGGGAAATCTGTATCTTCTATAGAAGCAGAAGCCTATGACCTGATATAAGGGAATAAATTTCCTACCCCCTCCCCTCCCCCGCCCAGGGTGAGACATGCACCCGAGGAACAATCCATGAACTGCAATTTTAACAAGAAAACCAGTTCTCTTTTTCCTGTATTTTTTTATTTATAGAACTGTGTTTCAGCTTTTCCTAAGGCAGTTTCCTATGTACTCGACAATTTTTATCGCGTCTTGTTCATCGCGGGGTAAGAGGCGGTAGTCACTTTCCGGTTTACCGATCACAAACATTACCGATTTTAGCGTTCCTACGGAGGCTCGCGGCTTTCGAGTCCTTACCTGTGGGAACTGTTTACAGTAATATTCATGCACGGCACACTCGAAGCGGGTAATGCGTGACCCAAGCCTTGCGTGATTTATAAGTTCCGGTACAAGTCAACATAATACATAATAAGCGAAACGGAAAGCTAGGGAAGGCCAGTGTCATCCTCGTAACTTTTCTGTATTGATATTAAAAGTAAAGATCTTTTGATACGCAATAACTGGATTGTTTGATTAACAATTGTTTACAAAGCAAGGACGACGTCACGCGCGCTCACGTCCTGTCGATCAGTACGTGCGTGTATGAGTGTCAATACACCAGTCAATAAATATTATGATATTGTTCCACAAAAAGATAATTTGAATGACACAAAAATGTTTATATTAAAGTTCGAAAGCAACCTTTAATTTCATTTTGAATCAATTTTGATTTGTGTGTCTCATATTTAATTTGATTTAAAGTGTTGGATTATAAGCGCCTGAAACTATGTAAACAAAAAATGAAATCGGAGCTTTTGACTTGACAGATCACGTAGACCTTCAAAATTGGCAATCCTTAAATTTATATTTATTATTTTATATTTACTGTCAGATCCTGGTTGTTTTAATTTATTCGTTTCGGAAGCTTATTTTTTCTTTGTACAGATATTGAAATCGTACGTGAAAGTTATATTTTTGCTAGGAAAAAACACCTATTGATACAAACAAAGCAAACGGACACTTGACAACCGTGTCAATTTCAAGATGTGAATTTCATTTCATATATCACGAGAATGCGAGTTATTAATAAAACTGTTCACGCACATTGTAGACGTCAAAGGTTGGTTTCCTGCCTTAACAAAGGATTATACAGTTCGAAAGAGAAGTAAGAAACCAATAAACTTCCCTGTACAAAGGCGTGCCTTGTGAACTGAAGAAAGATTCCTTAAGCTTCCTTTTTATGCCTGATAAATTGAAATTTTTAACTCAGCTTTCTTCGCCCTTAGATATAACCTACAGTCGATTAATGTGGTTTTGACTTTTGCGTTTGTGGTTTGAATCTTGACCATTCAAACAAAAGGTCTTTGAAAAGCAGTTCTTTCCTATGGACAGTATGGCACCTTCTATTTTACACTATTATACAAATAAAATTTTAGATTATTTTGGATTTATGTAGTGGTCTTTCTCGTAAAGAAAGGGTCAATGACGAGTACTATCAGAACTTGAGAAGGAAGATCATCCCAGCTAAAAACTGCTAAACTGCTAGAGTGTTCACTTTACGGAGTTCTAAGGAGGCGCGCCAGATCGTAAACAAACGATCGTCGCGAGCTACAATAGACTGGCTTGGTATGACAATGATGGCAATTGTGTGATTCTAGTAGCTCGAGTATAAAGCAAACCACAGACGATTGTTCTCAACGCAATTACGGTGAATCAATTGTTGAGTACGAGCGACACCTTCATGCAAAACCAGCTCTGTGTATTTCAAACCAGTATTCAATCAATTGAATGAAAGTTCAAGAAGTACGATACCCAACAATTACACGCATGCAAATCTTGATACTGCAAGAAACAATTTGTCTACATTAAACGGTGCAACCAGGCTAGACGCTCAATATTTTCTTATTGCACCGGTTCATTGACGGGTAAATATTACTACAATTGCTACAAAATCATTGCTTTTTTTCGACTTACCGGTCCGGCGGTTCGTTGTGTTGATCAAATCCTTGCAGCGTGCCTGGCGGGCTAGAATACCGTTTTATCTGCAGCGTCGGTCGTGGTAAATATTTCCCGAGATTTCTATATTCTCCAGCAGCAAGGCCACTCGGTCTTTCAGGGACAAACATTTGTCGTCTTGATCGATCCATGCTGAGTCGTATTGGTTACCCTCCGAAATTTACAAGGTCGAGTCTTGTCAGGGTTATTCGTCAAGAGCCGCTCCTGTCGGCAAACATCGAATAATATTTCCTCGAGTATCGATAGTCCACACGTGATGATCACAATAAGCAGAAATTATTTGACCACGGAAACAAATGAAGCGTAGATTAATGACGCTTGATGCTCGCAGGATTCATGTTGCGATGCTAATGGCTTGATAGACTCCAATCTCTCGAATGCCAGTGTCCTTAAAAGGTTTTTAAAACTCCAAAATTAATTCACAGTTGCGACTGCCCGCCAGCGACGATTCACATATGTGTAATTTGTGGGAAAATAATAAAAATAAGGAAACTTAAAGGGTAAAAAAATTCACATCCTCTTGTTGAACATTAAAACGACGTAATAAATGTTGATGTTTCAATCATACGATAACGCCAACGCGAAAGATTACAAACACTAACTCGCCATCTGTCGTGCCCCCGGCCGGGTTGTTTCCACGTTGAATATAATTAGGTTTCTTTAGAAACTGTGAAAACCACTTTATTTGCAGTGTTTTGGTGCCCAACCGGAAATGCTCTCCTATTGGGCGCTGGGTACGGAACGTGTCAACAGGCCACGAAAAAGGCCAGGACTGTCGGGATTTGCCATAGAGAAAGGTTTCTCTTTACGTTTATTACCCATTCACCTGATTCACCTATTTTGTATCTTTGCGCCTTTGCATTCTTTACAAAATGCCTGATTCCAGTACCAAATCAAATGGAATACCTTATTGGGCAATCAACATTGCTTCCGTTTCCCAAATTTCCGCGCCGCCCCCAGCCTGCGTCGCTGGCGGGATTGTTTGCGCGAGGGAGAAGTTCGTGCAGCCGCGCGAGAATGAGAAGCCAACTCTCGAGGGCCTTACGCCACTCATGCCGGCCAAAACTTTACCTTCATGTGCGTACAATACCGCTCCTGTCTCTACGCAGGCTCCGCCGCCAATGTCAAATGACAAGAAGGCCTATTGGCTTTAAACCCTGGCCGTCGGCCGACGTCCGCTTTTTTGATCTAAAGTACAAGACAACACTCCACTTATACTCCTCCTCAGGGGGCTTTGGGTGGGAGGAAGAGACTCCTACCTCTCATTTGTCCCTCCAGAGGAGAGGGATAGGGGCTTTGGATGAGAGGGGGGGGGGGGGGATTCCCACCCACACTCCTCCCTTGCAGGGGAAATGAGTAGTGACAGGAGCCCATGGTAAAGGCTTTGGGTGGGAGGCAGCTGGGTTTCCACTTGGCCAAGTTAATAAAATACAGTCTCGACTTAAGAGAGGCTTCGCTACCTTGCTGTATAAAACAGCTTGAAGAAAGGTTTCTGTTATTAGGGAAATTCTCTTACAAACGATTTACGACAAACACTTTCACTTTTGTTGTTGTTGTTGTTGTTGTTGTCAGTTGCCACTGAGGATTAGATTGTTTCAAACATGAGAGTGAGTGTTTCAACAGGATTTCCTACAACGAGACGAGAGTTTAGGAAATTGGGCTTGGGGGGGGGGGGGGGGGGCGAAATTCGAGTTGCTGTTCTGATGAAACACTCTCTGGAGTGTTTGATGATGTATCTTATAGCTTCTTGTCAGACATGTCACAACCGTGAAGCATGGGCTTCTACCGTGAAGACAAGAACGATACATTAGGTGACGCAGTCCTAGTGGAAACACTTGCCCTGATACCCTATTACTGGTTTCAAAAAAGGGGAAATGCCAGGTTGAATAGCAGGACATTGGCTGCCGGTTATTGCCAAGAGTACGACCCAATAGACATGTACTAGCACATGTTGTGAATGGACTTAGGTTCTTATGTTTAAACTTGCAAGGTTGATCAAACAGCTGGAAACGCCTAGAGAGGCTGAAAAAAAATATTAGTTTGTTTCCATTCAGCTTTCCTAGCTTTTCCTATCTTAGTTTTGTTTAAGCAAAACATTGGGCAAAATTGAGGAAGACGTTTTCAGCCTCTACTAAGTCCATTTCTGACCCTGATCTACAAAACGTTCAAGCTAAATTTTTTCCTGTTTGTTCAAGTGGTCCTCGCATATTGAACAGAAGTCGTGTTGCTTTGTTTCCCTGTTTAACCTTATTATCTTCGGTTCTGTTGCTGGCATTCTTCAAACAAAGGTTTGAATAAAGAGAAACTTGTATGGAAATGAAATATTTATGAACTGCAGATGAAAGCTGTATATAGATGATAGACCCTCGCAGTTGTGTACATAACTGCGATGGTCTATCACCTGTTTAAAAAATATTACATCCGTAGTTGATATATATGGTATTTCAAGTATTTTACTCCCATCTATTCTTCTTTTTACGGGAATACGACGAACTCACTTACGCACGGCACTTTCGGCGCGGAATTTAAGTTTTTAATGAGCCCGCACGACATGAGCAGCGTTAGCGTTATGATAATGAATGCCACCTAGCCACGTTTTGCCTATTGTTACGGAAGCTTATAGGTGCCATCCGAGATCCGACATCCGACATCCGACATCCGAGATCCGACATCCGACATCCGACATCTAAGATCCGAGATCCGACATCCGACATCCGACATCCGACATCCAAGATCCGACATCCGACATCCGACATATAAGATCCGACATCCGACATCCGACATCCGACATCCGACATCCGACATCCGAGATTCGACATCCGAGATCCGAGATCCGACATCCGACATCCGACATCCGACATCCGACATCCGACATCCGACTTAAGTGGTCAGCGGAGAAATTGGCAGGCCGCCATAATCAAGATGGCGGAATTGATGGTGGAGATGTCAGAGTCTATGGCGGAGGGATCACCTGGAAAGGTACGTAGTGATACTCAGAAGTTACACTTTTTAAAATCGTTTGGTTTTCTTAAACAGAGAGGTCGTTATCTTCCACTTTATAACATACTTAATTTTCCTGTATATTTAACGCCATTTTTAGTGACTTCATCACAGGCCATCACTCATCAGTACTACGTAAACGTGTTTTGATAGGACGGAACCCATTATATTGTATTAATAGTGATTTTCGAGATACGAAACTTTGCAAACGTTTATGGTACTCTTAACTTTTGGTTACAGCGAATGCCCCAGTAGAATTCTGCATTCTTTATTTCTTCTCAGATCGTGTATGTTCACTTGCGAATCACCTGATCGAACCTGATCTGTGTGATTGCAGTGCTCGGCAGTCTGAGATTTTTAATTTATTCTATGTACTTGTAAATCTACTGCATGCGTTTTTCTTTGTATAGAGTCATTGCAGATGATTATTTTAAATTGCAATCCTAACCGTTTCTGGCACAAACATCATACATGCAGTATGTGTGTCATAGAACTTGTTTGGTTTTGAGGCGTATCATAGTTTTGAGTACCTTATTCTCACTTAATTTCGCGAGTATTAAATTTCGCGATTTGGGAAAAATCACAAAATTTAATACTCACGAATTTAAGTGAGAATAAGGTATGTGGACCATTTAAGTTATAATGCAACAGGGGGCATAGGAGGTGGGGGAGGGATGGGGGGAGATAATGGACAGTTATCAAAAAGAAAATTCCTGCTTGGCATTTTTAGAAGAAGAAAATACTCTGCAAGGTAGGACCGTGTAGAAATATGTATTGCAAAATAGGTTAAAAAAAAACCAACACAACAATGATATTATCCAGTTAAGAAATCATTTGTGTCAGGAATGAAAAATACTGTTTATGCAATACGTTCAAGTTTTATACCATGAAATATCCCACAAATGACTAAATTTTTGTTAGTACACACATGGGCCTTTTCACAGTATACCATGAGAAAGCATTGCATAACTAATTTATCCCATGTCACTTAACATCATGAAAAAACCTCAACATCACAGTCTAACTTGAAGAAAGCCACTTTTGATACTACTTAGAATGCCCAAATGATCGACAGCTTGTCCTACCTCTGTCTACTTTACCTGCATCCAGAAGTAGATGGCAAGACAGCTGTTGAATGTTTCTGAAGGCATTTCAGTAAGGCTTGTTGTTTGAAATGTCGATCCATCTTGGTCTTCGTAACACTGCTGAACTGTTTGTTTTCGTTGCTCTTGATTAATAATCTCTGGAGTTTTTTGTGAAATACTGCCCATTGGATACCGTAAAATAAGCAATGGGTTTCAAGCTCTTTGATTGGTTGTATTCTCTATGGCATGGGATAAATAGTATTGCCGAATCCCACACACAGTACTGCCAATACTGCCTCTAACAAGACAGAAAAGTAAACTGTGCTCCCTCTCTTTTTGTTTGCATGCAGTGATCTGATCTTGCATTCAGTTAGCATTATTGATGATTTAAAAAAGTTGTGAAAGGTCAAGGGGTTGTTGTGCTGTGATGCAAAAGTGTCACAGACCAGTTGGTTAGACTGAAAATCTAGATAGACCAAAAGACAACAGCAGTAAACAGGTTTTTAATGTTATATTTTACAAATCTGATTACTGTAAAAATTGGTAACTTTAAATGGGAGACTTTCATTAGGCATGAGATCATAGTTTTGAACTGTCAGCCATCTCACAAATCTTTATGAATTGTAGAAAATAATTATTGGCTACCAGAACAGGTGCACAAAACCATTAAACATTTTGCTATTTTTTGGTGATTACTTAAAAAAACAGAACTTGATGTCAAAGGGTTACAGATAGGAAGTTCAGAGAAGGACATTCAGTGCTAGATATTTAGCCCGCCTGGAATCGTGCCAAAAATATCTCAACTAAGGTTTTTATTTCGTTTTTAACTACTTGTGTTTGCAGAAAATGTCATCCTTAAGCTAACTTAGTTATCTTGATTGCTTAACAATTCTATATACATATAGAATACTTTCAGGTGGTTAAAATGAAGCATTTGGTTAAAATACTGTACATGTAGAGTGCTGGTTATGTAGTGTACTTGATACCCTTCCTGGCTGCTGGGCATGTTGCACTGTGAAAAACTGCATGTAAACACTAGAATTAACTTTCTATTTCCCCCCAAAGGTTTCAACCTTTCTGAAATCTATTGGAATCAGTCAGGATGTTATTGAACGTTTTGAAAGGGAAAAGGTAAGAAGAAAAGTTGTTAGTCCATAAAAGATAACATTACTATACAAATTCATTTCTTACATTTCACCTAGGAGAGTATTCAACAAAGTTTTGTATGGGGAGGCCCTGTCTCGAGGTCCAACGCCCTTACCCTTTTATATACCTTTTTTGACAGAAAAGCTTACCCCTTTCACATACCTTCTATTGGCAAATGGTACTCCTTTCACATACGTGGTTTAGAACTGTACATTCCTTTTAACTGCTGTAAATGTATTGTCTATTAAATATGAATAAATTGCAAAACCAATAAATTTTCTTGACTTTCTTACAGCCATAAGATTCTTCTGTGGCCCTTAAAGTTCATTTTACAGGCTGTAATGACAGATTTCCCTACCCTTTCATATACTTCAACTAGTGAAATCCCTACTCTTTCATTTACTGTAAAAACCTGCGAGTAAGAACCTGGTTTTTAAGAACCTGTCATGCAAAATTGTGCCAGTTAGGCCCCCTCTATACAACAAACTGTTTAGCCTGAAATTTGAATCAGGTTCTTATTAATAAAATCTATGAAAAATTCTGTACACAGGCAAATAAGATAAGTCATCATTCAGGATCCTCTTTGTAGACGTAGATGTCCTATCACTCAAACTGCAATGAAATAGTGTGCAGATATTAAAATTAATGAGGAATAAGCTGAATACCACTAAAATAATACTCTAAGCTACGAACCTTTGTACCTATTTAAGACCCTAAATAGCCTAAACGTGTGCTAATTACCATTTCTGTAAGAACCTGTTTATTCTAACTTGGAAAATGCAGGTTCTTACTCGCGGGTTTTTTACTGTACCTGAAGCCTGAAAAAGGTACAAATGTACTACTTTTGGGCCGAGCCTCCCCAAATAGGCCATTTTAGGAAGTACCCCCCAGGACATTTCACTGTTTTATAGTACCTTATTTTTTGGGAAGTATTGGTTTAAAAATAAAGTTAACGTTAATATATATAGTTAAAATGTGCATTGCTAAGGGCCTAAATAGATAAGGTTTTTAACGTAGGTTCTAGATGATGTGTGCTAGTGATTTTTGTGTAGCTCTCGTTGGTCAACAAGAAATGCAAGAAAACGAGCAGGACTAAAGCTATTGTAAAGCATGTTTTTTTTAAGGGAATTTTACTTGGAATCCTTTGACAGTCATTGTTAAGTTTTTTAAATGGCTAGAACAACTGTGGGGTGGAATTTAACCTTGCTCTTTAAAAAGGGTTAAAAGCGGGATTGTTAGTTCGTGATTTAGTTACTTTTAAGCTTACGTGGTATTGATTGTTGCACTTTTTACAAAAGGAGCTCCGTTTTTCTTTGACATTTTGTGTAGGTTGACGAGACGACTGTTAAGTTGTTGACGGATACCCAATTGAAAGAACTGGGGCTTACTGCTTTGGGGCATCGGATGAGATTAAGAGATTACTGCTCGAAACGGAAAAAAGTCGGTAGTGACGAGAATGAAAGGAAAGAAAAACTTGAAAAACTGCGAGTACTTATTGGAGCTAGCGCACAGTCGAAGTCAAAGCGTCAAACAGTCAAAGATACGGCTGCGACAAAAAGGCAACAGCTACGCTTCGAGTTTGGGTGGAAACACTGGTCTGATGGAAGATTTAAACAAAAGAAAGTGAACCATGGAGGCGGGAGCAGGGTATGGGATGTCCCAAGATTTGCGACCTTGGACGACTGCTTAGAGATCGCTAAGAGCCTATTTTTCCCAAGTCATAAAAGCCCAGCAGGTAATGCCAAGGATATGGCGTTTGCATTAGGCAATTATAGCGGCGACGTCATCGGTGACCTCGAAGAAAATGGCCAACTTTGCAGTTTTACCGCGGAGAGATACAAAAGGGTCACTGGATTAAATCGCCCTAGACTATACTTGTTATCAAAATCTCTCGACGACTCTGACGATGGAATGTCAGAGGATGAACTGAAAGCTTCATCACTTGAAAACTCGGGGAACGTGACCTCGCCTCCACCTATATTTGATTTAGAGGCAAGTGGTAGCTGCGAAAAAGATGCTTTAGAGTCACCTTCGGAAAGCACTACAAGTACATTAATTGGAACATCAGAAGATCGAAAAAAACTTTTTGACGAGTTGGAAAAGCAAGTGAAGGAGTCAGAGAGGATTGACCGAGAGAAGGCAGAGCGGAAGGACATGGAAAGCGAGGAAACAAGGAAGAAGGCGGAAGATGCTATTCGCTTAGCAAGGGAAGAGGGTAAAGAGCTGGAGAATTTACGAAGACGACGAGAATTAAGAGTGCCTTGTGAACCACGAGAAGATGAAGAATGCGCTGTATTATGTGTCAGGCACCCGGTGCTTGGAAAAGTAAACCGAAGATTCAAGACGAATTCCACTATGAGCGAGGTTTATGACTGGGTTGGTTCCCTCAATTTAACACCTAAATACTTCAGTCTATCTGTATTACCTGGAAAGCCTATTTATCCTGACGAGACAATCGCACGTTTTTCTGGAATGACCTTGTCCATGATTGAGCAAGATGAACCCCTTCCACTGTCCAGTTGTGATTATGAGGTCTCATTTTATGATGGCACAGATGAGCCTGAACTGTTGGACGATACCATTGTAGAGAGCAGCTTGTCTGAGGAGGGATACTGTGACCTGTTACCACTAAGTGATAAACCACCCGACATTTTGCTATCTGGGGAAGAGGCCTGCGCAACGGCAACTACAGCTGAAAGCTATAAGGAATTAGATGCAAAGAGAGAAGCAGAACGTACTAAACTTAAGGAAACCTATATTTCATTCTCGCGTAACGAAATTGTCGGCGAACTTTTGAAACTATATAAGGACGACGACATCCTTATAAAGAAAATTCTTCCATCATTTGAGGAAGAAAATGCATCTGGTGACGGTGTTCTTCGTGAGGTCTATTCGTTATTTTGGCAAAACTTTGTATCTGACAATTGCTTTGGCAGTAGTCAATTTGCCGTGAGGATCGTACCGCAAATGTCAGATAAATACGTAGCTTTAGGTCGTATCATCACCCACCAGTTTTTGCAATGCGGCACATTTCCTGTGCAGCTTGCTAGAGCGTCAGTGCATCACATGCTCTTTGGAAAAGTCAGCGAAGAGTGTCTTCTAGACTCATTTCTTCAACTCCTCCCACCCAAGCAAAGAGACATTTTTGCTGGAGCTCTACAAGGACAGCGTCCATTTCCCCTAGACGAAGTGATCGACGTATTGGATGACCACAATGTTCAAACGCTCCCATCACCAGAGAATTTGAGAGGCATTGTTTTGCAAATAGCTACAACGGAGTTCGTGGAAAAGCCATTTCTCGCTCTCTTAAAGATAAGAGAGGGAATGGGCCGGTTTTGGGATGAAGTATCCCCACAAAGTATCGACGCAATCTATCAGTTATGTGTTGCCACTCCATCTACAGTGATAGATCACCTGCACTGTGTACCACTTGATGCCCAGGAGGCCAAAGTGTTCAGGTGGCTCAAGCGTTATGTGAGCGAAGCTGACCCCGGTATGTTGACAAGGCTTGTACAGTTCTGCACAGCATCTCAGACCCTTCTACCGGATCAGAATATCTCAGTCAAGATGGAAAATATGCAGGAGATGGCTATGCGTCCCAAAGCACGGACATGCTTTCAAATTCTACATCTTCCGCGAAACTACTTCTCGTTTCATCAGTTGAAAGAGAATCTCGATTTCTACTTAAGCCCTTGCACTTCATGGGAATTTGAGGACTAAGTTATGTTGCTTACTTTGGAAATAAACACCTTATGAAATTTTGAAAGTGTTTGAAACGTTATGGCTTGTATGACAAAAACATACCAAGACCGCTTCTGAAAGGATGGATTGTTGAGTGTCATGGTTGTGTTCTAGGCGGACATGTTCAGTTGCTAAAGGCAGAAAATTCGTTTGACTTGGGGAATTCAAAACTTGAACTAACTGCAAGAAAAATGTTTAACTGTGACCTTGCATCTGTAAACACGAACCAGATTAGGGATTTGCTTACATTTTGTAGAATGAAGTTATTGTTGAGTTAATTAGTGTAGGGTTAAGTTGTTGCAGCTAGGCTCGTGGTTGTGCACTAAGCGTTAAGTTTGTAAACGCACTACTTAAAAGAAAGATTTTACATTTTAAGCTTGCATATTTAAATAACGTACCATAGTTATGGGTTAAGGATTTGCTTAAGTGTCAATTAAAGTTTCTGTTTCGTTAACTAGGAGCTATGTTGTTGCAGTGCCTGCATAAGATAAACACATAAAAGAGCACAAGGAAGAGTTTTCTTTTAGTGTGCGTCTATCGCGAACTGCCCGAGGATCAGTAGGCAAAATACCAAACGTACTTGTAGACCACATTTGCATTTCTCTACTCTACAGTGTAAAGCTGAATCAGATACTTATGCAATCGGATGTGCATTACAAGCTCGCGTCCCCGCCCACGTTTCAAATCGATGGTGGGTAGAAGTGTGAAAGGGAAAGTGGAAAACTCTTGTCTGTGTTCCCCACCCACCAACCCCCACCTTTCAGCAAAACGTACCCGCCTAGAGTCATCTCTTTTAAGCCTTCGCCCTAGCAGACTTCAACTTCAATCACTCAAAGTTTCAAACAAGTAAACGTTTTGCACAAAACGTCGAGTTGAAGCTGTTTACAACACTTCAAACAAATATTTTCTCCGTTTTAATATGTCTTACCATTATACAAGCCCTATCAGCCCTAAATATCGTCGTCCTCTATGGGTCGATAATCGATATCACTTCTTCACTTCCGGGTTATGACTGACATATCTGTCAGCGTGATCTAATTACTGCCAGCACAAGGCAGCTTCCTCTTAGTCCTATTTCTGCCCTAAGATCTCGACAACTCAACTTTGAGGTTATCTGTTTCGCATTTTGTAAGCAGTTCCCAGGCTCCGCCGCGTAGCACCCCACGAAGCGAACAAAAAATGTAAGCCTAAATTGTTAAATTTTGTGAGTGCAAAGAATTCCTTCTGACTACACGCTGTTAAACAAAGTAGATTGAGATGCATTTGTTATAGAGTTTCTTAGCACTCACATGCACAGTCCTGGAATCTGCGATTTCGTGGTTTCACATTCGTTGTGTTGACGTATGGGGTTGAGGTCGAAAGTCGGACACAAATGCGAAGAAAAGTTTGCACAAAAAAGGCAAGTTACTCATTTGTTTAAGTGAGGAATCGCAGAAGAAGGCGATGTTCCTTGTGTCTCAAAGTGCCATGGTTCCATGATCAAAATCCTGAACACAATCGATGATATCTTGTCGCGAGGGGACAATAATTTGTTCTAATGTGCCTCCCGACAATCAACTGCATAATCGTCTTCAGTAGGTAACCTACCCAATGTAATTCACTCCTTTGTCTAATCAACTGTCCCTTAACTTGCCTAACTAGGCAAACTTATCGAAACAAGCTGAACTATAATTTGCCCAAGGAGGCGGCAAATAAAAAAAAGTGAATTGGCCAGCTAGGCGAACAGACTGAATTCTTTGCCTCAGTAATAAGGCGAATGAAACAAGATAGGTTCTACGCAACCTTTGAAGGACATTTACTCCATGTTTTACCCACGCGAAAATACAAGAAGCCCAAATAAATAGATTATTTACTGCCCGTCCTAGCCCTCTATCTTTCTACATGGGGTAGCACTTCACTCCCATTATGGAACCCCTACCTAGTTTATATACTCGACGTCGCCCACAAAGTTTTAGTCAAGTTAAATTTAACTTTTTTTAAACGACTAACTCCTGTAAGGAGATTGAGAGCTAGCCGTTTGTGCGAGCAAACCGAGCAGGTATATAGTTTGGTATCGTCGGATAAACTACATACAGCACACGTAAATCAGCGTTCCTCCCAAGATTACGTAAGGAGCCTTACTCTAGCAGTAAAATACTTTACTAAGACGCTTGAGTATTGTTACTGACTTGTTTACATACATAGATATATAGTGATTCAAAGACAAACTCAGGTTTGCGCTATTGTTTATATATAATATCTTGTCAGTTATCTAGTGTAGTTACAGTTTCCTCAGGAGATTACCACTGATATTTAATGAAGTCCTTGTTTGTTTAGTTAAGGTTTCTGTTAACCAGTCCATAGGAGTGAAGTCACTTGGCCTTGCACGCTTCACAATGTAATGCATTTTACAACTTGTCAGTTACTGTCAGAGCTGCCGCATCAAACTACCCCTTGTAAAAGGGTTAAAAGAGTGAAGTACAAATTTTCGGCCTCTATGACGTTTTTTGGTTCTGTGAGGGAATTCTCCTCCATCAGCATCTGAAAAACATCTACGAATTCCTTTTCACATCCAAATCGACTTTGACCTTCACAGAACGCTTCCTCGACAACATCCAGAGTATCAAGATCCACTAATGTCTTGTAGTCACTTGAATCTTTGAAGAGAGCATTACAAAGAGTAGATTTAATGAAAGAATTCAGTGCAAAAGGATGAAACTTGCGAGCAACACCCAACCTGGGGATCCATAATAATGTTAGCAGTATTAAAGAAAAATATAACAATTGTCGCGGGATTATTTCCTTCATCTACCTAATAATGAAAAACTGGTGCTAATCTCGTGCCCAGTTTTCGGCTCTGTTGCGGGAAGAGGGCCGGGTGCTTCGTAAGAAAGTAAAATAGGGGGAGCTCAAGCGACAACGACAGCGACGGCAACGAGAACGGCAGAAAAGCGACGAGAACGGTAGAACAACAACTTTACAACGTGCATCACGCTTTTTTGTACATTTCTTTGCCATCACTACACGACTACGACGTGAAACTTCCTAATTTCACGTTTTAAGGAGGAAGTGAGCACAAGACAACGATTTTCGTTTTCTTTTTGTGAAATAAGATACAGTCCTTTAGAATCCAACTCCTAAAAAAATCGCCAACATTTCACAAATTAAAAGAGTTAGAACAAGAGCGATGAAGTTTGAACCAGCGCGAATTCCCTTTTTCCGGTGACGTTTTCGCTGCCGTTGCCGTCGTAGTTGCTTAAGTTCCCTAATGTCAAGGCAACGCATGTGGACTGAAATAGAGCTATGCTTCCCTTTCAGACATTTTATCTTAACCTTAAAGAACTGCTACACTCAGTCTTTTTGAGCAAAAATATCATACAGTGAACTGAGCTAACTTGTTTACATAATATTTGAAATCTATTGCATTTATGATGCCATTTCTACTCTCTTCAGATGCATGAATTTAAGCAGTTAGCAATTAATGCAGTGAGACACCCTACTTGTATGTTCTGGAATGAAAAAAAGTACATCCGGTTTCCCAGGTGGTGTTTCTTGATTCGGGTACGGTCTGATCCTGTGCGTGTTCCAATGACGAGCCACACGGTGAAGTTCTGACTGCAGCAGTGGCATAAAGGAAAACTTCAAGCAAGCCCTGCAAAAGGTAAAAGATTCATGATAATCTGTTTCGTGATGGTGATTAGTACTTCGGGGCACGAAACCGTAAACATTTTTCGTAGTCAAACAAAAAAAGTAAAAAAGAAAAAAAACTTACGAGTGAACTGGATTGTCGTCACAGAAGAGGCCATTATCCTTTAGGTCCTGCAGGATCATATAGATTCGTCGTCAATGTAAAATTAGAGTGTCAATTAATTTATTTCTAATGTTAGGACTCTGACTAGTTTTGCCATTCATTAACTCGTGACAGCAAGAAACCTGCTTGAAATAAAATAGGAATATGCCTGCAGCATTCCAGTGGCCAAAAAATCCTGGCGGAGTTTTGTAACAAAAGATCTGCGCATATATGTTATTCCCGAATACGATAAATCGTCTTAAATGGTTCCAAGGGTTCGCACCAAAAAGGTCAACCTTGTAACGGTTTATATGGGTAAAATGGTAATAAAATTATGAACATGAACAAGCCAATGTCTGAAATAATATTGTCTATTGAATCTCTTGCATATACCTTGAAATAGACGATCCACCAATCTGCATTGCTCTTTCGCAAGAACGACCACCATGCTTCTATTCGCTATAAAGGAGAAAAAGGAGGTACAGTCCTCTCGGTTCCGAACATTGTTATAACAAGAAAACACACAAAAAAACATACCTGATTGGTCACTGATCTTCCATACATGAAGCTTTTAGCTCCAGCAAATGCGTCATTGCAATCTGAGCGAAAGAATCTTTGCAGGCCCGCGATGATCACATTTTCAGTGCCATTATCAGCTCGTATAATTCGAGGAACACCTGCAAAAAAAGTGGTTGAAGGGAATTCTATTAACGCAGGAATAGATTTGAACAAGCTTTGTAAAAGATTTTGTACGAGTATCTTTTCAGGGCCTTGAGAAGACTAAGGACAGTACTACTTTCTAGCATCGCTGCTCTTCTTCTCAAAAAAGCGGTTTTCCACTGGCCAGTTTGGAATCTTAACCTTGTTACGTTTATTTTATTGCTTTGCTTCTGTCATTTTCTCGGTCCCACTAGCCTTTATGACTCAAATACTGCAGAGAATACACTTTCCATTATGATAACGCCTGGGACAGACTATAACGAGTCATGAAAACGAGGTTCAGACAGTTTAATGACGACGAATGTAATACCCAAAAAAGTGACAGTCACATAATGAATTGTACTGTCAAACGAGAACCACATCAGTTCCAAATAGGTAGAATAGCTGTTGCTCAAAAGTACTTAACTTGGTAAACGTCCAGATAGGTTCTATACAACCTTTTAAGGACATTCAAATCACCGTTTTAGTTCAGTACAGTTATCCCGGTGAACTTTCAATTATTGCCTATATAGTTCCTGCTATACCCTCCATTTGACGAACGCATTCTGCATAATATTTCGCTACAACAGCAGGATTGTTATTTGATGCTCCAACTTCCAACCACATTATACGTCTTGAGTACCTGAAATCGAATCATACGTTTTTTAATTCGGGTATGACTGTGACACAGAGAGACTAATTTACTTTACTGTTCGGAAATCCGTAGTTGCGTATATGATTACTCTCAGTAGTTGATTGACAGCTTAGTCACTATGTGAGGAGCTGTAACTCAAGCGTGAGAGAATGGAGGAAGCGAGAATTTAGTTGGAAAGGTTTGAAAGAATGTAACCTCGAATAGACCAGTTGATTGTGAACCGTTGAACTGTCGATCGTCGAATGGAATTAAAGATTGTATACAGTCCTCCAGAAGGTGTGAATGTTTTTCAACATTTACTATTGCTTGGTTTTGTTGTTGTTGTTAACACATCAGCCAAGCAGATCTCAAATGATGAATCACTAATTTTCAAATGAGTCCTACCCATCAATTGCTCCATGAATGCAAAAACCGAAGGGCTTGAGCTTATCATAGCCATCAATGTGCCATATATAATTGGGCCCCTGCAACATAAACATGCCAAGGTATATTTCGAAATGAAGAAATGTGGGGAGGTTCTTTGTGAATGTATCGCCTGGTTAGCTCGGTTGGGAGGGCGCCGGTCTGCTGAGTGGGAGGTCGCGGGTTCAAATCCAGACCAGACCAACACTCAGGGTCTTTTAATAACTGAGAAGAGAGTGCTGCCTTTGTAATGACATCTGCAAACGGTTAGACTTTCTAGTCCTCTTGGATAAGGACGATAAACCGTAGATCCCATCTCACAGCACTTTTACTTATCTGGTTCTTGTGGGAGGTAAAAGAACCCACACCACTGTTCGAAAAGAGTAGGGGACATAGACCCCGTGGTCTGGCCAACTTTTCCTGAGCTGGGTGGGTTATCTGTAAGGAGAATTCTTAATATAGGGATAACGTCATAATCCTCCCCCAAGTGTTGTAATGGCTACCTTTAAACAATGTTTACTGAATGTATTCATCTATCTACCCACCTACTTACCTACCTGCCTGCCTGCCTTCCTTCCGGGCTGCCTTCTGGATTCGCTCTGACGAAAGGATTGCGCTCAAAACTTAAGCTTTTCAATATCTCCCATGGCTGAAAATCTACTTTTATTACCCGTTCAAGTAAACAAAACGAGACTTTTCTAAAAGTCTCTTCGTCTGTCTGCTATCTGTCGTCTGTTTTTTTTTTTGTTTGTTTGTCCCTAGCCTGCGTAGCAAGCGTTTCTGTCGCCGAGGCGAAACGTCCCTAGCAGTGAGGTGCGAGGAGAGACGGCTGTTTTCGCAGGCTATGACAGCCTGTCTGTGTGTCCATTTCTCTACAATACCTTGCAAAAGTACTTGCGTCTAATAAGGCGTCCTTTTCGCCTCTGGCAAACTCCATGTGGATCCAGAATGCCCAAAGCAAGTCGAACAGTCTCTCTGTCAAAGGAAAATAAAATCCAGGTGATTCATCTTTATAGCTGAATTTTCGGCTTTAACAGTTGCCAGAGAGAGTAGTACAATGGACCACTTGTCTAGACGTCCTAGATAATAAAGCTGTGTTCATTGTGAACATAAATATATGAATCTTCAAATCTTCAAATTTTTCTTCAAATGAATCAATAAATCTTCAAATTTGTAGCTGAGGCATTCCGTAATGTGACAGTGTCAATAACAAGGTAACAATCTTACCTGCTCACCATTAATCCATGGTCAGTTTGCAGCCTTTGGTGCATTTGCCGGTATCCAATGATACTACCACTCCCCTTAAGTTCTTCCTAGTTAACATAACATAGAATGTCATTCATTGTACCTTTTAATCGGATATTTAATGACCATAGCCGTTTATAAAATGATTTGAATCATGACGAGAATCCCTCACCTCTATTGTATCCATAACATTCTCCAAATCTGCCTGCAGGCCCCTTCGTCGAAGTCCTAACTGACCGTTGATCACACGTTTCAGCTGCCTAAGGCTAATGTTTCATAATGAAGAGAGATTTCAGCGAACTTTCCTTGTAAGGTCGTGAAAAAATGTGGGTTTATAATTTATCGAATAGTCACTACGTTACCTTATACGGATTCCATGAAGCAAAACTAGGAAAGCCTGGATTTCCAAATACGAAAAGCCACTCTGGAAGTAATCTTTTATCAAGTCAGTTCCTTTGGATATTTGTTAAGGATAGGACTTATACCGTCACTTTACTATGTGAAATTATGTATGAGAGCTTCACTAAATCTTGAAGCCATAAACTATAACGTTGCTTCCAACCAAAGATTGTCTTTAAGGCATTGTCTTTAACAAAATGACGGTCATTTTCTCCGGTATGTGTGACTTGAAGATGATAACACCAACAGCTCATGGTCATTTTTCATTTACCTTCAGGGAGAATTTCAGTGTACTTTACGCGGTGGAACAGAAGAAGGTTATGACGAAAGAAATAATATTTTATGTCAAGCCCTTCCCCACTCAAACCAAAGGTGCTTTTAGTAATCGTAAAGCCCATTCCCAAAATCTACAGGCTTTCAGTGAATAAAGGTTAATAAAGGATGTCTTTCAGGTCGCCTTAAAAATCAAATTTTTAAAATCATGTTTACCGTAATACATACCTATTATAACCAACCGCGTGCACTTAATGGAATACAGTAGAGGCCCGGTAACTCAAACTCCGAGGGGAAAAATAGTTCGGGTTAGCGAGGGTTCGCGGAGTTATCCGAGGTCGATGGAATCTTCAATTTGCCATACAAATAACTGATAGTTTACTAATGTTTGATTACTTCAGAATACAGTGCAAAACTTATCTCATGATCAGAAACGTAACACGATCATGTATTTTTTAATACGATAAATTGTGAGCTGTCCGTTTAGTTCCATTGCATGTGAAAGAGACGAGAAAACTCCCTGGTTTAGTGATTAAACCGGGCATCAGTGTTCTACACTAAGTATGTGAAAGGGGTACCATTTGTCAATAGAAAGTATACAAAAGGGTTATATTTTAGTGTAAAAAATTATATATAAAAGGGTAAGGAGCAGAGCCTGCCCGTCTAAAACTTTGTCGACTCCCCCTGCCCCCCCCCCCCCCCCTTTAACCCGACGGTAAGCGAGTAGGTTAGTTATCCTAGTTTAAGGGTTCTATTGTATTATGAAGAAAAAACAATCATCGACTTTCCTTAACAGTAGGCCAATTTACTAGCTATAGGATGCTGTGTGCAACATGAAGTCTTGAAATTCCTGTATAAGAACTAAAGCAATGTAAAACATTACATCTGTACTGTTTTATAACTTAGTTTGGCACAATTGAACACCTAGCAATCAATCAGTTTATATGCACGGTCAGGTGGTAAATAACGAATAAAACCTTACTCCCGCGTTCTGGGATCTGACGTGCAAATACACTGCACTTTCAGCTATATACATTTGAGCTCGCTTTCACCACTTCGTGAGTGCTTCCCTGCCCAAAATCATCTACTTAATCCACCTTTAAGACAAACACGCTTTTTATTCTCCCTTTTTAATGATCAATGTAATGTCACGGGACTAACCTCACCTATAATTATATGAAGTTTCTTCATGATCCCCCCCCCCCCTCACCCCTCCATCCCACACACACACACACACACACACACACTCCCTGGCTTCAAAAGTATTTCAAATAGCACTGAATGCAGTACAACAAGCATGGAAATATTTGATGCTCTCCATCCATTTAGAAAGTTATTTTGATAAAGGCTGCGACTTAATCATTCCAAACTTAAGGGATTAAAGCCCACTATATGTCTTGAAATTATCATATTACTTACAAGCACGAAATGTGAAAGAGTAAATGGTTTAAATTCATCGTACAGACCTGAAAAGGATACGACTTCGCTGCACGTTTCCTAATGAAGGAGCATACCGGGGTAATACACATTCGCAACAATGTAAAATGATAAAAATATAAAAGAAAACCAGAATAGTCCGCATTATTTCCTTTCAAATCTCACTTCGTAGGTCGCTTGGTCCCAGGCACCACACATCACGGCCATACTTTCAAATGTCGGATGTCGGATCTCGGATGTTGGATGTCGGATGTCGGATGTCGGATGTCGGATGTCGGATGTCGGATGTCGGATGTCGGATCTCGGATGTCGGATCTCGGATGTCGGATCTCGGATGTCGGATGTCGGATCTCGGATGTCGGATGTCGGATCTCGGATGTCGGATGTCGGATCTCGGATGTCGGATCTCGGATGTCGGATGTCGGATGTCGGATGTCGGATGTCGGATGTCGGATGTCGGATGTCGGATGTCGGATCTCGGATGTCGGATGTCGGATCTTGGATGTCGGATGTCGGATCTCGGATGGCACCTATAAGCTTCCGTATATTGTTCACGGGAAACAACATGAAATGATCTTCGAAGGTTCAAGGTGATGGCGGCCGTCGAAAAGGTTTGATCTTTGCGGCCCAAATTTGAGCTATTTGGCTCCCAAAAATGACTTTGTGGTAAGGGACGATATTGCGCCATAGTTTAGGGTGAAAATTGTGCGAGCTTATTGTGGATTTCCAGAAGTTTTCCCGATGGAAAGACCAATTGAGGACAGAAGTTGGATGGTTTAAATCTTCAGATATCAAGTAAGTGCTTTAGTCCCATTTTATTTCTTCGCGCTATTAGAATTCATTTCGGAGGCAGTTTGAACGCTTATGGCCGCCATTACGGCTCCTGTTTCGCCGACCGTTTCTATCCAAGAGAAGTCCAAACTATTTTTCCCCTTAAAATATGGCGAACGGATGAGTTCAGAGACGATTTACTGTGTTACATTTGTGTAGTGTACTAGCTAAATTGATTTATTGTTTAAATATTTTAAGTTAAAGCCCTATTCAAGTCAACAACAAAAAGGATTAATGCCGGAGCTTATGCATGAACGAAGCGCAAACAACATTTCCTAGTTTAGACGAGCTTATAGTGCAGTATTTGATTTTGTTTTCACACAGGTAACCAAAGCGTAATATGAGAGTTTGTATGGCGCTGAAATTCGATCGAAAATAATCGGCGGTTTTCCGCCGAAAATACCTTAAAATCGAAATAAAGTTTAACAAGAAAAGCCCCAGGGGGCATTAACCCCGCCGTTGTTCTCTCTGCCCTTGGGGTCCAAAATATATTACGGCCAGGTAAAAGTTGGTGATTTATCGTATCTTTTACGTGCTTGCGATGATAATATAAATCAAGACAC
This sequence comes from Siderastrea siderea, assembly GCA_964030785.1. NCBI lineage: Eukaryota > Metazoa > Cnidaria > Anthozoa > Scleractinia > Rhizangiidae > Siderastrea > Siderastrea siderea. Next base: position 15,120,752 of record OZ034966.1, read on the forward strand.
GACTTGCCTGATCACCGTGTTTTAGCGTGCGTGACGAAGAGCGTGATGAAATTATTATTTTGATCACAGCGTGACTCAGCCTGGCCTCGTAGCTCAGTTGGTTAAGCGACGGTGTTCAAATCCGGAGGTCGTTGGTTCGAATCCCGCCGGGGTCAAAGATTTTTCTTTTATCTTGGTTCTCATTTCTAATTTCTTACTTTTAAGGCCTGTGGTCGGGGGGAAATTATGGAGGGCAGTATTACTCACTTCTTGGCACTCATACATACATACTTTACATCATAATTACTAAGTTCATAGCGATCGCGAGTTCATGCCAGCTTTCAAACTTAAGCTCCCTAGTACATTCGTCCTTGCTCTTGTCGAAGAAATGTTAATTCCATTGAATTCGTTGTACTTTTCTACACAACTTTCCCTAAAGATTTTGGCGAAGCAAAGCAAAACTGCCAAAAAAATGCTTGCATTTGACTGTTGAATTATTCAACTTGGCGAAAGCAAGGACTTCCCCGAATTGGCTTCTGTGTTTCAGTGATGTAATGTTTACGTGCCACGGCAAGTTAGGCGAATTCATTCCAGCTTCAAAGCCCGCTAGCACCTTCGTTCCTACTTTCATTGGACCCCGCCATTTTTCTCCTCCTCCCAGGGAGCAAAATATATTATGGTCACTCAAGATACGAGCTCAAGTGGTGTAAATTTTAAAGTTGATGATTTATCGTACCTGTGTTTGCTGCCATTTCCCCTTATGCGTCTGCTCCGCACCCTTCTCCCTGTGGTAACATGAATTCCTGATAGTATGAACCCCATCCTTCATTCCTTGGTCATCCACTTGTCCTAGCTTTCGCGAAGAAGAACGTGACGAAATATTTTGACCAAAGCGTGACTCAGTTAAGTCACGTTTTTTTAAAATAAATGAACTGACATGTCAGCATAATTCTAAATAGCAAGGGCACGGAAATTTAAATAGATTTCTTGATAAAAACTCATTCTAAAATCTAAAGGAAAGTGGTAGCTATGAAAAACCGTAAAAGTCTATTTTAGGCCGTGATTCGATGAGTGATTTGGCGCAAGCAAGTTTACTTCTTCGAATCGGCTTCTGTGTTTCAATCACGTATAAATGTTTATGTGCTACGGCACGTAGCATGAATCATTGGCTTTCAAAGCTCGCTAGCACCTTCGTCCTTGCTCTCATTGAAGAGAAGTCAACTCCATTGAATTTCTTGTACTTTTCTACACAACTTTCCCTAAAGATTTTGGTGAAGCAAAGCAAAACTGCCAAAAATATGCTTGCATTTCACTGTTGAATTTTTCAACTTGGCGAAAGCAAGGGACTTCCCCGGATCACCTTTTGTGTTTCAGTGATGTAATGTTTACGTGCCAGGGCAGGTTTGGCAAATTCATGCCAGCTTCAAAGCTCGCTAGTACCTTCGTTCTTGCTTTCATCGAAGGAATTTTCATGCCATTAAATCGCCGGTAATTTTGTACACCAACTTTCATGAAAATTCTGGCGAATAAACGCTAAATGAACAAAGTTTACCGGCAAGTATTGTTTTGACCGAGCGGAGGTCTGGGGCAACTGACCACAACAAAAAAAAAAAATGGGTATTACTAGACCCCGTCTTGACGGCGGGGTAAAAAGCCTTACCTGTTGTGTGTTTGCTGTGTTTTTATCGCTTTTCCGAGCTTCCGGAGGCTGTTTTGGGCGATTTTCTGCTTAACGGTCGATGCGACGGCATGTCACGTACTAAAGAGAGCTAAAGGTAGGAAAATGGGAATTCAAAATTGCCAACGGATACTCGAGGTCCCGATCAAAATACCCGCTAAAAATCGATTCAATCTAAAGTCAGCGCTTTAAAACCACAACACATTTCAAAAAGGATAAATCTCCTACCTTTCTATGTGATTCAATCGTCAATTAGTTTACCTTTCGAAGTACAGCCCTGCATTAAAAACGAACTAACTTTTCGAAATCGCCGCCATCACAGGCTTGTAAGGAAAAGAGGGTCAAAACTAACGGTCAAGCCTGGGACAAAGCGCCAAATTTCGCTCCACCGGGGGACGACATGAGTGACTTCTGTGTCGCCAAATGCCAAACTCACCCCCTCTCCGGTAAATCAAGTGTTGTACTGCTCAAATTTCGGCGGGAAATCACGTGCGGGTTGCATTCAGGTATAAAACTTGACTTACCGGAGAGAGGGTGAGTTTGGCATTTGGCGACATAGAAGTCACTCAAGTCGTCCCCCGGTGGAGCAAAATTTGGCGCTTTGTCCCAGGCTTGACCGTTAGTTTTGACCCTCTTTTCCTTACAAGCCTGTGATGGCGGCAATTTCGAAAAGTTAGTTCGTTTTTAATGCAGGGCTGTACTTCGAAAGGTAAACTAATTGACGATTGAATCACATAGAAAGGTAGGAGATTTATCCTTTTTGAAATGTGTTGTGGTTTAAAAGCGCTGACTTTAGATTGAATCGATTTTTAGCGGGTATTTTGATCGGGACCTCGAGTATCGGTTGGCAATTTTGAATTCCTGTTTTCCTACCTTTAGCTCTCATTAGTACGTGACATGCCGCCGCATCGACCGTTAAGCAGAAAATCACCCAAAACGGCCTCCGGAAGCTCGGAAAAGCGATAAAAACACAGCAAACACACAACAGGTAAGGCTTTTTAAACTTTATTTCGATTTTAATGTATTTTCGGCGGAAAACCGCCGATTATTTTGGATCGAATTTCAGCTTCATACAAACTCTCATATTACGCTCTGGTTACCTGTGGTTTTCATAGATTTACAATTATAACATAATATTTGAATTTTTTAAGCTTAGTGCTCTTGTTGATTCCTCTTCAAGTTACGCTTCTTTTTTTCAGGAATCATTTCCCTGTTCTTGGGATGGACAACAAGGTGGTGTTCTTCCAACATTTTCTTCAGGCGTGATGTTGCTGGCTTCACATGAGAAAATGTCGACGAAAGTTGGACAAATTCGTGATGAATGCTTTCTCCTCCTTGCTCTCCAAAGAAACCGAGTGGGAAGTGCCATTTTCTCATAAATGGTGTGACATGTTCCTCCAGCATGTGCATTTTTGGGGGAAAGGTGGCACAAATTCATCTATTTCTTGTTCTGTTGAAAACAAAAAATAATTCAGACTGTGAGTGAAAAAAAAGACCTGTCTCAAAGGAAGGACAGACAAAAATGTAAATGTGTTTTACCTAACAGGTCTATTTGTGTGTCCTCCACTGCCTCACTGGAATTGTATTTGGAGTGGCACTTTGAGAAAAGTGTCAGAAGAGTTTCAAACTTGTTTTGGATCACAGCAGCTTCAGCTTCAAGTGATGGAGCCGTGCTTCTGGTTGTCATGACGATTGTTTGACACAAGCTCTTGATGTTATGCCCCTGAAAATAAATTTAAAAAATTGTGTCTCACTGGATTAAGAAACGTCTATGAGCAGTCTCTCTTTCCACTCAGGAATCAACTTACCCTTAGACAAATATCAACATGATTGCCGACAAAACTTTGGCTCTGATAGGCTTGTCTCTTGACATTTATTTGTTGCAGAAACTTTTCAATAGCTATGTTGACTGCCCCTGACCCCTTTGGCAGTGAAGTACTGGATTCGATGGCCAGTGACTGAGCTCGCTAAAAAGACAAGACAAAAAAAAAGAAAAGAATTTTCATTCACCTGCTGAAGGGAAATTTAGAATTACAGTACTAAAAGTGCATGTAAACAACCAACCTCTTTTTCAGCCTTTTCTCTGAGTTCCCTTGCAGACTGCAGCATTGACTCAATGAAAGGGTTTCGGTTGTCTTGATTGAAGACCATCACATTACTGGCCACAGTCAGTAGATGCACAGTGTATTCCTCAGTTTCCTGAGCCTGGGCGTCATACTCTTGGGCTGTTTTTGAGTGGTTTGAAGCTTGTCTAAGGAGTGTGATGTGCTCATTTAGGTCACCCATACCTTCTAGCTGATTGTTACCTCCAGCTAATTTCCAGGCGATCTTGGCGTCCAACTCATCACACTCCTCGACAAGCATGTCAAAAAACTTCAGAAACAGGCCAAGACTGATGTGGAGGCCAGGAATGCAAATCTAAGGTTAGAATGGAAATATCTTTAGCACATGATGTCTCAATTAGTAGTCAATTCTGTAATATTTGACTGTAGTATTTCAGTTGTGTTTACCTGGTCAATTGGCATTTCAAAAATTGCTTTGTGAATTACGTTGTGGTAATTCTTTGCCTTTTTGATGTCTCCCCCACCATCGAGAAATTTCTGATGCTGCTCGTGCAGGTTCTGGAGTGTCCTCGGGGTGGTAGGTGACCTTTGGTCCCTGGGAAGTTTCATCTCCAAAGCAATGATTGTACACCAGAGACATGAATGGCATCCTATGAAATAGATTTTATTAAAAGTTACTAAGGAGTCTACAGTCATAATGTTTGGATTTGTTTATCACTTTCCACTGGCACCACTTATCCCCATGATTTTACACAAGAACTCGTAGTCACCAAAAAGAAACAGTACTGGAGTTTTGTTCCTAAGACAATAAGTGAATGATTAGTGTTGAAAAACAACACAACATAAAAGGCAGTGTGTTTGAAGTGAGGCAATGCTTTTCTTACTTCAATTTCAAAGCAGTTAGCTCCCTCAGTGAATCAGCATGATGTTGAAGCACCGTTTGGAGATTGTTCCTGGTGTCCTTGCCTTCATAAATGGCAAATACCACAGTTTTTTTGCTCGAATTGGGTTTGATAACATTGGCCAATTGAAATTCAAATTTCGTAGAACCTTGTCCATGATCGCCCCCAATTTTCACAAATAATTTATCCTGTGGTATTTTGTCATTATGCCAAGTAAGTTGACCAGCTCTCAAAAAAGACAGAAATTGTATGAAAATCATGTAGTGGAATTTTCTATTTTAAGACACTGGTTAAGGGTCACTTACGAGTCACAGTCATTTACAAAGGAGATGATGTGCTGCTTCAGATCACTGACATAGGCACATGGAGTCTCCTTTATCACAGTCACAGTCTTGTTGCCCCTCTTTTTGGTGTGCTCTAGGGAAGAAGCTCCTCCTCAATGAGATTTCCAATTTGCTCCTTTTTCTGTTTTCGCTGCTTTCCCTCGCTCTCCATTTTGATCCCCCACTGTTTAAACCACCTGTATAGAAAAGTATAGAAAATAACAATATAAAAAATATATTAGTGTTATAAATTAATTGCTACTGAAATTTGTGACTTTTAAAATTAGGAAACTAAGAAGATTTAAGAACACACCTCCTCAGCTTATTTAGACGGTACCAAGTTATCCCCAGGTCCGCTTTCATGGCATTTGCTTGACCCTCTGGAATGTTGAGAACAAGTTCCCTTCCTAGAGCATCATGCAAAATTTGCTTTCTTTCCTCTTGGCTCTTCCGTTTAAGGGTGTGGATCATGTGCACATCCATGCGGTTGCTGCTGAGGGTTTTTCCCACCGTCTCAAGGGCCTTGGTACGCTTAAGCAGTTGTCTAGGGGTCACTTGATCAGAGGGTTTTTGTGCCACTGGAACATGGACGACACCTAGAGGCTAAGACAAAATTTATGAAACTCCAATGAGCCCACCCAGATAGGCCACGGGGGGTAGGGGTTGCAAAGGCTGGAAATAAAAACGCAATATACCTTTCCGCCTGTCTTGAAGAGAACAGTTTTTCCATCCTCTGAATCGTTCATTTTCTTTTTCACGTAAGCGGTACAAATTTTCTCTACTTCTGGTGAAAATGTGCCTGCTTGGACGTCCTGTAGAATTTGCTGGAGAGCCTGAACTGGCTCAGGGGCTACCACGGGCTTTTCAGGAATTGCAGCAGGTGCTTGTGCAGTCGTATCACCGCAAACATGGGCAGCACTATCCTCGTAGTGTTCGTTCTTGCCACATTTCTTACAAGAAACTTCTTGTTCAGCAATAAGTCGCAGCACCATTCGAGTGGGGATTTTTAGAAGGCCAATTTTTCCTTACAAACGGGACAGGAACCGCTTTGACCACTGTCAATTACACCTTTCATGCATTCGACACAAAAGTAGTGTTGGCAAGTAGTTTCCACGGGCTTATCCAAAATTTGTATGCAAACTGGACACACCAAGTCTTTTCTAAGACTTTCGGGAAAGGAAAACTTCTCTGAAAAGTCAGCAAAGCGAAGTGAGGGTAAATCCTTGGTCAGAGCAGCAAGATCTTGAAGTGGATTAAGGCCAGGGTTCTGTGTTCTAGAAGGGTCAGGTAAGTCGGGTTTTCTTCCCCTTCTTGCCTTCTTAGGTCTGCCACCTTTCTTAATTTCTGCTGCACGGGAACAGACACTGCAACTGTCGTCGTAATGCGTCACCCAAGTAGCTAGCCCAACAGTTTTTCGGTCGGGATGCGCGTAACACGCGTGACAAAAATATTGAGGGTGAATTTCCTGAAGGTCCTTTTCTACGAAGATTGAAAATTTTTCAGCCAAGAAATCCCTCCATTTAAGACACTGGAACTTCGAAGTCACCGCTCCTTTCGATTTTTGCAGTCTTTCACCGCATACACGGCAAAGGTCTTCCAGGTTTTTCTGGTGAGGCGAAGCCATTGTCAAAGGAAATCGAAAATTGTAGTGATATTAAGTTAGCCAAAATCTTGATTTCAAGAAATGGGACTAAAAATCCTCTTACGGGGATGAATTATATGTAGTTTGGTGATTCTAAATTAAGGGGTGAGACAGCAGGGAAAACTTCACAGGTTGCGAAAAAACGCTTTAAGCTTTGTTGTTTTCCTGTTACGTATGTCCGCCATTACACTGCGTGGTATAACGACGTCTCGCTTTACAACGTTATAAAATCTTTAAGACTCCTATGTCACGTTTCTTAGAGCTGCGTGACCTCTAGATTCTAAAAACACTCATTGCGCATAGTTATCTTTCAACACCGTCTACTACGCATTGGTTTTAGCTTGGATATATAAAACAGACCGAACGGAGAAGAATGCGCGTTAGGTATTAGCTCGGGGTTAATATACCTGATACGTTCTCAAGTTAATAATGCGCGGTTGGTTTGATAGTCAAGTTGGTAGAGCAACGCACTGGTAATCGCAAGCTCAGGGGCTCGAATCCCTTTCATGCCTCGAGACACTTTCAGTTGTGAAACAGTTGGTGTCATAATAAGAGTCGCAGCCTAGTACCCAGGCGTTCTCCTCCGGCTCACTCGACTCGACTTGGTCCGAAATGTCATGACGTCATCTCGTCGTGTGCATTCGGTGACGTCACGACATTTTGCGCCAAGTCGTGTGAGCGAGAAGAGAAGGCCTGGGTACTAGGCTGAGGGAGAGGACTTCATCAAGGGTAATCAGCGTTAATTCGCACGTTTCAAAAAATATTTTTGTATTTTCGAAACAATGTACAAGCATGAAAATGATGAAAATATAAGCATTACAAAGAAACTATTTAAAAATACATCTTTTTATTTTAGTTTGAGCTGTTTCTTTGCATACTTATGTACAACTCTTGCCAAGCAATATAATGTAAGAATCTGGGCGTATATACATGTACTTTTGTTACATAATATGCTGGCATCAGGACAGCATATCTCATGAAATCTTTATCATTCAATAATCAGACTGCAATCTAAAATCACAAGAATATAATTTTAAAATTTGGTATCCTAACGTAAGGTAATTTCCAACATCAACCACTGACAGCATTCAATAAATATGTTACAAAACTGCAGTTGGAAAAATATTTGCTGTACATCGGCAACTCTGTTGAGGAGTAAGGCATTTCAGACAAGAGGGAATACTGCACGCTAAGGTATATCACGAAAGGGGTGACCTTAAGTCTCCAGAACAACCAAACGTTAGCCGCGTGTTTGGCTTCTATTTCCCCACCTCTGTCAGGAGTAAAATAGTACCACGGCGGATTAAAAACCTAGGTGTTCCGACTACGTATTTGAGTTGCGTGGGGAGAACAGAATCTATGAGGATAAAACATTTTCGTGTCACAGGGACAAGTACACTAAAATAACGCAATTCAGTATCCCGGGCCCGGTTTTTTAAAGCAGGATTAAAGCCAACCCAAGGTTAATGTCAATTTTAAATTAATTTTGAAAAGTTACGTTTGCCTTTCAAACTGTAACTTTAAATTAGCACTTAAAACAAGAGAAAACAACAATGATTAACGTTTTATATAACCTCACATTAGCATTAAACGGCTTTTGAACCACCGGGCCCTGCTCGTAACATTAACACACTCTATCAACCTTATGATTCGACAAGTTACAACGGCTGTGGCAACGCAAAGCGAGTTTATGGATCAAAAACTAGAGAGCTCCTACCAAAAATCGACTTGTAACTATTACCACTGAAGACTGCTTTCGATATGCAATGACAAAAGTAGCTGAGACGTCGCCAACGCCGTTGCTGTAATCCGACCGTAACGTCCCCGAGTAACGAACGGCAACGATTTGCTGAATTCCTGCTGGATAAAATTAAAAGTTGAAAATCGTTCATTTTCCTTTCCCCTAAGGTAAGTTCACTGGGAATTCAGTATGTCCAGCATCCCGGCCGCCATCACACACTGCAGTTTATATATACTGTACTATTCCTAATAAATATACAACTCTCATGATTCCAGCATTGCTCCTTTGGATGACTTCTCACACGTTACTGATGACAGTGACGCATAAAGTTGTTTAAGTTCGGAGATTTCCTGCCTCTTTTCCCTGACCTTCTCTCGATATTCCTCCACAACTTTCTGCTGATCCTGTTTTGCTCTTTTCAGCTGCCTAATGATATCCGTTACGTCTATCTGTGTAAATCCAGTACGTATTCTCTGTATCTCGCTCTTCAGTTCAGCCAGCCTTGTGATATTCACTTGCTGTAACCTTGAAACCTCTTCTTCCACGCGATCCACGTTCTCTTTCAGGTTCCTCGCAGCAGTATTAGCTTTGTATGCCTCGCTTTTCGCAGAATAAGCAGCTTGAAGAGCTTCCGACGCCAACATGGAATAGTTTTGTTTGCACGCGTTGATAAGCCCTTGCGAAGACGAGTTGATCGAGGTGGCGTTCTGCTCAACTGCTTTGAAATACTCCGTTGTGTACTTAGACTGCGCTGCATCTTGGTTGAGCCTGTTTGTATCAGCGTGAATACTCGACACACCCTACAAAACACAATAAGAAAATGCGCTTAGAAAGGACCTTCCTCCCGCTTCTCCTTTTCAGCAACGTGCTTGGGATCATGATAACAATATTGTGAGCTCTACCCTCCATTTATATCTTTTCGCTAAGCCAGCGTCAATGCTGTTACACTAAGCATGTTTAAGCACACGCGCGTCCGAAATCTGTCTCATTAAAAAAAATGCCACCAAATAGAGGACTGTTCAAAAATTAGCGTGTAAAAAATTTGAACATTATATGTATTACTGGACAGACAGGAAGTCATTTCAGGTTTTTAAAGATTAGAAAGTAATACAGCTTTGGTATGAATGGACTAGGAAATCAGGCGTCCACTCAATCTATTATAAGCCCTGGCCAATAAAATCCAATTTACCGGACGACTTGATGGCTCTGATAAGCTGACACGTTTGAAGTTTAGAGAACCAAAAGAGAGAGATTAAAGATACAGAAGGACAAAACGAAACCACAATATTTTAATTGGCAAAGGTGCGATACGTTTTTACAGAAAGGCTTCCTGATAAGATTTTTTTCTTCAAGAGAAAATGATTTTCACTTTATATGTTGTAAGACCACGAATCACTTTTTCTTTTACTTACTTGATTCTCATGATAGGAAATGTTCCATGCTTGCTTTGCTAGGTCCAGACCCCGTTCAGCAGTTGCCAAGGTAGCCTGAAGAGAAGTGTTGATTCCTTGGGCGTACTGAATTGCATTCCAACTAGTTACGTTAGCTTCTTTGGCGCGCTGCAGCGAAAGTTCCGCGAATTCCCGAGCTTCTTGACTCTTTGCCGCGAAATTTTGTAAAATCTGAAGCATTTCTTGTGCGTCTGTGAAAATCTTACTGGCAAGCTGTACTGCATCCAGAGCTTCTTGATTAGCCCTACGCGCTTCATTCAGGATGGCTTGACCCATCCCTTCTGCGTCCCTTACACGAGACATCAAAGCTTTTGCCTCCTTAACAGCCAGCTCAACTTGCAGGGTCAAATTGGAATAGGACTGGGTGAGATTCTGGGCCCGAGAAACAATGTGTTGTGCCCGCCTACTCGCATCAGTTGCCGCCGCCTCGATTTGAATAACCGTGTTCTCATTGTTGGGATCTAGCAACAGTGCTTCTGACAAAGTATCATTGGCTCTTGACAACACACTGGAAGCATTCACGAATAGCTGATAACCCGTGGAGTTCATTTCTTCACCAAGAGCCTTTATAACATCGGCACGCATTCTCAAAGTCCCGAGGAAGGTCTCAAGATCATTCTGTTCTGATACAGCGCTCGCGGACACCACCTGAGCTTGCATCATCAAAGTGTCGGCATTGTCTACTTTGCCTTTTATCTCGTATGCGGTGTTATTCTGACGCGTAGCTGCTGCTGTGAAGTTGCTCGCCAGCGCGCTGAATCGCTGCACGAGACGACTTAGGTAATCAGCGATTACCTCAGCCTCGCGGACAGAAGGATCGATAGACATGTTCATCACGTTATTGCTGTGGTACACTGCATCACGGATCAGCTGAATCAGGTGCTCTGTCGCATTCCGATCCGCTTCAATAGAAGTCAGGTTGACTGACAGTTCGTTCACGCCAGGAGTTACCTCTCGCATCAGGACGTGTTCCAGGTGATTCAGTGTCTCGTTAAGCTGCATTATTTCCTTGGTGAGATTTTTTTCGATGTCCCGAGACTCTTCTGCCTCAGACACCAAGCTACTGACGGTGTTTTCAGAATTGGAGAGTCTCTCAGCGAATGAGGCGTCACCGATATTTCCATTCCGAAGGCGTTCTATCGTGGTTTCTAGAGCAGCTGAACTCACTCGAAGTTTAGTCACCTCTAAATAGATAAGGCGGTAACACTCGGGACAGTCTAAGAAAAAAAGAAAAATTGATTAACTGTAAAACCGACGGTAATGAAATTTAGCCATGGGGACGACGCGTCATTGTGGTGCATAAAAATGCCTAAAAAAGTTCCCAAAAAGAATGTGCCATTTGGTCTAATTTTAGTGATTTACTGGAGGTACTGTTGTTTTGATTCCTGTTTCTTAAGTAATAAGAATTAGACATTGTGTCGGTACCTCTACGAAGATTTGCAGCAAAAGGCGAATCAATTTCACTTTAAAGTTGCAGCTACTTTAAAGTGGAACACGATAAAAGGATTTCTAATAGAAAGCGAGCAACCAGTTGTCTCCACACTTACCAACACAGCCTCTACTCGTATTGTAGGCATTCTCGTGGCATCGGTCACACCGTCGTCCACCGATTCTTGGTTTACAGGTGCACTGGCCAGTGGTCTCATTACACACGCTGCTATTACCATACATCGTGTTGGGAAGCACACAGTCACAATCTTGTAAGCATGACAAAGGGACGCATTAGAAACTAATTGAGTAAATCAGCTCTTATCCACCTACACCCTTTCAGGTGGCTAGCCCCCTTTAGAAATTCTCCATTTCTAAAAGGGAGCTACCCTCCTCAGCTAATAGCCCTTCTACAATTTTCTCACTTATGGCTTCAAGATTAAGTCCTGCAAACTCCCAACCATGTTTTTGATAAGGGAAATCAGCAGCAGTTCACGCTATCGAATGTCTTAAATTGGATTGTTAGGGTCACTTGTGAGCTAAAACAGCTTTTACTGTAATTCTTGTCTTGGATGGGGTGGGGCTAGGAAGAAGTCAAATCAGTTGCTTTTATTAGTTATTTTTAGCATATCAAAAGTGAATAGAAAGTGGTTGATTATTACTTTGGTAATAAAGAGCCAACCACCAAATAATACTTCAGAAGAAGGGTGAAATACGTAGTTTACTACACGAAGGAACAAAGTGGCAAATTCAACAGTTTACTTAAATTGTACCGACACCAATTTCATTACCTCGACAGCCACCAGACGAAGGTGTCAGGCCAAAGAATCCTGGTATACAGCGCCTACAATCAGTAGTGTTGTCCACTCCAGGCTGGCACCTCTCACAGTGTTTACCCTCAGATCCTGTGCGACAGTTATAGCAAGTGCCATTCTCTGGGTAACACTCTCTTGAGCGTCGGCTACAGGAGCACAGGACACATGAGCTACGCTTGTTTGGAGTGCTGTCCCGGTTGGGAGGTTGTCGGGTGTATCCTACGAAGGTAACGCATGTTAGAAATAGTAATTTTCTTAATCTTCTGGGTAAATGCCATGGCTTGACCGTGACTTTTAAGACTACTCGCAATTATTTGCATGATAGCAAGATTTTTTGCCAGTAGCAAAACAAGTAAATCCACTAACATTTTCGAATGAACGAACGAACGAACGAATGAATGAGTGAACGGATGAATGAATGGATGGATGGATAGATGTGTTTTTTGGCCTAGAATACTTTATTAACCATTTACCTGAATTACACAATCCACATGACAGCTCTGTGTAATTGTTTGGACAGGTGCAGTTTTCAACGTAATCCACTTCCTCACCAACACCTCTAGTGGCAGATACCAGCTCAAAGTTTAGTTGTACAGAACCGTTGGCCATAAAAGTCCCATGTATTTGAACAGACTCAATGTCTACCAGGACACTCTGCAATTCATAGGCTGTCAAGTTGTTTAGGGTGTAATGTTCATGTAGTCGTGCATGATATTCAGTGTTAGACAAGGAAGGCAGAGGTACTATGTTAAAAGACGCCTCTTTTGTATTTTTCCCTTTCAGTGTGACATTCCAAGTCACATTCAAACTGTCACTTGTAATGGTGTATCTCATGGACATCTTGAATAACTGATTGTAAGAGTGAAGGTGGTTGCCTTTAAATGAATTCGTGAAGACCAGCTTTGCAAAAGTGCCAGGTGTAAAGTTGATGACAAAATCTTGCCCCAAATAATTATTGCTCACTGATACACCGTCTGAAGAAATATCGATGGAGTCACCCATTACCGAGAAATTTGCTGATATGATGGATCTAACAAAGCCTCTAGCAGAGGAGCACCTGCTGGATCGACCAAAGCAGAAACAAGGGGAACATCCATCAGGATTGTCAGGGTCGCTATTGTATGTTCCATTCTTGCACCTCTCACACTTGTTTCCCTCAGCATTGGTCTTGCATGTACAAATCCCTGTGCTTAGGTGGCACTGAAGTGAGCTAGACCCTCCTTCATGGCAGTTACAAGGCCTGCAAGGAACAAAAATATATTTAAGTTTCCATTAAGCGGAGAAGATCATAGCATTTATGATTGCTGTTTGCGAGGGATGTCTCTCAAATTGCAAATTAAAACTTTTAACCTGAACAGCACAGTTGTAACGTAACCATCAATGGAAGACCAGTGAAGTGATAATGAAATATAATATACTATACAAAAGAACTCCAGAATATCTAAGCTCACTGATTATTGCAAAATGTAATCAAAGGAATACATCTGTACTGAATGTTTTTATCAGTATCCCTAGGTTTGCTGACTAACTAGACCCTGCATGAATAGACAGCATTATGCAAAGTGTATTGTTAAAGGATACAGCATGTCAGTCCAGTGACCAGGTTTCATAATGAAGCGTCCACTGCATCTTTTATCTTCAAACATGTTAGAATTGAAGATAGCATAAATTCCTGTATTCCTTTTGCACAAGCTGCTCACATGCTATACTTTCATGGGACACTTTCTCCTTTGCTCAACATTATCTAATTGGTAGAGGATTTGTCCATTTGGCCAAAAAAATATGAGATACTTGCCAACAACAGAAACTACTTGCACTGGACAACCACAGCAGCCTTTTAAGTGATTTTTAGTTTTCAGTATAGAACAACCAACTCCCACATATAAAACATATAATAGATAACAGTAGCACCAGTACTCACTTGCATCCCTCAGATGTGAAATTGAAGAAGTTTTCACGGCACATGTCGCACTTTGTACCAGTGGTGCTGTTCTTACATGGGCACACTCCATTCTTGTCACACTGAAGATCTGCTGAACCACTTGCATTGCATTTACACTCAACACATCCCTGTCCAGTGTGAAAACCATAGTAGCTTGCGTTACACCTGCTGCAGGTTCTTGTCACGACACCAGGTCTGCATGGACATTGGCCAGTCACAGGGTCACAAACCAGATCAGATGATCCCAGGTCACTGCAATTACAAGCTGAAAAACAAGGCAAACAAAGAGATATTACTTCCTTTTAGTAGAAATGTCTGCTTTTAGGCCTTGTGGCTTATCAGGAAGGCACTTTACTTGAGCTACACGTAGTTGCCTGCAGGAATTGTTGTTTGAGATGCTATAAGCAGTTCATTCAACGGTGCCTCAGGCATTTTGTCAGTTCGCTCATAGCCAACAATGTGTGGTTACTGAAGGCTAGTTCCATGAATGGTCCTGGTCTTTGATAAAACAGAGCGGTACAGAGCAGAGGAAAGTACAAAGCCAAGTTGGAATTCCAGCTTGGAAATCCATGGAGCTGGGGGTGGGGGTATTTTCTGGGGCCACACATGAAATCTCACTGGAAGGTACCAGCCACCTGTAAGGTACCCTTGTGTTGTGCTCTTGACATGCAACACAACACACAGAGATTACATACAACACAAACCATGGTTCCCCGTACGAAAAAGTCTGGCCTGACAAAGCCTAATTCAGGCCTAACTCTAGCCTGATTTAGTGAACTGAGACCTTAAACAAACCTAACAAAAGCCTAACAGCGAATTTGTTAGGTTAACGAAGCCAAACCTTAAATTAATAAGGTTTTGTTAGGCTTAAAGTTAGGCTAAAATGTACCCTGACACAGCGTAATTTTTTTTAGGGCGACAGACTACTGTTTAGGTAGCCTAAACATTGGCCTTACAAAGCCTGACATTTATTTGGTCTTCAAAATAACTAGGATCGACCAAATTATTTAACCTGACAATAACCTTACAGAATCCAAACCATGATACATACGCTTGGAAAGTAACAAATTCAAGCAGTCGAAGAATCATTATAACTTATCTTTTTAATACAAAATGTAAACAGACAGACTCACCACGATTTAGATTAATTGCAGTTATCCGACTGATCGGGAATGATTCAGTTTTGTCGGTTTAATGGTCCGTTTTTGTGCCAACGGCTATCCGTTGTATATGTGGGTTTTATTTTATTTTTTTCCAATTCAGCAATTCCTTGATGTAGCTGTTAGCGGTATAAAGGTCTCCAACAGCTCCGCTTAGCGTAATCAAATTCAGTCTTGATATTTAGTATTTACATGGCCTTCTCCGTTCGATTTAGTTGACTAATTCGAGCCATAGCCAAAAATGAAGGCAGCTTGTTGTGTGTACATGACAATGCGCTGAAAAAATATTTTCCAAGCGGTTTCGGCGAATAAAGCGCCATTATTCCACATTTCGTGACAAGCACGTGTTGGAATTTCATCGCAAAGTTCCCTTGAGAGAGCTGACGCGTTAATCTAATTGGCCAACTTTTATGCAACAATTGTTTCTTATCCCGCCCGATCACATTACAAAAATTGACCTGAAATTCTCGACCGTTGGTAATTCACTTAGAAGAGCGCACGGACAGCTTTAGCGAGAAGAACTTATGCAGTTTTAAGTTGGAAAAGATTTTAATGTTTTGCTTTCCTGGAGCGAAGATCGATCTGAACCGATCACGTAAACAACGAACAGACTGCTCTGTCTGATAGGCTCCGATGCTGTGTAGCCACTTTCACAAGGATAATGTTTGCCACGATAAATTTAGGTTCTTTGATCTCCTGCAAATTGAAGTGACTCCCGTACACTGTAAATGTATTTGAGTCCATTTTTCCACAAGGGAAAGAAAGTACGGAAGAGCTGACCGCAAATAACACTGAGGTGAGCAAAGTGTCCTTAGCTTCAAAATTGTAATTATCAGTGGCACATCATTGATTAGTCAACAGTTTACTTCCGAGGTTGACTTTGATAATGAGAAATGATTGCAGTTACTTTTCCTTCGAACTCCGTACCATAAAAATATCAAGTCGAGGTTAACCTTTACCTAGCTATAAAGTGTTGTAGTTCTTAGCTTTATATTACATTGTGTGCTACACTGTAGTTTAACTGTTTAGCGTGTTATGCCACTGTTGCAATTTGATCGTGTACAAAGGTTACAAAATAAACTTAGCATGTGCATTTTGAAATTGTTGTTCGTTTTTCTGATATCACGTAAGCTACTTGAACTAAACCGCTGTTGACCGAACAGTCTCAGTTATTGTTAATGCCTAAATTGCCTTTCAGTTTTTGTGTTTTTAGCCTTAAAAATAATCGTTTTTAGGTGATCATTCACTCTGCCGTGCGGTCATTCTTGAAGCCTTAAAAATGTCAGGCTCAAAGCCTTAAAAAATTAAGGTCCAATTTTCAGGTTAATGCCAGGCTAAAAAAGGTTAATGTTAGGCTAACAATTTTTAGCTTTTGTTTGGCTAAAATTCAGGCCAAAATTAGGTTAAAGTTAAGGTCCAATTTTCAGGTTAACGCGACGCTTAAAAAGGTTACATGTTAGGCTAAGGATTTTGGCTTTTGTCTGGCTAAAATTCAGGCCAAAATTAGGTTAAAGTTAGGCCAGACATTTTCGTACGGGTCTCTGGATTTGGGATCCTAAGCATACTAACTAACAGTGCTCTGCCACTCCTACATGTACAATACTTTGTGAGCTAAACATACCTGTACATCCAGAGTCACTGAAGTTAAAGTATCCTGGTAAACAGCGGTCACATGAACGCCCTGTCACTCCTGGCTTGCAGCGACACTGACCTCCGAGGTGCTGACATGTTGTGCCGTTCTCAGTTCCTGTACTGTTACATGAACAAGCTGCAATGAAAGAAAAGAGTCATCAAGTAGAAACAAGCAGGGCACAAACTTTCACAAGAAATGATGTAGTCATGAAGCTAACATCCACTCCCACTGGAGTGCCCAGGCTCAGTTTAATGGAACATCACACTAAGGGATTTATTGGCTTTAATATTTGAGCTACAAAAGTTGTGTATTATGTGCATTTCTGTTTGGATGCAACACAATGTCATGATAGATAGGTCAAGCTTATTTGGTCAATTAAACTGGTACCTCATACAGCAAGAAATATAATTTTGCGCTACACAACAGATTAATGCAATTTGTTTCAGCCCCATCCATCTCTCTCTTCAGAATTTCTTTTGAGGCTAGGTTAAAAGTGGTAGAACCACAAGAGGCAGTGCTCCTGTGTCCCTTAACCTCAACAAGTACAGTCATCAATCAGAAACATCATCACAGTGGCTTTAGTAAACTACAGAAGAAAGTAGAACTTACCTAAAGCTCCATCAAACACCTCAGCCATCACAGAGAAAGTAACATTTTTACACACATCAGGACTGTTTTGCAGTGACCCTGTAATGGTGGTTGAATTACCCCAGCAATCTTTAATCTGGCGTAAAGTCATGCCATGAACTGAGCCAGCACCTTGAGCAATCTCATAAATCCTAACGTCCTCCACATCCGGGAGTAAAATTAATGAATCAATCTCAATTGTGGAGTTGGGGTACATTCCACTAACAAATGTCAAGTTAAAATGATACACTTGTCCTTTGTGAAAAGCAACACGTTCTGATGATACCCAGGCTAGCCCAACTCCACGAGCTAAATGCGAGATGGTGAAATTTTCTGTTTCATTACAATCTGAAGCATTACAAGAACTGACGGAGAGCTTCAGGGTTATATTAGCAACTTGTCTGACTGTGTAGCGAACAACTATGTAGCTGTAGTGGCTAACACCAGGGTCGACAGTGAAGGAAATAAACTGGTCCTTTTCAATCCTTGCATA
Source organism: Siderastrea siderea (assembly GCA_964030785.1). Lineage (NCBI taxonomy): Eukaryota > Metazoa > Cnidaria > Anthozoa > Scleractinia > Rhizangiidae > Siderastrea > Siderastrea siderea. Next base: position 15,138,629 of record OZ034966.1, read on the forward strand.
ACCTCTGCCAGTAAATTCTTGATTCGCTCCGGTGAAGTAAGATGTAGACACATAACTTCCCACGGCGTTCTCAGCTTCATATTTCACATAGTCAAAGGAGGCAACAAAGAACCCATCTTCAACTTCAGTACAGCGTTTTCCTTCAATTTGGTTTCGACACAGACATGTTCCTATAAAGATAGATATTACAATGTATTGTTCAGTCTCCTTGGTTTTGCAGGGTTATTTGTAATACATGTGTATCTGCAATGATTTTTTTTACCTACACCCAATAATAAATTCATTCAATACTGTAAAAGTAAAACAAAGAAACAAAACTAAACAAAAAACAGAGACAGACTGTCTATAAAAACAACAGAGGCAGCCATCAAACTTGGGTGAGTGGATGAAAGGAGGCAAGATCTTTCCTAAGGTTTGTTTAGTGGCATTAACTACATGTAGATGTAGGTTTTAGTACTTGTAAATGTGGTTGAAATTTTTCAGTAGACATGTAGTATCTTGAAATGATAACTGCAAGTCACAATGATTTTCTATGATTTTCTCTGCTTTCATCTGGGTTAAAAACTTGCATAATATCAGCTCAACTAAACTGTTTAACTGATACAAACCATTCTCTTTTTCACAGATCCTTTCAGTGCTTCCACCATAGTCGCAATCACACTGCAGACAGTCTGCATCCACAGTAGTTGGAAATGAAAAGAAACCATCTTTGCACTCAGAACAAGTACGTTGATGAATGTTCTTCTTGCACGGGCAAAGGCCTGAGTCTTGATTACAGCTTAAGCTTCCATTCCTTGTACCATTACTGTTACAGCTGCATTCTACAATGATATGGAAAGGCACAATTTAAGAAAAATGACAATTTTACAGTACATGTAATTTGTTCAGGGTGTCACTGAACCAGAAATATGTTACATTTTTTAAATTTAACAATGATAGCTGACTATACGTAACTACTAACAGAATCTGCAGTATACCTTTTCTGATCAATTCACTTTTTAAAATTAACTACAAAAAGTACATTGTACTTATTAAATAATTTATGGTTTTAGAGGGAGTATGTGGATGTTATTGTAAACATAGTCAGACCACTTCACAGCAGACACCTCTCTATAATCACAGTGTTTCCAACTGCTGATCTGTTCACTTGATCCTCTCATTGAGCCTCCTCATAAAGCCCACCTCTTCACAGCACCCTGTAAATTCTGCACCAAGCCTGGCCATAATTTGTAAAAGAAATTCACCTGCATGAACAAAATGATATGATTTTCCAGTTCCAACAGATTGAGTCACTTACCTCTACAGTCCCCGATAGGAGGTAGACCAAAGCCCCAGAAAGTATCTGCACATCCATCACACTGCCGACCTGTGACATTTTGCTTGCATTCACACTGTCCTGTTGTTTGATTGCATGTTCCATTGTTTGTGATTCCAAACATGAAGCAGTCGCATGCTGAAATGAATAAGAGATGATCTTAGACCCACAACTTAAATGTATCAAACTTTTCTGCTGATCCCAGACATCCCTTATAATAGCACGAAAACCAAACCATTGCTTGCATTGAGGGAGTTGTCATATCACATATTTATTTATTTATTTATTTATTTTGTTATTTATTTATGATTGAGATCTCTTTAGTTTAGGAGTCAGCCTACCAGAGGCGCTAATTGGCAGAGGTTTAACTGTATTTGCCCCAGCATTTTTCCTGTTGAACCTCCAATAAATACCCAAAGTTGAATTTCAGTCACGATCAAAATTAATTGGCCATGATGAACACTAATGTAATGATTTAAAGTTGCAGTATAAAGTACTCACGTAAACAAACTTCAGGATCATTAAGAGGCTTGCTCATGTTCCGATAGAATTTCTGCACACACTGCTCACAGAACAGCCCTGTAGTGTTGTGATAGCAGTCATCACAGACCCCATGGCCAAGACTCTGATTATAATGACAGCTGTCAGAATGATTGTAGCACTGGCACGCTACAGTAAAGGAGAAAAGAAATAACAAAACAAATTGTAAATGAGAGAGATTAGCTTTGATAGGCAAGATTTTGGCCTAGTATGAAACAGGCACATTAAACAAGGCAATGCTGTTGCAAGCATCAACAGCAGCATTTTCATCCTCCTGAACTTCATGAGTTACAAAGACCAGTATCTCAAACTCAGTAGTTTTTTCAATGACTATATATAATAACCAACTGCAAACTAGAGACACTAGCCAACTTTTGTACGTGTGAAATGTGATGACTGACCATAAGGTGCCACCACATTTCATATAGCTGCATTCTTAAACCAGTTATTAAGCCATAAGTCCTGCTTTAAAAATTCACACGAGCAAACAGTATGATAGAAACTTATGAAACTCCATAAAATAAATTCAGATGAATGAGAAATTCATAATTTGCCCACTCCAGGAGAAATTAAATCCTTGGTGGCCTAGTGGAATCATGCTGGCCTGCGACTAGCCTGAGAAAACAGCCAACGTCTCGTGAGGTCGCCACTTGAGCCCTCGCAAAAGGACGTCTGAGTAACGAGCGCAGAAATTACATACTGACAGGGCTTCAAATAATTTTTCTTTCTTGAAAGGACATAATTTTTTATGTCTGACCAAGTCTCCATTTTGGTCGGACAAAACAGAACTGTGGTCTGACGTTTTTTTTTTGTTTAATTATGATTTTAAGTGGAAGCCTTTTTTGAAGTAATTTTTCTCATCATTAGTTACTAATATAGTATGTAGTTAATTAGGTTCTGGTTTTAATCGCGTCATGTATCTTTTCTTTTTTCTTTTTATGTAAAATTAGGGAGGGCCATATTGCAAACTACTGGGCAACCAGTAAATTATGTTACCCTCGTTAAATAAAGTATTATTATTATTAATTATTTGGTTAAAAATTTGTCCAAACATAATGTTCGACCAAAGTTAAGATTTCGTCGGACACGGGCCAATTTTAGTTGGACATTGTCCGATGACCGACAGTTATTTGCAGCTCTGTACTGATGATCTGTCACTACCCAGATCTAGGTAGTGCTTTTGATTGGTTGAAACAGAATTCCCTTGCATTTCCCTTGTTACTCAGATGTCGTTTTGCGAGGGCTCAAGTGGTGACCTCGCGAAATGTCGGCTGTTTTCTCAGGCTAGCCTACGATGCCGGCAAGCTGGGTTCGACATGAATTTTTTTCTTTTTTTTTAATATAACGATTTGAATGAATGCAGAGCTCCCGCTTTTAGGTTTGGCTAAATCTATGTATTATTCTTTCAAAAGCAATAAAAATTTAGTCTCTGTTAAAGAATCTTGTGCACATAAAATAGTTTTTGGACTCGATAAGTTAATCAGAGTTTCAAGAAACAGGCACCAGAAGTCCATTCAGTGGATGGTTGGGTATAATTATACAGCCTGACAATTATTGTCAGGTTGTATTTTTGATGGCCAAAAATTATGCTTGGCTTGCTATTAAAATGACAGCACAAAACCGATGAAAACATCTGTAATGGCCGTGAGAAAAATTACAAACTTTGAGAAAATACTCAACACAACTAAGATTTCCGAATATATTGCACAATTAAGACATGAAAGTTTGTTGCACAACGAAGGACCAGGACCTATTTAGTTAAATTTCTTAGAATTTAAACACTTTGGTGGTGTTATCTCAGAAAGTACACATAACGGCACACCGAAATCCCATTATCGTCAAGATTAAAATTCCTCGTCATTGACTTATGACACGTAAGTTTGTACTTTAGTACAGAGTGGAACAGCGGTACACAAATATAAACATTCTTGTTACCAAGGTACAAACTCAGATTTATCTTTTCCCATTCCGTCAATCCAATGAAATCAAAATCATTGCAAATAACAGTAAAGCAATGCAAAGCAGCTGCACTTTAAAAGGGACGCTTAAATAATCTTAACGGTACAAACCACGAACAATGGACATCACTAAGTACTACTGCATCAAAATTTGCAATAACCGCGAGGTTATAGAGGCGATTGTTGCACAGGCGCGACAAAATCCTTTCGATTTTTCACGAAAGATTTTTCTTACGAGATATTGCCTAAAACCTCCATACATCGGAGATTTTTCCACTTAAAAGGATTCTACGTGCCGCGAAATCGTTTGCTTAGCAGGCAAATACAAAACCCAATCTCATCTCCCATGGGTTTACGACAACAGAAGTCTTAAGCATCAAACGGCGTTATTCAAAAGACTTTTAAAAGAAAACACTCTTCATCGAATAAATCAAGCAGCTGATTGCCTATTTTTTCTGCGAAAATTGTCAGAACGCCCAATAAAACATTCAAGCATTTAGCGTGAGCAATAAAATGAGTTACCTTTCTGGTAACATGGCTGACAAAACCAAAACCAATATTGAGGAAATCAAGTGGCCTATTTGTTACACTCAGACATGATATTTAGACGTTCTCGAGCAAAAATCCAATTTAAAAGTTTTTTTTCTAAGTCCTTACCTTCACAAGGGTTGGGTTCACTTTCCGAAGTGGCTGGCATCCATGGCTTGTTGTTGTAAAGCGGTTTGCACCTCTCGCAATCTTCGCCTTCGGTGTTGTGCAAACAGTCACAATCTTTACCCTTAAAATTAGGGTAATCACAATACTCTCCGTGCCCGTGACATTGGCAGCGAGCAACCACTCTCAGGTCGGCGATGGAGTAGAAATATTGATTGAAAATTTCCTCTGTCTTAATATCCAGGTTCTCCTGACCTTCTGTGCCGGGATGCAGCATCTGCACGCGAATGTCTGTGGCCGTGAAGTACTTTTGTAATGTTGCGTTCCAAAAGTGGCTCTTGGAATAACGCCGCAAAAAATTGAACCTTACCTCGCCATCTTCCTGAGGGTTAAAAGCACTGTAGTCTTGCACGCAGTGAAGACCGAAGTCGCCAAAAGTTATGCTTTCCACTGGCGTATTCGACATATTGAAGCGCTCTTTGCAATCCTCTGCGTAGTACTGCAATGGAGTCCACGTTCGTCCCTTGTCGTCGGACTTTTCCAGAATCATTTCGACTGGTCGCGGAGACTTGAAGATAAGTCGGATCTCTCCAGTTAAGGCATAGCTCTTGTTAAACGAGATCGTAACATTGACCTTTAAAGGATCGTCCGTCTTGTTGTTATTATTATACCATTCCCACCACGTTACAGATTGCCAGCTAGTTCTCAGTGAATGATCGGTCATCTTCTCTACCGAGTGAGTGCTCTTGTTACAGATGAAGCACTGATTCAGAGGTTTAACGCGGCAGTATTTGGCCGGTGGATTGCCGCACGTACTTGTAGCAGTCAGTGTTCTCATCACTAACTTAGCTGCGTTAACTGGCCCAGGTATACAAACTCCAGCATCCGAACATTCCGATTCGCCTGACACCTCCGTGAAATACACCGCCACAATCGAACATATGATCGCGATGATCTGTCTCCTTGGAGTCATGATCCCTCCTTCGATACCGAAACACCCGGGCGCTTGAGCTATTTGCGTGTGATTTTGCTTTGCTAACCTTTTATCGATAGATCTCAATCGATTTAAGTTAACCAACTGATTGCATTTCAGTGTAAAAGGTTTGAAGTTCGTTGTTTGAGCTTTAAAGGATAAAAGAACGCACACTCCGGTTGGCTCTCTTTATTGCAACTGATCGTTGCCATGGATACATGATGCAGAATACCAATGACCTCATTTTCCGAAATATTTCACATTCAGCAGTCTCGGTCAATAATTCTTGGGACATTTGACACCTCTGAGGCATGAGGACGGTACCCCTTCCCCCGTTCAATGTTGTACAAACCGCTGGTGTTTCTGACCGAAAATAGCACACGTTCTAGTCTTTTCAACATTGCAAAGGGGTGAAGGTGGAGAAGTCGGCAAGGTGTTCCAAGATTATTGACCGACCCTGAGGGTCTCTCTACAGCTGTATATGTAGAGTTCTTTCTATACCAGGAAATAATTCTTCCCTTCCAAGAGTTTTTTTAATGCATAAATTTCCAAAAAGCAAAGTTGATTTAAAGCCGAGAAACAAACTCTAAAAGTCAACACTGAGTGCGTTTCTTAAAATGTAAAACACGGGCATGCGGTGAGTAGTCAACTGAAAAGATTTTTAAACCTGGTCAAGTTGCGAGACTGGATTATACTTGATTATACATATGAAACTTTATCCCAATCACTGGCCCAGAAAAAAAAAATTAATTAAACGTTAGCCTACAGGACAGGCTGTTTTGGTCTTGCGACGAGCGTGTTCTATCATAACCTGCGACCAGGCTCCGTTTTCGTTTCGCTCGGTGAAACGTTCAGGTTAGTTCCACCAAGGACTGAAATCTTGAACTTGCCGAATCCGGCTTCCTTCACTGCTAGTCAACTATCACCGCTGCCATTTATATTCTCATGTAGTTCGCTGTGTCGTTTTCCCTTGAATTTAACCCGAGGGGCACTTGTTAGCGATTTTGGTTTAAATGCGATACACAGAGGCTCAACTATTTCCGCATGGCTGTAATAAAATCCGTGACAACGTACATCCCAGAGATAAGGCTGGTTTAGTTGGTTAGTCGTTAGAAATTAGTGTTTAAGATTAAAAGTTAAAGTTAGATTCTGTATGCTGCTATCACTGATTCGGTAATGTTATTCTTTTGGATTAAGTGGCTGCTGGCGCAACTTTCACGGGATACTATTTCTATAGAGACAGAGACATCTAAAAATGCCGCTACTTCCGTGGAGCAGATTCTTTCAGCGAAACTTTTATCAACTCGCCTTTCGGTAGTGTTCTTGCAATTACCTTAAGATTGGAGGTGCATACAGTAAAAACTCGCGTATAAGAACCTAGATTTTTCCAACTTAGCCTAAATAGGTTCTTATAGAAATGGTATTTAGTGGGATTTTAGGCTACTTAGGTTCTTTTAAAATTTGATAGGGGCACTAGCGATCAGCACAGATAACTACTACAGGGCGACACCGCGGCAAAATGCACTGCGCACGCGCTGTATTTTTACTTCTTGTCAATGCTCCCCTATTGAGAACTATTGGTAAGAATAACAAACTCGGGTTGCCGCCGCGAATTTTGAAAAACTTAAGCTCCAGACATCAAACTTAAGGTTAAAAAATCCAGAGCAGCTTCAATATAGTTTTATCTGTTTCTACACCTTTGCACCTCGTAGTTTCGGGCTTGCACCCACAGCGAAAAACATCATGAAAGTCGATAGTTTACGTTCGCATGTCGCCCTTGTAGTGGCATTAGGGAGTTTAAGCAACCACCACAGCGACGGCAACGAGAACGTCGAAAAACAATAGGCCTTAATGAGCTAAACAATGACTCTGCACGTGCGTTACACATTCTGGTACATTTCTTTTCCGTCCTCTGCAAAACAACAACGTGAAATGACCAGTTTTAAGTTTGTTTTTTTTGGAGAACGGGAACACACGAGGGTGAATTTTTCTTCTCTTACTGGACTTGAGCGCCATCCCTGCGAATTCAGTTCCCGAACAGTTCGAAAGCACACCGAATGAAAATGAATAACATAAGCTCGAAAAAAATCGCTCGAAACCGGAAATGGCCGAAGTGAGCGCATGCGCAGACGTTTTGCCGCGGTGTTCTACAGGGCATATGTGATATGGAATATATTGCTGTATTTAAATAATTATCTAGAATACAGTTTAGATGATAACCATACAGTAAATTTATCTTTCCAAAGTACTAGCATGCATGTCTTTCATGTTGCAGTGTCCATAAAATGCTGTGTTACATTTTGTGATGAACAGGAAGTAAAAGTCAAATCAAATTTTTTTCTGTATTTTCATCTGTGCCTTCATTTTTGTAAAATAAGAACCTATTAAAAATTTTAGGCTAAATGGGTTCGTATGAAAAGGGGTTTAAAATGAAAATTTTAGCCTAACAGGTTCTTAAATTTTAGGTTCTTATACGCGGGTTTTTACTGTATCCTGACCTTTCTTGTAGTATTGTTTCTTTATATAGACTAAGAGAGGAAATTTTGCTCCACACTGGGGCCGTTAACACGAGAGAAATAAGCGGCGGCTTATGTTTTTCTCGTGTAAACGAACTTGTTTGTCTTCCTGAACCGAGGCGTATAAATGGGTAGCTAAGGTTCCGATTTACAATTTACAGGGAGAGGCTGACCGATGATGCCTTAAATACGGAAACCGTAATCAACCGTAAGCCGTGTGTGACCAGAGAACGCTTTTATCAACCGACTACGAGTCAGTTAAAAGATAACACTCTCTTCACCCGATGAACAGGAAAAAAAGCTAAAGGTTTTATTTACTCTAGTTTAAATATCTCTAATAAGCAAACTTACAAAGTTACATCAATTTGTAAACTAGCTTAATTTTCGCATGGTCTTACGTCTTCGGTTCTTTTTACGACCTCGGATCATATCAGAGAATGAGACTGTTTTCAAATCGAATTTATCACATAAACTGAACAATTTTCTAGAAAATGCCGCTTAAATTATTGCTTCGAATCAGAGTTGATTTATTTCTTCATTCTATTTTAATCAGTATAGTAAACCTGATCCATTTTGTCCGGCTGAAAACTGAAGTTAAAAGGTTAAATTATTCACCCATGGAAGGATAGCTCAGTCAGCTCAGTACTTGACCATTTTCTCTAGTACTTCACTATTAAAGCGCCGCAAATCTTTGACATGAAAAAGCAACGATGTTTATTGCATAAAAGTCAGCCTTGTAAGAAATCAGATTTTTTTCACAATAAAAGACTTAAAAATCGGTTCTCTTTTACAGTGCCATTAGGGAGTTTAAGCACTGACAACGGCAACGCAAAGGAGAATGTCATTGAAATTGTGTATTTCGGTTCTTTTTTTTTTCTACTTCGCAATTATTCCAACTCGTTTAAATTGTCTGAACTCGTAGGGACGGCGCTTAAGTTCAGTTAGAGAAAGAAAAATTCACCATCGTGTGTTCCCGTTCTACCTAAACATTTCACGTTTTTGTTTTGCAGAGGACGGCACAGAAATGTACTAAAATGTAGAACGCACGTGCAGAGTCATTGTTTTGCTCATCATAGCCTACTGTTTTTTTTTTTTTGACGTTTTCGTTGTCGTCGCCGTCGTGGTTGCTTAAACTCTTTATTGTTTCTGGACTGAAAAAGGTTGCTTTGGGTATTCTTTGCATTGGTAAGCTATTGTTTGGCGGTCACTCAAGCAAAGCATTGCATAGACCTTTGCCACGCGGCGGCCATGTTGAGTCCCCGGGGAATAAAAAGCTTTGTTTTGCACTTCTGAACTCGTTCTCAAGTTTTTCACTGCGAGGCTAGACGTGCAAAATGTTTTGTTTTTATGCTAAATAGTAACCGCGTGAAAAAGGTCTATTGTGTTCCGTATGCCCAAATGCTCAATGCCCAATTGCCAATGACTAATTGCCAAAGCAACCTTTATTGAATTAGGTATATACACTTGGGTCTTGTACGCGTTGTCGTTCCAGCAAAACGTTTTCCTTCTACAGTGTTTACTAATGACTGAAGCTAACTGACAGTTATCTGTTAGCCGCATGGGCTTACAGAAGGCAGCGACTTCAGTAAGTTCTTCTTTTCGTCAATATCGGACCGCAGTTGGTGAATTCGAGCTTTATACAAAGCCAACTTTTCCTTCTGTAGTTGAAGTCCTCTCCTTAACTCTACTAGCTGTGGCCTGAACTGTAGCCCGTCAAATTGTTGTCTAGCTGAGCTCACCTCTCCCCTGAGAGTGGACAGATTGTCAACACTGACTTGACGCAAATCCGAGCTCTCGTTGAGCAAGCGCCTGATCAGAACACTCAGCCGTTGAGCAGTGGTGTTTGCATGTGCGGCTCGTTTCAGAAGAGCTACACTGTCATTGGTTACATTGGCAGCCATACTGGACAAATTCTTGCAGAGTTTCTGCACTGGTTCTATTTCTCTCGCTATGAAGTTCTCCACAGTGTCATTTATCACCACATTCTCTGAAGAAGTTTCGTTCTTCAGGCGGTTAGCAAGACGTTGAGCTCTCTCCACAACCTTTACAAAGCACAGAGCAAGCATTTATCAGCGATCCAGGAGCGGAAAAACACAGTTCATTTTAACAACGTGAAATCGATTGCCAAGTGACCATTATGAACTCAACAGCGGGTGCGGTGCATTATTTTAAAGAGCATATTAACGAATGGCGAAAAGAGGGAGCAGTTAATATTCGACCCCAGGTGCTGTGTATTTCGTTGACGGGGGAACCAAGGAAACACCTCGCAGCGGTCAAACAAAAAAGCAACGTCACTTCCGGTTTTTCCTAGCGTTTACGAGTATACGAGGGTGAATTTCATTTGAAAACGATGCAAAACTGAAATGCCCCAGTAAACCGAACTGCACGCCTATAAAACTTGTAGATGACAGTTACTTCACTTTGAAGACACACTCCCCGTAAAAAGCTTAAGTTTTCAGAAACGCCGTTCAGTTTAGCTCTTAAGTTTAGCTCTGCATTTTTCTCTTTTCGCACGTTTGACCGCTATGAAGGGACGCCCACAAAAGAGCGACGGATGGGGAAGAGGCAGCGAGAGGCTAAGGTGCAAATAAACCCAGCATTCGTGGTTTTGCATTTTCTGGCATCGTCCATCTTTGTAAAAGCTATTTTACTGTCTTAACTGTCTATTCGTGAAGAAAAAGCATGCATGTCGTTAGGGGTAAAGTGTGTTGTCTATGCTAGGGAAACGTGCTTGACAAGGTAAATCATTTGAAATTTCCTTCGTAGAGAAAGGTGGTCGTTTACATAGGCTCGACTGTACCTACACCATAAACCTCCACTGAATTAGTCGGAGGAAACCGCACCTCAGTCAGTCTCATCCTGAGACTGCTGAGAGTTTTCAGTAAATAACGGGAGCACTGCAAAAGTTGTCACGTCAGCACAAGGACGCGTTATATTGACATCTGACAACGACTCAGCGATTCATCCTGAGAGGCGTATGTGGACTTGAGGTATGGGCTATTTTACGTTATAAGGCACGCCAAACCCGGCACTTACTGTCACTACTTTCGAGACCTCCCGTACGTGAACATCTCTAGTAAGGCGACCACCTTACCTGGTATTTCACATAGTGGCGTAGTAGGAGAGGTTTCAATTAATTTTAGAAGAATGCATACCTGCTGCTCCGAGACAGAAAGATTTTGAACCACGCCTCCAAGTCGCAAAGCCTCTGTAGCCTTGAAAAGTGTCCCTGCAGACGAATCATTGACCGCCGATAATTCCTTTATAATCCGATGCGTGGCATTCTGAATCCAGGAAACGCTCTTCAGCGACTCGTTAGCAGAAGCCTGGGCCCGGCGAGATTCAGTTTCAAAATTGCGCGCGACATACAACATTCTTTGCGCATGTTCGTACACGCGGTTAGCTCTTGTCACAGCATTGCGGGCGCCCGTTAGCGCGCTCTGGGAGTCCTGAAGCACTTGCGTGCCATTGGTGAATACAGCTCGCACTTCGTTACCCAGGACTCCCGATCTTTCAATGGCCGCGTTGACCTGGACGATAACAGCAGAGCTCGACTGGTATAAACGGCTGGCTTGATTACGGTACTGTGACGCCAGATTCCTAGCATCCGCTGATTCTCTAGTCAAGTCTTGCAAGGCCTGTATAAAAAAGAAATGGTACTTCAGCTATCACAATATACAAGCAAGACGACACTAGTATGGTATATCTTTGATTTCCCGTCAATTTTCCGCGTGGGTCATTTATTTTAGCCGTTTTTCTTTACGAAATAACCACTATCACTTGGTCTGTTTTTGTTTGTGAATCATCCAATATCAAGAAAATTTTAGCAGCCATTTTTCATGATTTTAGCGAATTCTAAACCTTACTAAAATGAAATGCATGCTGAGGGCATGAACTTTTGTCGGTTATACCTTCCCAGTCCTTACAATTCTTTTAGTAAGGGGAGTTCATATTTTAAGTTTCAGACTAAAATGGTTTAGTAAACTCACCGTGCTCCTATCCGGATTTGCCTGACTGGCCTCATTCAACATCTCTAAGCTGTCGTTGTACGCTCTGTTTGCCCTCATTAGTTTAGAAGACACCATAGCGACAGTCTGCTCGCCTAAAATATGCACTGCAGATGCGTTTTCGTACAGCCGCGGCAACATAGCAGCAACATAAGCCTGCATGTCGGTGGCATTTCGCACCCTTTCAGCGGCAATATTCGCGGTCTCTACCACATACTTCAGACGCGAGTGAATGGTTTCATTAGCAAGAAGAGTGCGATTCTCCTCTTGCATGATACTGTACATAAGATCTACCAATTGTCCCGCTACACGCGCGAGGGAGCTGGATAGAACTTCTGCCTGCTCTAGTTCCAGTCTCATCGGAGTGCCCAATAAGCGGGACGCCTCCGTGATGACGTCAAGTATCTGCGTTAAGGTCGCCTCAGTCTCTCTCCTATTGGCTTCCACAATGGCTGTATAATGAAGTGTGTGATTCACCGAGGTTGTTATAGTTTCGTTTAACCTTCCACTTAAATCGTTCATAGCCACTGCAAATTTCAGCCATTGAGATGTTGAGTTACTCTCCACTTCCAGAGCTGCGTTGATTGTTTGTGTGAGTCCGCTGACCTCCACTATAAGCTGTCGCAAGCGCTCTACAAATGTCTGATTGTGGAGCATGGCGGGATGGTTCATGAGGGTGGATAAATGAACCTGTATGCTACGGCTCTTGGCGCGAAGTACTTTTACTTCCTCTTGGATGGACGAGTAGCAGGGAGGGCACTCTGCCGAAGGATGATATCAAACGAAGGGTTATCAACAGAAACATCAGATGGTGCAATGCTCTTAGAAGGGATAGAAAGGAAATAAAAAGAAGAGCAAAGCAAAAGTGAAGAGTGCTTGACAAGCCGAGGGAACGCCTGTTTATGAAGCTAAATGTTAATTTGCAAGATTTACCTCGACAGCTGAACAGCCCAGATGAGGTATTCCAACTGTTTTCCGTGCACTTGTCGCAGCGCCTGCCGCCGATATTGGCCGTTGCGTTACACATGCACTGGCCCGTCACTTGATCACACAAGGTGCTGTTACCGAAAGCGGTCCCAGGAATGTAGCAGTCACAAGCTGTGAGAAATAAAGAACACAATAAACTGTTTAGCTCAGCAGGCAGAGCGGGAGGGGTGACCGGGTTTCGAATCCCAACCGGACCACCAGTCAGGGCCTGTAAGATCTGTGAGATTTTAAGTGCTTTAAAAGTAGGGTCTGTAAGATCACTGTCCCCACGAGGCCAGTCATGATCAGTTTTCTAGAGGAAGTATATAGTCCACAATAAAAAGTGAAATGTTGTTTACGCAGCACTGGTTATACAACTGTGAAATCAAAGAATTATTATGCACCTATAAATGTTAAACCCCAGGGTAGGGGGGGGGGTGGGCTACCCCCAGGAAATTGACATATAAGGTTGTCCCCCAGGTAGCGATTTTGAACATAAACGGTGTCCCAATTATTTGACTTTTAGGGCAAGTTACCCTAGGGGCTGAAATTTGACATTCATTTGTTGTCCGGGGTAGGGAATTTGACTCTGGCCTCCCTGAAAATGTCATATTTCCCTGGGTCTGCCCCCCCCCCCCCCCCCGCCCTGAGGCTTAAAACTTTAGAGTGTAAATTTAGGTGCTGGAAGGAACTCCTAAACATTGCCCTTGAAACCTTCTGTGGATCACAATTCCTTTCTTGCCAATGTTCTGTATGAAATTAAGTGGTTCCCTTCGAGCACCTAGACTTACTCTGCAGCGTAAGTTATCTGATTTCACAGTTGTAGCCCACAACCCCGACCATACGTCTACCCTGACTGGCTTACTACTTATGCGCAACCGGATGTCTGATAGTCTGGGTGTCTTGGTCGGCTGAGTTACGGGGTTCAGAGATGTTGCTGTGTACACGTACCTTTACATCCGTTCTCTGACAGCCCCCAGTATCCAGTTTTACACCGATTGCACTCCGGTCCCTGCACATTATTGGTACACAGTTGACAGCGATCACCATATGTACCAACTAGACAGTTCCTACACGCACCGGTCTCCCCGTCACACTGTCTACTCCTGTTATTACAAGAACACAGAACACACCGACCAAATGGCCCACTGCCATTCACTTCACGAGTGAACCCTAATAAAGAAAAGAAATTCATTGGTTAACACAGTTTGGAAATTACAACTCTCCTACATAAATTCCAGAAAAAAGATGAAGACGGTACAAAGAAGGAGAGGAAGAATGCGCAAATGCAATCAAATTGTTGTTGCTGGGTTTGCTATAAATGATGTATGTAGTCAGGACCGATTCAGCTGGCATAATTCTGTCGCTAACGATATGCTGACGGAATGCCAACGGCATAAATTGTTCCTATGAATTAGAACGCAAGTGGTGCTGTTGGCACGTGGCGTGTGGCAAATTGTTCTGTCTAACTAGGCCTTTACTGCGTTACTTTTCGGCAACGCAACCTTTGCGATGGATATTGCAATGCTGTCGAGAGATCTACAGGTGTGCGAATCAAAACATGTTGTATTTGCCCCGGGCTTCACGCTCGAGATTTTCAAACTCGGAACCATTCAATTCACTGCCGTACCGAGTCACTGATAATCAAATTACCTTGGGAACACTGTTCACAAGACAGTCCAGTGTAGTTCATGTGACAGGTCGCATGCTCCACAAATCCAACTGTCACTTCCCCTGGTGAGCCCTGCCCGCTCACAGCCGTTTCCATGGCGATCTCCTTAAATGTTACGCTCCCCTGAGGGAAAGGGTAGTACGTAGCGCGAATCCTGAGTGACGTCAGCTCAGCTAAAATAGACTGGAATTCCAGCGGTGTTACGGACAGCCCACCAACCACGTGCGTTTCATCCAGTATCACATGATACAATGTGACGTTGGGAGAAGGCAAGGGTACAAAGTTTAGCGCCACTTCTCGCGCTCCACTCACGAGGATGACGTCACCGCTTGCTGCTGGTGGGTTCTGGCCGCTACCGGGGTCTCTTATCTGCATCTGCAAATCGCCGAAAAATTTAACATGAGTATTCAATTGTGGTTTTCTAGCGACTGTCAGAACAAGACGAAAGAATGGACGACGGCAGTAACCTGCGATCAGCCAGGCCCTAGTTTTGTCTCGCTTGGTAAACCATTCCAGCAGAAACGCGATAAAGTTTATTTTAACAGGTGACCGACATAGGAGTAATTAACAGCGCTGCTAAAATATTGCCTGATCGCAGGTTACAAATTAGCCATAAACGTTTAGTTGAACTTCGACGACAACACAACCCGAGAATTTGTGGGCTACAATTGCGCACTGACAATCACCTCAATATCAGTGGTTACCATACAAGTTCTCTTGGCGGCTATTTAGTTCCCTTATTACATTTAGACCATGACAACTACCACCTAAACTCGCAAAAAAACCTTGCAATCAGTACAGAACTGGGGAGGGGGGGGGGGGGGAGCTGCGCAAACCGACTCACAATAGGTTTGATTTATCGATTTACACTACTCATTTGATTTGACTGCAATCCGGCCGGGCTGGGCATTCGCCATGAATCAGTCATCAGTGCCTATTCCCCCGCCCTCTTCTCCAAAGCAAACATTAAGGAATACACTTTTTGTTTTTTGAAAAAAAGAAGCAAAATTCGTAAATGCTCCACAGTGTGGATCAACAGGCAGTTGAAATGCCCTACAGAATAGTGAAGAATGAAGTCACTTTTTTCGCGTCTGAGCTCATTGACACACCACCGTAAGTTAGCCCAGTACAACTATTTTTAAAAGGCTAACACTTAGTTCAGGGTGCGTTCTTTTGGGACGTGAGCACGTAATAAAAATACTTAGAGTAGATGGTAATTGTGTTCTTATGGGACCACTTCCATTTTCGGAATGAACAGAATAGAACTCCGTTCATTCTGCTCCTCGGAATACCGGTTTACTCAGAATGGGTTTTGGAAAAGTCGGTTTGGTTCACACGGATTAGATTAATCGGCGTCCTCTTGGGAACTGTCATGAGATCTACTCAATAGCCAGAAAAGTTCCAAAACAATGCCCCCTTAGCGTAAGTTTCGTAAGCTGACCACTAATTTCTTGTCTTTCTTGATGATCTCATCAACGAAAAACATGCCAAGAATCTGTGAGGTCAAAATCAAGAGGTCTTCAAATGCACCGGGGTACACTCTAACAATGTGAATTTATTTATTTATTTAGCTTCGCCTAGTACAACACAAACGAGAGAAAAAAAATCAAATACTCGACCGCCGGAATGTTAAAACGTAAGAAAAGGCCCCACTGTTGCACGGGGGAATGGGCACTGCCGGAATTGACTGATGTATTATCTTCAGTGTAACATGTTACAGCAGGTTTTACGCAATAAATGTTGCTGGTGAACCAATAATATTGGAGATGTCTGCTAGCACGACAAGATTAAAACATTGACTACTTTCAACAATTACTGAAACTGTTCAAAACTATAAAATTGATCCAGGAAAGCACACATTCCTTCTCCCTTAGTCTTATATTTTTTAAAGAAATGTTATAGCCTGCGAACAGGCTCTCTGGTCGCAAAAAGAGGAAGAAAACAAAGGGCGAGAACGAGCGAAGAGACGCTAGGCTCGCTCGCTGATTTATTTTCGCGCTGTATTCCCCACTGCGGAGCCTGTTCACAGGCTAAAATGTTATAAAATGTTACCGCGTCCAAAAACTGAAACATTCTACATTATACGTACTTTGACATGAAGGCGTTGACCATAAGATCTAAACTGCGTGCCGAGGAAAGACGATGGTGCCAATATGTAGACAACTGATGGTGAGGAAGGTGCTGTAACGACCAGTCCATTGAATGAGGAGTTAGCAAATGGAACAGGATCACCTCCTCTGCTTACAACCGTCCAGTCAAACGCTGTGAAGTCAACAACTAGCATAAGGTATATAGTACAAATATTTAAACATGGTTAGCCCAAGCACTTCCGTAGGGCTTTCGATTGCACAGGTTTGAAGCAATTTTCGCTTTTTGGCCCAGCGAAAATTGGGGCGAACGCCAAAAAAAAAAAAGGCCTCGAACCAGCGGAAAAACCTATGGAAACGTTTGCTACGCAGGCTAAAACAGGGTCCACACAGAAACTGGGAAAGAAAATTCCATGACTTTTCTATGACCTTAATCCAATTCCACAACCTCAAAATTGACAAGAGGACTGGTGAAAACAATGAGTGAAATGTCCCACTGGCTGGACGTTGTGATGCTTCACGCAAACTTAAATTTCTTTGCTTTTCAACCATCAGCTAAAAACAATTTTGGGAAAAATCTGAAATTCCATGACTTTTCCATGACCCAAATAAATTTTTCGAATTTCCATGACTTTCCAGGCCTGGAATGCAAATTTCAAATTCCATGACTCTCCGTGACAGTGTGAACTCTGTTAAATGAGTTACAAATCATAATCCCTATGACAAACCCCTTTGACATAAGCCCTGTTAAAGGGGCTTTCATCAAAAACTGATCCACAGAAAGCTCTTGGCCAGTGAGCTGAATGACTGAGAAAAAAATGTTTTTCCTACTATGGAAGATTTTATTGGGGATATTTTACAACGGCAGGAGAAAAGACTACGTGTGATTATCAAAGCAGGTACCCTTGTAATTCCATAACGTTCTCTTTCCCTTTTAAAAATGTTAAAGGCATTATATCACGGGAATTTTGGTATTGTTTTTGTTTGGTCCAAACTGTGCCGCAAAAAATTTGACAGCTTCTAAGTTCCTTCGCACAGACAAGAAATGTTCAAAGTGAAGATTCAAAGTGAATTCTTAAAGGACAAAAGCCACGGAACGTTGGCCCAACATAGATCTACATCCTGGCCATATATCATGCAAAAAAGAAGACTGAAAGATAATAACAATCTTTTTAAAGAAAAGCACAAAGTACCTGTTTCATTGACAAAAAATCTACTTGTAATAGTTGAGGCAATAAATCCATAAGCTGATGTACAGCTGGTAGCACGGCCATAACCGAAACAGTGCAAGCATCCTTGCTGATTGACGCTGTCCAAGTTAAATGTGTTAGGCTTACAGCTGTCACAGTTACGGCCTTGGACATTCTCCTTACAACGGCATTCTCCAGTGGTCACATGACAAGCAGAGTTCCAAGATCCAGCACTTGAACATTGACAACCTACAAAGTAGTTAATAATCATTACACTTACGACAATGCACAAGGGGCTTAGTTTCTAAAGAAAATGTGGTGCTGTGTCGGGGGGAAGTGAAACACAAACTTTGACAACTGAGTTGATAAGGTTAATTGGCCACCGTAAAGAGATTGAAATCTGACGCTCTTCGTCAGGATTCGCTCTGAGAAAGGGATAACGCTTGAAAGGGCAGTTTCCAATTTTTAAATGCGTGTCACGGTCTGGGGAAATCAAAACAACTGTTGTCAAAACGTTAAGTTTCTTTGTTTGTTTGTTTGTTTTTTTTTACTCGTTTCTCAATCTCTCAAACTTCAACCGCCACTTGGTCAGCTCAGATCATAGGGTGCCAGTCTACAGAGCGCGAGGGCATAAGTTTGAATCCTCACTAGAAAGCAGTGTGTTAAAATCGCTGATAAGATCACACTGGCTGTGTTGCTCAACACCTTGACTCAGCTCAGATAATCGTGTCGCTGGTGGTGGTGTTAAGCTGTTGGCCCTATCTCCTACACCTTGCCAAGCTAAATTGGTAGGGGATATTAAAGAACCCACATCACTGTTCGAAACAAAAGGGGGTCACAGTCCCAGGAAATAGTCCCAAGTGTTGTGGTCTGGTCTATTCACATTGTCCTTCACCTCAAATTTCATGGGTAGAGTGGGTAGATGACATCATTATTGGAGTGATAGATAGTGGTAGACAGTTCCCCAGGCACAGTGAGAAGCTGACGTCTGATATCATCCGCAGCACTAACTGTAAGCACATGTTGCTTGTCAGTTGTTCTGCAATATTTTAAATAAATAACTTCACGGAAACACATGGTCAATGGTTTTCTAAGACTTACGTCTGCACCCAGAAGAAGAGAATCCATAAAAGCCAGTATCACACGAGTTACAGGTACGTTCTACCACACCAGGCTGACATGGACACTGCCCACCATATGCTGCACATTGTGAATTTGCCACAGTACCAACACCATCACAGCCACATGCTACAGAAAAAACCACACAAGATCTACATTCAAAGCTGTCCTTGCAACCACTCTTGTGAGCGACCAGCTCTAATTATGACCAGCATTGTGACTTGTCACTTAAATTCTGTAATGAAAAGCTCTCGTAAGCGGCCGCTCCCGTAAGTGACTGCGACCACTTTTGTTAATTGCCGATGGGCTTTTCCTTTGTTTTAAGTTCTCATAAACAGCCACTCGGACAACACTTTACTAAAAGCACTCAGTTCTTGTTCAAATTTAGAGTAATACATAACACAAGTGCTAATATGGTTCTTTGACTTGTACCTATGCGGAACTCTTCTGTGATAGACAATAAAAACTATTCAATATTATTTCAACTAGACTATTAGTATCCATTAACATATCCCAAGCTTTATGCTCAAAGCTCTTACAAGCCACCACTTTCTATTGTTTCATCATGTGGTCGCTTACAATAGCCCATTCTCGTAGGCAACCAGCTCTAGTTGCGACCACTTTTCTGAATTCCGGAGGTGTTCGCTTACGAGAGCTTCGACTGTACTTCAAGCTTGAGAAAAGTGACCATCTCTTGTGGTGCCATAAGGGTTCCCTTACTAAGAAATTACTGACTACTTGGTACTAGTGACCACTACAAAAACCTGGCACCACATTTCCAAAGCATCAATTAATCAAGAATGGCATGGCTGGTAGGGCAGAGCAAATACATGTATGTTATTAAAGATGTGTTTATTGTTCATCGTGGTGCAAGATAGGCATGATGAACATTTATTCGTTTGTCTCACGATGGAATCGCTTTGAGTTGTTGATCGCGATGTTTCGACTGCAATACTGCTAGTCTTCATCAGGCGATGAGGTTGATTGTTTACGTGTCGACTAGCAGTAACCATCGCGATCAACAACTCAAAGCGATTCCATCATGAGACAAACAAATAAACGTTCATCTTGCCTACATGTATGTTGTGGTTTAATTTTATCCTTGGTTCAATTTTACTTTCCTTTGTTTTATACTCATTATCATACATTACCATGCGCAAAAACAAGGAAAATAAAAATTGAACCAAGGATAAAATTGAACCACAACATGTACATGCACGGAAACAAATAAAGATTAAAGTATATATTTTTAAATAGATTTATAGTAACATGGAAAACTAAACTAACCCAGGGTACCGTTATAGATTTCTGTGCTAGCAGAAAACACCAATGCCTGGCAATAAGCTGGCTCTGACTGCAACTGAGAAAGAGACGTCCTGCCCTGAACACAACTCTGCAATTGATTACGTGTATTTCTTGCAGACTCAGTATAAACTCTTGTAAGATTGACATCAGGAATGAAGACCAATGAGTCCACAAGAAGAGAGCACTTATCACTACCATCAGTACTGTTGTAGATCAGTGTAAAGTTGTACACTTCATCTGAAAACAGCTTTACAGTGTCCAGTGATTTCCATGCTCCTGCAGAACCTGTTGGTAGTTGATCCAACATGATGTTGAATTCCACACTGTCATTCAAGCTGGTGGTTTTGATGCTCAAAACAAGTTTTGACGTAGAACTGAAGATGCAGTTTGTAGAGATGCTGTATCGAATAACTGCATGGTATTGATGGCTGGCCAAGATGCTAGCTACACTGATGTGAGAATATTGACCCGGAAGGAGAGTGGCATAGCCACTGCCAGTAAAAGCCACTCCACGGCCCTGGGATGGAGTCAAGGCAGTGAATGTGCCATTCATTTCTTCAGCTTCAAACTTGATGAAGTCCAAGAAAGGATAGAAGTGCCCTTGCTTAGATCTTTCACACTGGCTGCCTTCAACACCACTTCGACAGTAGCAAGTTCCTTAAAGATGAACATAAAAACATTTAAGGTTTTTACTACATGCTAATTTGATTAAATTTCAAAAGGTTCTGTACCTAGAAATGTGAGATGAGCCAAACGTGAAAAAAATTAGAAAATTTTCACTTAATTGCTGATAATTTAAAACTTATGGTGGACTGCTGAACTTAACTGACAAAAGAACGATGATTTCTCCCAGTTAATCGTACCTCCACCTCAGACTTCTAGCTAGACTCCAGTAAGTCTCTTTTTTATCAGGATTATGGAGTGATGAAGGGATGTGTGAAAGATTGCCCGGGACTATAAGGTCTCTACATACTATGACTTTTGCAAGAGGGGATAGGGAGATTGGTAAAGGCTTGTGGTAACCCTCCATGCCAGTAACCCAAACAGAAAATAAGAACATAATATTTTATCTTACAAATTTCAATTGCTCATTAATCAAACCTGAAGATCAATGACAAAAGTAAAAACTTGACTAGCTTGAATGGCCAGAATTTCTTGGGGAAGAGGTAACAGGTGAAAAATGCAGCTTTGTTCACCCTTGCTCAGGAAGATCTGGCCTAGCAAGCTTATGCTTGTCACCTACAACATGCAAATAGAAAATTAATGTTCTCTCACCTGACAACCTATCACATTGAGGAAAAGCCCCTCCTAAATCACAGGGGCACTGCAAACAATCTGATCCCTCAGTTATTGGAAAAAAGTAAAAGCCATCTTTGCACTCATCACAGTATCTGCCTTTGACGCTTGTCTTGCATGGACAGGCACCTGTGTACTGGTCACACTGAATGGTGTTGTTAACTGTACCCAAGCTGTTACATCCGCAAGCTAAAACAGATGTAGAAAAGACCACAAGAAGTCTAATTAGAATACCAGTAAACAGCAGGGCTATCATTACATTTTTACAAGACACATGTTGATTTGTGAATGACCTTCACAACATATAACTTTTTAACATGGCCATTTTTCTGAATTTCACGACAAAATTTCACAACTTGGGTAACAAAAACGGTTGAACAAACCGTTGAATCCTAACCTCTGCATTCCCCAGGTGGGTCTAATCTGTATCCCCAGTATCCTGGTACACACTGATCACATTGCCGTCCAAACACCTTGTTCTTGCACCGACACTGCCCGGACTCTTGTGTGGGTGTGGCCTCCTGCAGGCATGAGCCATCATTTGTAATACCTTCAGGAAAACAGTTGCATGCTGCAAGAGAAAATTTATATATTTATTAGACCAGTTCTTATTCACAATGAGTTTCAAAAGTTGTTTACATTTTCTTGGGACAAACATAATAGAGCAGCTACAGGCTGGGTTTACATTGATATCATCAATCTAATTCTCTTACCAACACAAGTGTTTGGATGATCTATTGGCACACTTGAATCCCTGTAATACATTGATCGACACTTCTCACAGTGCTGTCCTTTAGTGTTATGCTGACAGCTGGTACAAATGCCATGCCCCAGTGTATCATTGTATGCACAGGACAACCCATGTTTATTGCACTGGCACTCTAGGTCAAACAAAAACAACCACAATCTGAATAGTACTGTTATTCCAAAAATATAAAAAGAAATTTCAGTTACATCAAGCACATAATTGTGATTCATGGAATACATACTTCATGGTTTGACATGACATTTGTGCTTACTAGTCCAGTCTACTTATTCATTATTCATTAGTTGCGCATGTGCTTAGACGAACTGAACAGTGTAATCCGAATGTTTATCCTAGCAGTCCAGGTTTTTTCATCCTGACCACTCACACATAGTCTCCTACGCAGCCATTTATAGTGGCATCATGCAACCCCCCCCCCCCCAATGACGCAACTAAAAACGGCTGCGTAGGATACTAACCCACACATGACCTTTTTCAATGCTGTTTTCTTACTGAACACACTTCCTCAATCAAGATGTATGGTGTCAGCTAATATTTTTGCACTGTTAACCCAATCATAAAAAGTGTATTCTATGACAAGTGTCAAATCTTGGATGAATCATCTTTGAATAAAATGTTATATCTAACAAAAATAATATATCTTCTCCCATTAACAGTATGACTTGACAGTGTCCCTAGCTACGGTGAATACTATTACACCAATTGCTTTTTTTTAAACAAATTGTACATGTAACACCAATAAGTAATCAAGAAATAATCATGTTTATTGTCAATACCTTGGCATTCATTTGCATGGCTTGCATTAGCTGGCATCCACGGACGATTATTGAACAATGGCTTGCAAATCTCACAATCATTTCCTGCAGTATTATGCTCACATTCACAAGTTTCTTGCATGCGTGGTCCAGTACAGTATTGTGCGTGACCATTGCAATTGCAGCGTCCTGTTATCACAATATCTGAGATGGCATAATAGTACCTATTGAGTGTTTCCTCGTTTGGAAATAAGATTTCGAGGCCATCTGTGTATGGTTCTTCCAGTCTGACACGTACATTTGTTGCAAGCATGAAGTCCTGCATATCTGGATCAAAATAACCACATCCTGGTTCGTACCTTGAATCAAATCTGTACTCCACTTTTCCATATCTTGGTGGGTATTGCCCACTGTAATCCTCGGTACAGGTGACATTAAATGGACTGTTTTTAACAACAACAGCTGATGCAGGCATGTTGTACAACTTTGGACAATCAAAAGCAAAATACTGTAGAACTCTCCATGTTTTCCCAAAATCTTTTGAAATCTCAAGAAACATTTTTAGTGGCCTTTCATTGTAAAACCGCACAGTTATACCACCAGATATATGGAAGCTTCTGCCAAATGACAAAGTTATGTTCACCTTCAAGGGATTATCTTTTGTTGAAAGGCCTTGTGTGTTTGTTTCCCACCAGTTTTGAGATTGCCACCATGTAACTTCCCTGAGGGAATATGGAGTATCGAATTCACTGTTGACCATAAACTCTGGTGGATGTCGTTTAGTTGTGCTGTTTGCATTGCACTCAAAGCATTTTTGTCCTGGGCCAAGCTCGCAGAATCCAGCAGTAGGCTTGCCACACGTGTTTGTTGCAGAGATGTTTCTTCTGAAGGCCATATTGGTTGGAGAAGCCATGCACGGACGAGGGATTCTCCGCTGGGAATCTGCATAGCAGCCATTGAATTGACAAGTAGTATCTCCTGTTGATACACTGAAGAGGAACAAGAGAAATTGAATAAACAGTAAAACTATTGGCTTGTGAATTTTCATCTTCTGTACAGAAGCAATGCTCTTCAATCCATAAGAAAACATTGGAGTTTAGCTTTGAAAACTTCACACTGATATCTTCTGTACGAAGTTTTAACTGATCATGAGGCAGAAAAAAGTTGGAAGAAGCATTTTTAATCTATTGTACTGATAAACCATCAAATTCCCTGCTGCTGACGGAAAAAATTTATGCTGAATCTGATACTCTAATATAAGCTGATGATTAATTCATATCCAGAATACTATTTCCATATACCACATTTTTGTGTTAGAAAAAAGTTTTATATTTGGAAAGTCAAATTTGTTAGCTCTATCCATAGAACTGCTACAGTTTATTGCTCTGTAAGCTTAAAAATTTTACGGCAGCTTGGGGTAAGCAAGTCAGAGTATTTAAAAACTATTTTCAGTTTGGATTCATGTATTTACTTTGCCTTCATTTGCATGTTGGAAAGCTTGACGCGGCGGTTTACTTCTACAGGTACTTGGAAATGACCCAAGTATAACGCCATGAGACGGGTGGCTGTCTACCGTTGGCGTTCTTGCCAATTTGACAATCATTTTAACGTAAAAACGTTGCTTTTAAGCCTTTAACTTTCCTACTTCACTTATAAGATTAACTAGAACTAGTTAATACAGGGATATTTCACCTTTTCTCGCGTAAAAAAGCTTTTCTTCTTCAGAAATGGCAAATGGCGAGGATGGAACTTTCAATTTTTCCGCCATTTTCCCGGGAACGGGAACTGCTACTTTTTGTGTAGTGGTAAATGACGCCCGAAAAAACCGCTAGCCACTTTACCGCCAATTTCCAAAATGGCGAACGTCTTTCGATGTTCAAGGCATCTTTTGAGGAGGCCAGTGTGTTTGTAAGTGTTGAAAACTTGAAATTTCAGTGATTTTGTTGGTTCATAGATATTTGATGCAAAAGTTTGTTGTGTTTTGCTTGATCCATACCGTCGCCTTCTTTCAATATTGCCACACATACTGACGGATCACGAGATTTATAATTTTCTGGAACCACTTAATTACGTGACATTCAACCGAAATGCATAACTA
Organism: Siderastrea siderea; assembly: GCA_964030785.1. NCBI lineage: Eukaryota > Metazoa > Cnidaria > Anthozoa > Scleractinia > Rhizangiidae > Siderastrea > Siderastrea siderea. The sequence goes on from OZ034966.1 coordinate 15,163,846, forward strand.
AATCCTTAGTCCTTTCTATCCTACCACATAGGAGATGGTAAACAGGGGGTGCTTAACAAAAGCTTTGATCAGTGACCCTGTTTTAAAGAAACATCTTTGATTTGCCTTATTTCAGACAGATTCAGGGTCCCCTGGGGTTCTAGGGCTCCAAGAAGGAAAAATCTGGCTGTAGTACTCCATCACTTCACTCAGGGGCTGCATTTAACCAGAATGATTTTTGTTCAAGCTCCAGGAAAAGAAAGTCTCCAGCTCCTGGCTCATCAACCAAAATAATTATTCCTGGGCTCCAGAGCTGAAAATGGCTCCCTTTGAAACCCTGCAGAATTTCTTGCTTTTTGATCTTACACAATACAACAAATGCTGGGGGTAAACCTGTGAGGGATTAACCTCCTATCCAGGGGGGAGTAGTAATACTCCTAGTTACTTCATATTTGGGTGCCCTGTGATGGACTAACATCCCATCCATGGAGGATGTAGTAATACTGCTAGTCACACCATGTTTGGGTACACTGTGATGAACTAGCATCCCATCCATGGGGAGTAGTAATACTCCTAGTCATTTCATGCTGGGTACCCTGTAATGGACTAGCATCCCATCCAGGGAGGGGGTAGTAAAACTCCTAGCTGCATCATGCTACAGCAAGTGGTTTGAACTCCACCCACGTGCACCTTTACCTTATCAAGACTTGTGTTTATCTTTTACAGAATTCCTAGACGATTTGAACAACATAGTGTAGAACAGGAACCTATGAAAACAACAGTTACTTTTATTACAGATGTCAAAGAAAAAGAGGGCATGAGAAGCTATCCTCCATATGTTACATCGTACAGTTCTCAGGGTTTTAATATTAAGGGAATCAAAGTGTTTGGTTCTGTGGCAATTCTTCCTACAATATTTTACCACTGGCGGGTAAGGAGTTATGACAACTTTCAACTTTTTTTTCCAAGGTCATACATTACAAATTACTCCACTTCTAGGTAACTTTACTTTATTACATTTAGGATATTTATCTCCACAATATTATTGGCAATAATTAGGAAAATAATCACAAATATTAAGGAACATGCAAAAGTTAACTCAACATCTTAACATCCCGGCATCTGTCTGTTAATGTCCATGTCATGATATGCACTTATAGTTTAGGATTTACAGTCATCAATCTGGAATGCCTTGAAGAAATTCTGCAATCTTGCAATCCTCCACGTTGGGGGAACTTGGTTATTAAAGTTACTGAGAGGAGAATAGGAATGTTAACTTTTCATAGTTTGAAGCTCACAATCAGAGGGCTGTACACAAAACTTCCTAATGTCTGGGTACACTTTCCGTTGTTGTCTTTGAGCTTATACGTGATAGATGTAGACGTACATTGTAGACATACTTAATTTGTATGATCAACTGTTGAGTGGAATTAATAACTTGTTAATGCAAAATAAAAGGAGGCTATTTGACAGTGTTATAGTGATTTTCTCTCTATTGTGGTTTAAAGATAAAAAGGCCAGAGGATATTACACCAGAGAGTCTTGCCCTTTTTACCATAATGGAGCCTCCAATAGGTATGTCACTGCTTGTTCACATCTCAAAAACTCTTGAAAACTCCTGAAATTTGGCAACTCTGATTTCAGGTCTTGAAAGAACTTGAATTTTGTTAACATAGTTACCATAGGTCCTAGGAAAGACTTGAAACCCAGCAGTGTAAATTTATCTTAAGAGTTTAGAAATGTGGTTCCAGAAAATATCCATCCCCTTTAAAGGAAAGTACAAAGCTAAACTGGAATTTCCAGTTGGATGAAGGGGTCAAAGAAAAAATACCATCGGTGGGGGAGATATGGATATTTTCTGGAACTGGACAATAAAAAACTCAGTATGTCACAACATGAGACTAAAAAAATTATCATTTTCTCCAATGTGGATCTAACCCATGACCTTCTGCACACCTGTGGGATACTATAATCACTACTGGGACGCTCATGGCAAGCTACAGCTTTAGATCATATTTACAAGGTTTACTGTGTCTCACATCCTGAATTTTGATAGGATTCAGCGAAGTCAAAAGCTTCCTGCATTATGATAAAGAAAGAAAAATAGCAAAATTTGATGTTGGTTTGTTTGTCTGTCATTTGCCCCATGGGAAAGGGCCCAGGTACTCCACTTGTCTACTTACCGTGCAAGTTTGCTGTTTTGAATTACAGTATTTTGTAACTTACCTCATTATGATTTCCTTTGTCTTTTCCTATCACTATTGTTACAAGTAATGCTTTAAGCCATTTTTTAAAATCTGGATGAACTGGAAATTGGCCCTGGCAAGTAAACTTTGACATTTGGTTGCCAAAGGGGCAAGGTGGAATACAAGTTTTTGTTGAGCCCACATGTGATTTCAGCACAACTGTAATTCCTGGTAAAGTCACTGTTGAACTGTAAATTTTACCTTATTGACTGACTGACTGCCTATCTGACTATTAAACTGACTGACTGCCTGCCTGACTAACTGACTGACTGATGCACTGACTGACTGTCTATCTGACTAATTGATTTACTGACTTGATTCATGACTGTCTGCCTGACAAACTGACTGACTGAATCACTAGCTGTCTCACGGACTACTTCTGTAGTTGGTTGGTTGGTTACTTGATTCATCACCAGACTGCAACCAGGAGCAGTAAATCAGTGTTTTCTGTTATTTACTCAACTTTAGAAATTGTTGTAATTGGGACTGGAGACAAGCTATTTCGCCTGAACCCTGAGATACAAACCCACATGAGGAAGATGCACAATATTCTATTGGAAGTCCAGGATACAGTAAGTTGTGTCATAATTTGTATGTAATACTCACATTCTCTTCTCTAAATGGCTGAAAACATGCAATGAGCTCTATTACTGTAGACTGCCTCTAATCTTGAGCACTCAAAGAAATCAAAGAATTGTTTGAGATAGGGGAGGTCAAGATATTGAATAGTAAATAGCCTTGTAACATCATTCAAGGGCTTCAGTTTGCAATGGGAATTTGAGATAGCCAGGGTTTGAGATGGGGGGAGGGGGTGAGGTGTACTGTATGTTACAGAAGCGATGTCAGGCCTCACAAAAGGGAGAGGGGGGCTTGTTATTCCAAATCACAAATGTCAGCAAAATTCTCAAGTTATACATTCAAATGTACCACACCTCAAACTCACAAAACTGACACCTGTTGTCAATCTCAAAACACCATACACCCTTGTTTAAAAGTCTGAGCGGGACTCAGACTTATAAGACAGACTGAAGTGCAAAAACATTTAACTGCACATGCCAAGAGTAGCTAAGTGGAGTCTACTTAGGGCCACATCAAAATTATTTTTCAAGGGGGAAAATCTGCATTTTTAAAATGCAAAGATTGAAACAAAATTTTGATAGGCCCAGGATTTTAAGAAACCAATATTTTGGGCTGTGGCTAAAATTTGCTGAGACACATCATTTTTGTAAACATAAGACCTTTCTAGGCCCTTTACTTAACATTATTTTGCTTCTCCTTTAAATAGGCAAATGCGACAGCTACATTCAACTTTCTTCTGGAGGAAACAAGGTTAGTTGGGGCTGCTCTAATTCCACCAAAGTCAGCTGATCATGAGCGATGAGGAGCCATTGGTTCTGCCACAGTCTGCAGGATGGTGATTGCACACTGCAATGGAAGTCCCAAGCCAGCTGAAAGATGAGTACAATATAAAACATTGCAAAAACTTTAATGCCAGAAGGCATTTCACATGGAATCTACAAGTGAAAATATCATTCTGTTATTGAATGGACTCAAGTGGTGCTTTGTCGTAAAATAAGGCAATGTTGCTACAACTGTTATCAATTCATTATTTCTACAGTGAGAGTGCGCAGTCACACACAGCCTCTCAAAATGGATGCTTTTTCTGCCAGTTGTTTCCTTTCTGCCTGGTATCAACATGTATATTCTACTTACCATTCTCCAAACATCAAGACATTTTGCCTTTGGTGATCATTTCCTGTGTTCTTATGTCTTGCACTTTTGATTAAGTAAGGATATTTTGTGGAAAAGTTGGGGCATAAATGTCCCCTTTGCTGTTTGATTCACAATGCTGTTCAACATATACAGTAAATTTCTCATAAATGTACAGCATTTTTGTGACATAATTCTATCGTGTGTCACACACACACAAAAAGAGAGAAAAATGCTGGGGCAATATAAGAACTTTTTACCGTAGTTATAAAGAAAAAGTTCACATTCTCTAAAATCACAAAATTGAGATTAACATTCATTGCCATTTACAGTCTGGTTGCTAAGGACTCTGTGCCATTAATAAAAAACTAAACATATAGATAAGCTTAGATGAGAAATTAATATCATCAAGACTAGCTTACTTCATGCAGCAGTCATGGCAGATAGCTCAGTAGACAGTATTGTGGACATCAATAGGGTAAACAAGCAAATGATTCTCAGAAGGAGCAACAAATAAATGTACCACTCAACCTGACAAACTACAATTTGTTGACTACATTTAGAAATAAGTGACAAAGCACCTTGTATTAAAATGGTAATGCAGTCAAATTTGGAACTTTGGATTTGGTTGAGTAGTGCTTGAATAAATAGCATTTAAAATGGCCCATTTTTGGTGACATAAACTTTTCAGTTAAACATTTGTAAAACTTGACTTTGATGACTTTCATGCAAACTTTCTCATGCTTGTTAAGGCTTCAAATCATTTCATGTGACAGGCCATTTCTTTGTAGGGGGGGGGGACAGGGGGGTTTAAACCTCCCGCTTCCCGTACCCTTTAATCCCGGTTCCCGCCCTGTATTTTTTGGTTCCCGCCCCTTTGCATTTTTTCGATTGCGAAATATTGCGCAGTGTTGCACAATTTTTCTCTTTTTCTCCCGCTTCCCGCCACCTTGGGAATCCCGCTTCCCGCCCCCTCTTCCCTGCCTCCCGTACACCTCCCGCCCCCTTTTCTCCCGGTCTCCTGCCCCCCTGTCCCACCCCACTTTGTAAGTGATTGATTCCTGTGATTCCTTTTATTTGTAAGTAATTGATTCAATCCCAGACCCTGCCAGTTTTTAAAATGGAGAGTTCTTAATTAAATAGATTACACAGTCTTAGGTGAGACAACATGTGGACATGAGAGAAAGTGTAATAAACAAGTGAAAGAGCTGTATTTTTAGATTCATTTTATTCCCTTCCCCTGCTTTTCCTGGGAAGATGAGTGCTTATGGTGTTGTGGCAGGGAGGTAGAGGGCAGGTGAGACAAGCAGTGAAACAAAATGTTGCTTTTTTTAAATTGGTTTACAGGTACTAGACAAGTGAAGATCAGAGAAAAAAAGTGTTGTTGTTTCCTTTAAAACAAAATTCATATATTGTTACATTAATATCTTACTTCATCTTGAGTGGAGTAACCTGCTTTTGCTTTTGCCACAAAGTCCTGAATAGATCCTTCCATGGTTTTTTCAACTTTTCACATAGACCGCAGTTAGCGAAAATCCATCTACATCGCTGGAAAGAGTGCCTTAAAACCAGTGAAGTTGCTAAGTTTGAGAATGATAGGATGAATGCTAACAAAGATTTGGCTCCACAAAGTCACAATACTTTGCAGAGCTGTATCTTCACTTGTTTCTGACATATCACTCTCAAACTTGGCAAGTTTACTAATTTTAAGGTGCTCTTTCTAGCAAGTGTTGAAAAAAAACCGTGAGGGTCTATTATTTGTCAATTAGATTTATTTAATAACAGCTGTTTTGCTTGTTAAAAGTGTACAGGGCATTAATTGATAAATTTGCATTCATTTCTGCCATACAGAATACTGTAAGTTTTCTTTAATTCAAAATCTGCTTGCAACTTCTTACATGTATAGCTTTTTCTACAATCTTGGAATTATTATTAATGGAATTAACGGTAAGAACACAGAATGAATTTTGTTTAAAAGGCTTTCTCCTTCAGGTTAATTGAATTCCCCGGGGAGGGAGGAGGCTACTCAATAAAGTTTTATACGGCAGGCTCCGCCCCTAGGCTCAAACCTGTACCCTTTAATTATACTCATTTTTACCCAAAGGCTCCCCTTTCACATACTCACTCACTCACTCACTCACTCACTCACTCAGGACCCAGAGTGCCCAAAGTGGCACATGGGGCTTCCGTAAGGGTCCTCCACTGCTGCCGATCTTCTGCTCATCGCCTAGCTGTTTCGAGGCTGAGACCGCACTCCTTCAGCTCTCTCGCCATCATCCTTCACCAAGTCACCTTTGGCCTGCCTCTTCTACGCCTTTTTTGGGGTGTCCACCTCAATGCAACCCTTGGTAGTGAGTCTGTTTCCATCCGTAGGACATGGCCCAGCCATCTCCACCTTCTCTTTCTTACAACAACAGAAAGTGGTTCCAGATTACAGGATGTCAGCAGGTCTTTGTTGCTGATCTTGTTTGGCCAAAAGATACGCTTAATGCATCGTCCGGAGACATTTAGTTTGGAATACATCAAGTTTCCTGGAGATTTCCCTGTTCACCTTCCAGCATTCACTTCCATACAACACGACAGACAGTACATTGCTCTTGAAAATTTTGATCTTGGTTCACACATTTAGCTTGGTTGATTTCCACACTGGGTTAAGAGTCCCAAAGGCTTGGTTTGCCTTGGATATTCTAACCGACACATCTTTTCCACTGTCGCCATCTGTAGAGACTTTGCTGCCCAGGTAGGTAAACCCGTCCACTTCTTCCAATTGTTGGTTATTAACAGTGATCGGTTGATTGCTTTTGGTGTTCAACCTCATCAGCTTTGTCTTCCCAACTTTCACTTTCATGCCAATCTGGCTTGCAAGTGAGGTAAGTCGGTCCATCTTCTCTTGGATGTCACTATGGTGACTGGATAGCAGGCCAATGTCACCTGCGAAATCCAGATCCTCAAGTACTGAGTTGAGTGTCCACTGGATCCCTCTCTTCTTGTCAGCCGTTGTGCTCTTCATGAGCCAGTCCATGGCCAGAAGGAAGAGAAGGGGGATAAGATGCACCCTTGCTTGACCCCTGTCTGGACTCTAAAGCTGTCTGTCAAATGTTGTCCGCAGACCACTTTACACTGGAAGTCTTTATATAGCATCCTGATGATGTTGATAATCTTCACAGGAACACCATAACTTCTAAGGATATTCCATAATGTTTCACGGTGCAAGCTGTCGAAAGCTTTCTCAAAGTCAACATATAGGATGTAGAGGTTGTTGTTCCATTCTGTGGACTGCTCAAGAATTTGTCTGAGGACAAAGATATGGCCTAGACATGATCTCCCCTTCCTGAAGCCTGCCTGTTCATTTCTGATGTTCTCATCCACAGCCTCAGAAATCCTATTAAGCAGAATATGGCAGAAGACTTTACTTGTTAGAGAAAGAAGTGTAATGCCCCTCCAATTCCTGCAGCTGCTGCGATCGCCTTTCTTTGGCAGTTTAATAATGAGACCTGTTTTCCAGACTTCTGGTGGTTGCTCTGTCTCCCAGATATTCTGTAATATCTGACACAGATGCCTAGCAGTTTCCTCGCCACCAACCTTCAACATTTCTGCACATATCTCGTCCTCCCCTGGTGCCTTCCCAGATTTCAACTTCTTGATGGCGTGTTTTACCTCTTCTACTGTAATAGGGTCTGTGGAAATGTCAATGTCCTCCTCACTTTCAGAGATGTCTAGAGTTTGCAATGGAACCGGCCTGTTGAGGACTGTTTCGAAGTACTCCTTCCACCTGTTGATTTTCTCTCTCTCACCGTTGACTGTCCTGCCGTCGGTAGTTTTGACTGGTTTATCTTGGCTTGTTCCATAGTCCCCTCTCATTTTTTTGGTGATCTTGTATAGGGTCGTCATGTCATTGTTCCTTGCCGCCGTCTCAGCTTCCGTAGACAGAGTATCAATATAATGTCGCTTATCACGTCTGCAACTCCGCTTCACTTCTTTGTCCTTCTTTGAATACTCTGTGGAGAAATGCTCCTTGAGGTAAGGGGACTTAGCATTCAGCAATTTTCTTTTAATCAACTTCCATTCGTCAATCTTTGTCCAGGTTGCGTCCCTGATCCATTCTTCCTTCCTTCTCTTCCGGTATCCTAGAATTTCTTTACTCGTCTCCTCTATTGCTTGATTGAAATTGTAGATCGTCATCTCTTCGTTATTTTGTAGCTTGCTAAATCTGTTCTTTAGGAAAATTGCAAACTTTTTACTCACTTCTGGGTTGTTGAGCCATGTAGTGTCAAAGCGCCTCCTTCTGCAGGCACCGTGTCTCACTTTTCTGAGTTTCAGTCTCAGTCTTGCTACGAGGAGATGGTGGTCGTGACCCTCTCACATACCTAGAGTAAAAATGTACCCCCTTCTTATACCTCAAGGATAAGCCAAAACAGTAGAATATCCTTTGCTGCAATGTTTTTTTCTGGGCTTTCAGTTGACCTGAGTCAGTTACTAAAGGTCCTTAGCTTTGCATGTTTCACGTTGTTATTTTTGCGCGAATTTGGCACCCTTTTAAATACTTTAGCCTTAGCTTTAGCTCTTTAGCTGCTGTCGCTTTTACTTAGCAGTGCATTTTGGTCCCTTCAATATACTAAGATTTATACAAACGATTTTTCCTATCCTTTAGAATACTGCAAGTTCAAAAAAGGCACCCCTTTTGGGCAGAGCCTCCCCGTATAGTCCACTGTAGGGAGTGCCCCCCCCGGGGGGGGGGGGGTAATTGAATTCTGCATGAGAGGCACCAGAAGAGAAGATAAGGCAAGGGGAGTGTGAAGGACTCCTTCTTCTCTTATGCTCTGCACAGGTGAATCCCCCCCCCCCCCACACACACACCCCTTCTCCCCCTCCCTTCTAGTTCTAGCCACTAGGCTGCAGCCACATAGGCATTAGATTTATTGTCAAGCGGCTTGAGGGGGTAATGGAATACTTCCAAATTTGCCAGGTTTTCTTCATCCTTAGAATGCCAAGTTCCCAGATTAAAGTAGAGTCAAATCAGGAAATTTTGAAAAAGGGTTGGTAAAGGACTTCTCGGCCAAGAAAAAAACTGAACAAAAAATGACAAAGATTTTTCTTTTCTTTCTTTTTGTGTGCAAAAATTGAGTCAACTTCTTATTTGAGTAAATTCTATGGCATCCCTGTTTCCTCTTTTCAAAATAAAACTGTGACCAGTGCATTGTACAGGAACATTGTACAGGGTCTTTGTCATCACACGCTGCTCAATCAAAATTTAATCACGTTAAAAATAATTAAATATTTGAAATAGTTTACATTTTTGTCCACTTAAATAACAGAGCATGCAGGCAAGAAGAGTTGTTCTTTTACGACAGAAACTTCCTGAAATTTTAAATTGTCATTGGCAATTTGTCAAATAGTGGAAAAAAGCAATTTAATTTTTTTGTTTATATTTTACGGCAAAAATGAGATCGTCAAGTCTTATATTTTCTTAGTGTCTTTTTCTCACCTTTTAATCTTCTTACATTGAAGTGGAAAAGATAAGCGAGAGAAAAGACGGTTTTTTTCTTAGTAAAATCGTGACATAACAAATATTTACTTTTAAAATCTTTATGTCTGGATGCCAAATTCTGCCTGCAAATTTATAACACTAGCTATTGGCAAATCGTTTCTGGGCGTAAAGGAAAAGGCGGGGACATACTTCACACTTCGCGGCGGAACTTTTGAACTCAGAGGAAAGCCTGACATTTCGCTGAAACGTCACAGATTGGTTCTTCTCATATTAAACTGGCTTTCAGCCAATCAGAGCTCAGGATTTTTGTCCGCGCTGACGAAATGTCAATTGAGGTTTATAATTCACAGAGGTGTCATTACATGTCTGGAACATCGCCTTGATCAAGTGTCGTGAAATTCCCCTCGGCCGTGTTTTAGCTACCGAAGATTACGAGCATAACACGAGAGGGATCATGGAGGTCTGCTGTTGTTCCCGTGCGAAGAAACGCTGGAGAAGTTTTTCGTCGCTGATGAGATTTCTAGCTTTGTTGCTTGTTCTTCGAGGTGTTGATGGCCAATCTCCATGCTACGCAGATCGGGATCGTAAGGTCCCGTTGAGATGCATGCCCTCTTTCGGCAATGCTGCTTTTGAAAAGACAGTTATATCTAACAACACTTGTGGAACGCCGCCGAGCGAATTTTGCGTGCAAACGGGTGTTACTTCGCCCACTAAAGAGTGTACACTCTGCGATGCGTCGGACATGCGATACCGCCATCCCGCAGTTTACATTACGGACATCAAGAACGATCAAAACAGAACGTGGTGGCAATCGGAGACATTGCTTTATAACGACAAACCTGTTACTCTTACACTCTTTCTTGGAAAAAGCTATGATGTTTCGTACATCAGAATTCGTTTTCGATCACCCAGGCCCGAATCCATGGCGATTTACAAGAAGACAAGCACTGACCCTAACGCTCCGTGGATCCCGTATCAATATTTTTCGGATTCGTGCGAGAAAACTTACAAGGTGCCAACGAATGGTATTGTCACGCGGGAGAATCAACAAGTGGCCTTATGCACAGATGAATTCAGCAGTATTTCACCGCTCACTGGAGGAAATGTTGCGTTTACCACACTCATGGGTCGACCCGATAACGTGAATTTTGATAACAGCCCCGCGCTGCAGGAATGGGTTACCGCTAGCGCGATCCGGATCGATTTGGATCGAATGAACACGTTCGGAGACGAAGTATTTGGAGATGCTAACGTTTTACGCAGCTACTACTTTGCTATTATAGATCTGACGGTCGGTGGACGCTGTAAATGCAACGGACACGGAGCGAGCTGCAAAAATTACCAACAACCTGATGGACGGCTGGAGTTGAGGTGTGTGTGCGAACACAACACTGCCGGTGTTGACTGCATGGAATGTCGCCCGCTATTCAACAATCGGCCGTGGGCCAGGGCGACAGAGGATAGTGCTAACCAGTGTCTTGGTAAGTACAGAATTTGCTTGATTATCCTTACCCGCTTTATGGATATTTTCGCCCTGAGCTGGCACGTATAAATTTGCAATTTGGGGGTTATCGCGCTGTTCATCGGCCCGCGGTTTTTCATCATTGCATAGCCTGCAGCGTTCTAAACATCTGTTCGCTTTCACTGAAATGTAAACGGCGAGCAAAGCTTCTTTGGAAAGATACTTTATGTTGCATTCCTTAAATTCGAGCCGGGTAGGGTTTGGAGAAAATAAATAAATTCATCCAACCAAAAAAGTAACTAAGAAAACAACAGTTCGAAAAGTTTGACCGGAAGTTGGCGGCCGGATCTGCGCGATTTCCCGCGGCTTACTGGTTCCGTGACGGGGTGGAGAAACCACAAAGACACTTTGATCCTGAGGAATGGAGGAATCTAGGTTGATTTTCTTGTGTTTACGTTTTAAACAATCACGTTTCCGCAAAACATTTTGGTTTTGCATGCTTCCTGTGGCAAGACCAAAGGAAATGTAGCTAAAAGCAAATTAGCAGCATTGTGTTTACAACTTTTCCAAGGTCATTTACCTGAAAACTTTTAATTGATTAACCAATTTCTGGGACTGCTTTATCGTTTTAAGAGCTCATCTTTGTCATAAGTCTGCTGCTAACACCAGGGATAATACCCAGTTCCCACTGCTCAATTAAGTGTAAAATACATAATATAATCAGCTAATATACAGACATGAAAAGAATGGATTGCTTGATTAGCTACATTCATTCACGCGGTGGTGATTAGATGGACTTGGCTTTTTGATAAGTTAAACAGCTGGTGGGATCTGCCACACTACTCTGCTATAAAGGGGCTGTTGACAAATTGAAGGATAACTGCATAGCTTGCTATGCTTGCTAAAGCACCTTGGTGTAAAGGTTCTTTTACATAAATTTAGAATAACTTTCATTTTAGTGAGCAACCCACATGAGAGAATATAAGAGCGCTGTGAAAATTGAGCCTGATTTCAGGTTAATAATTAGAAACTTGAGATTAGTAGAGACTAGTGGCAGTACTTGTCAAATATGAATCCCTCTCAGTTTGTTGTTTTCAATTTAACCTTTCATTTCCCTAGTGGCCAAACTCAAAACTGGAAGAGAACTGCATAAAAGCATTTTTGGAAAATTATTCAAAAACTAGCTGCATCATAAGAAAGAGAAGCTTGACTGCTTTCAATTGATTGACGATACTTAGTTTTCATCCACAGACACCACCAAGCTAGAACCACCCAACTTGACACAAGGCTCTACTCTGATAGCTATAGGGTTAAGTTATATTGAATAACTTTAATTTGCTTTATCTGGTTACCTGTACACAACCTGTTTGATTCTGATGCCCTTTAACCTCCCTGAGCAAAACCTCTCCTATTTCATCAGGTTACATAAAAGAAATGGTACTTTTTTTACAGTCGTGAAAAAATAAAAGTGGTTAATGGTTTTGATTTAAAATAATTCAGTGACAGTTCATAGGAGTAAAATTTGTCTCTAGTTTAATTAGTTTTGAAAGTTGATTAAGGGCTTATGCCTGGCTTATGCAAAAGAAGCCAAATTATTATTGAACAAATTCATACTTTTTAGGTTTTGTTTTTACTGGTACGTTGGATCAGGTTGCCAAAACAGAAACTGCTTGTGTGGTAGATGCATGTTTATCACATTATTTTTCTTTGTTATCTGTGCTCAGTGTTGCCAAATCTCATCAGCATCCCATTTGTCGTGAAATTCTACCTTTGTTATCAATTTGCACTCTTAGTGTGAGGTTTTTTAGAAATACAGCCAGCATATTAAATAAAGGCTCTTTCATAAAAAAAATTTAAATTTAATGATCTCTGTCATCTGAACCCAATGATCATTTCACTTTTGTATGCTATTTTAAATTAGTCACTCCTTCAGGTTTCCCTCTCAGGGTCAAACATTGATTTCTGTAATGTGATTCCAACTTTTGAGTTCATTCAAAATTGTCTGACCACTTAAACAAAATGCTTTCAAACAGCTCAGTATTGTGCTGTGCACTCAAGTCAATTAATTGCAAGGTAGTATAATCTTGTTCTAACTTAAGGGTCTATGGATGAAATCCATAAAAAACTATCGGACCGTACTTTCCATTGCTGGTGTTTATTGTAATGTAAAACTGGTTCTAACTTTTGAGTCTGTGGATGAAATAGTGAAGTTTGGCCATTCAAATTGCTATTGAGCAGCACTGTGAGGGTGGCACTCAATAGCTGCAAGGGATATTCTAGATCAGTAGATTAGTGATCTAGAATATCCCTTACATCTGCAGGTCTTGTAATAAGTGGCCCATGTTGGGTTAAAACAACTTGTGATTAGGTTAAGTGTTCCAGGGTTGTTGACAAGCCAATTTGAACAATGGCTGTTTATAATATATTCCTTGATGACTGAGGGCCTTTGTTGTTCCGTCATAAGTCTCCAAGTAATTTGAATTCATTCCAATTCAATGGAGATCTCACTGTAATAGTATCCCTACAAGGAGTCAGGTTTTTTGGCTCTTAAATTTATATAACCAAGGTATAAAGTGTTGAAAATTTTTGCACCACAGTTTTTAATAATAAACTAACAAACTGATTATTATGAACAAACTGAGATAGCATGATTCAACTCTAACTTTACTTTTACACCTTCAATTTATCTTTGTGTAATATTTGTAGCATGTTTTAAATGTCTGTAGAAAAACACTTGTTTTCTTGAACGCAGGTAGATATTGGTGAAAATAGAATAGAACGTACCATTGATACCTTAAGGTGGTAAACCTCAACCTTTCTACTGCATGTCTTTTTCTTTTTTAAAATCAATTTACTCACAAAGTATTCATGACAAAAACATACCATTTAATTGCTTCCTGAAATGTTGAAAACTCTGTGGGTTCCAGACAGGAATGGTCATATGATACATGTAATTTATACCAAGCAATGTTTGTAAATACTGTTATTGACATTAGCCAAGTATAAAATAAATTGTTATGTATTCTAGCAGTCTTAGCCATAAAGCTTGGTAGAATGTTTAAAGGTGAGTTGTATTGTTTGCAATATAAGTGCCTGATGAAAGGGTGAATCTAGAGCTTTGTGTAAAATTAAAAAAAAAATAGCTATTTGCACTTTTAAGCTAGTTTCTAATTTTTACTTTCAAATTGCAAAGAATCATCTAGTAGTTATCTTTATTGTCAGCTAGACAACTACTAAATTACCCTTTAGAAACAAGCTTGGGTTTGTTTATGAGATAAAAGTTCCGGAATGCAGGTGGCTCCTGCATTGTGCTGCACATGGCAAAAGCATTCTGTGCACTTTTATTGAAGTTCTAGTTTATTTATTTCCTCAGAGTGCGACTGTAACAATTTAGCTGACAGTTGTGTGTATGATAAAGAGCTTGGTCATGGACGTTGTCTCAACTGCAAGAGAAACACTGCTGGACCAAAGTGCGAGCGCTGCCGTGACAACTTCTTCCGCTTGACACCATCAGATGACTGTCAACCTTGCAACTGTGATGCAGTTGGCTCTGCATCTTTGCAATGTGATTCAACAGGACAGTGTATCTGTAAACCAGGAGTCACTGGTGTGAAATGTGACAAGTGTGCGGCAGACAACTTTGGGTTTTCACAGACTGGTTGTCGGTGAGTGATTGTGAACGTTATTGCCTTCTATGCCTTAACTTCTGATATTTATAGCATGTGTAACAGTCGTTTCCATTTCCTTTAAGCCAAGCAGGAGAGGCGTGAGCCCTCGCACATCTCTGCTTCACTCATGCTTCTCCCGCTTGGCGAAAAGGAAGCGGAAACGACTGCTATGCAGGCTATGATATTTATAGCTCGGTGGGCTTGTCTTAGCAGTTGCTTAATAAATTCCCCTTGTTGTGATAATGTGTGATATAACTTTTCCTGTAGTTCAGCCATGAATCAAGCGGTCCTGACCCAGCTATTAATCTTTAAGCTTGTAGACTCATAATCCAGATTCTTGGGTATCCAGGCCCCTGCTGATCGGAGTGTTTTTTTTTTTCTGTTCTTTAATTTTGTTTTGTTTTAATTTATTTTCTTTTTGGTTTTGTTTTGTCTCCCCTTGTTTAATTTGAAGAAATAAGAAAATTTTTTTGGATATCTTCATCAAATTCATAGAAAAGTGAACTAGAAGAATGCGAGGGGACAGGAACTGGAGTCTAAGACAAGGGAAGGCACAAGTTGAGAACCCCTTGGCACCAAGACGACTGGTCCCAATCCTGTTGCTGAATTTCCATCAGACTTGTGAATTTTCCAACTTTTTTGTCATTGGCTATTGAAAGATAGATTGCCTAGTTTTCTGCAGTTTTAAGAAGGGCTTAAATTTTGTATTCAGGCATACTCATGCAGTTGTCTTCCGTTTCAGGCCTTGCCAGTGTTCGCCTGAAGGAGCTGACCCCAGTAACACACAGTGTAATGAGAAAGGGGAGTGTTCATGCAAAAGGAATGTCATCGGCAGCAAGTGCACACAGTGTAACACTGGCTACTACGGTTTGGAGAGTTCTAACCCACATGGGTGTAGACAGTGCTTCTGTTATGGCCACAGCGGTGTGTGTAGAGAAGCCGATGGTTATACTGGAAGGAACATTTCAAATCAATTCACGTCAGGTCTGGAAGGCTGGACTGTTGTAAATGAGCAAGGTACAGTGTGCTTTTATTTTGCATTGTCTAGAATGCCAGAGATATTTGGCTTGTGAAAATAGAGTATTTTGTAGTTTAGGAAATGGTACCATACAGATGAAGGTATCAGACAAGTGCATCCTGACTTCTTCCTGTGATACTGCCCTCATTAAATTTATAAATGGGTACAAGCATGTTGTGGAAACCTCACAAGTTTCTGGGCAGTACCCTGCAATGGAAAAGCACCCCATCCAAGGCTTCAGGAGAGGTTTACTTTTTGCTGGAAGTAGCAACTCTGGGATGGACTAGCATCCCATGCCTGGGTGTACCGTGGCACTCCCTTTCCAAATCAAGTTCATACTAGGCTGTCACTTTGAAGAACCCATCTTCTCAGAGAAAGTAGCTGCCCCTAAACTAAAGACATTTGCCCATACTTGTTGTCTTTTCGTCACCTGTTGTCTTTTACTCCCAAGGGGCTTAAATCAAAATTCAAGACAAATCCCACATTTCATTTTGTAAAATACTTAAATATAAGTAGTACCATGTGAAAGAACTGCTGAAGAGGTTTCATTTGAATGGTCACACCATAGGATTTCATCTACAGACTCAAAACTTAGAATCACCTTAAATGTCTCCACAACTGACTCTGGGAGTGGAAGGGTTCAACCCCAGGTAGCTGGCCATCTTCACTGTACATGTAGTTGCTGGCCATAGTAGCCAGCTGCCAGTTACTAATAAGATAGCTGGCATCTGTCTATGTATGCTCGAGACTGTAAAGGGTTGTCTTGTTTGATTGTTCTTTCTTGTTTTTGCATTCAACAGGCACAGATGTAACTGAACAGTATGCCATCCATCACCGTGAGGATTCCCACATCAGTGTTACAGCAGTGGGAAATGAAGTCCTTTATGTGTCAGCACCAGCAGTGTTCCTTGGTGACCGGCGTAGCAGCTACGGCCAGCTCTTTGGTTTCTCCTTCCGTGTTGCTTCCACTGCAGGCGTTCAAGTAGAACCAGGTGATGTTGTTTTGGAAGGAGAAGATGGTTCAAAAGTATCTGTAAGGCTCAATGCACAGAATAACCCACTTCCTACAACCACTTTCCAAACCTACGTCTTCCGTCTTCACGAGGATCCATCTCTAGGCTGGGAGCCGATGCTCAGAGGATTTGACTTTCAGAAACTCCTCACCAACCTTAAGTCCATTAAAATACGAATGAACTTTGCACCTCAGGGAACTGGCTTGCTTGACAATGTTTTCCTTGAATCAGCAATATATGACCCATCATCACCTCTTCGTGTCCCTTGGGTTGAAAAGTGTAGCTGTCCAGCACCCTACACTGGTGATCATTGTGAACAATGCAGTGACGGGTATACCAGGCAGAAGGGAGCCCTAGATAAATATGGACAGTAAGTTATAATATCATTGATGTTTTGTGCTGTTTTACCTTGAGTTCTTAATGACTGCTATGTATTATATTCAGCTGTTTATTAACAGAGACCAGCTGCATGTGTCAGGGGTGCACTGGTAATTGGTATTAGGTTTTGAGTCACACGCTGCTTTGATCAACACACCAGACCAGATGACAGACCATATTGTCGTGACTAAATTGAACCTACAACAGTCAAACATAACAATGTGATGAACTGCTAAATCTGTTGTAGCAGCTAGTGATGTAGTACCTCACAGCTAACTATTTGCATTGGACCCCAATCCCCATCCCCTGCTCAGAGAGGGTGCAGATAGCACATTGGATAGCACATTGGAATTCAGTTCTGAGAGTTGGTGGTTTATGTCCAGGCCCCTGCCATCATGTTGTTTTCTTGCTAAGGATAACCCTGCGATGGACTAGCATCCCATCCAGGGCAGAGTAGCAATACTCTCAGTTGCTTCATGCCACATAAACCAGGTCAAGCTCCAGCCATGTGAGCCTCATGTGGCTTGTGTGCAACTTTACCTTACCCACCCCCCACCTCACCGGCCTGGCAAGTGAAGACGTACTACATAAGAAGGCCCATCAAACTGTGAAATCATCCCTAGATGAACTTGTTCTACCCAGTTATTGTCTGAGAGAAAAATAACCAAGTATTTTGATGAAACTCATTCTGGGAATGAACTCCTCCCAAGATGAAATGGATAATGTAAACAGCCTCGTATAGGGTAAAGTGTAACTTAAGAGTGAGTCACTGTGTTGTTTACATGACACCTTTGTACCTGTTTTTTAGGTGCATTCCATGCCAGTGTTATGGTCACTCTGACACGTGCGATCCTGTGACAGGCAAATGTGTCTGCCAACACAACACCATTGGTGACAACTGCGACAAATGCAAAGAAGGTTACTATGGAAACCCAACTGAGGGCACTGAAGATGACTGCAAGCCTTGCCCTTGCAAATTTGGCTCCCGCTGTATCCTGATTGGCAAGAACATTGTCTGTACAGACTGCCCTGAGGGACACGTGGGAAATCTGTGTGGACAGTGTGACGATGGTTACTATGGTGACCCATCAGGCCAACTGGGATTTCCGACCAAATGTCAGAAATGTAACTGCAGTGGTAACATAGACGTGAATGCGATTGGAAACTGCGATTCGCTCACTGGTGACTGCATCAAGTGTATTTACAACACTATGAATGGGCCTCGGGAGAGATGTGAACTCTGTGCAGTTGGATTTTATGGAAATGCTACTCACTATCCTAAGCCACAGTGTACTGGTATGTGGATTTTAATGTGTGTGAATGTAACATGTGTAACATGCCTGCAAGGAATCCTGATAGGTGGTTGCAACAGAAGAAGTCATAAGAAAACATAATATGTCTTATTCAAAAGATTGTTTTGGTGATGAAATGATTCAATGTTTCTTCCTCTTTTCACCTAAAATACTTCAGTTGGAGAATGGAAAATGGCCTGGCACATGTCTTTTTAGGTGGCGCAACGTCTCAAACGTCGCTGCCGTCTCATAAAATGCAAGGCACATTCCTGAATTGTCGGAAGTCAGTAGACTTAGTCTTCGCACGGGCTCTAAACAATCAGGCTCATTATAATGACGTGGATTTTAGGAGATTGAAAACTAATGTTTCAAATACCGCACAATTTGTTTGTGACATGGATTTTTATAAACAGAAGTGTGAAGCGTAATTTTGTTGTTTTGAGTTTTGCAGCGTATTGAAGTTGAGTAAAGGTAAGCATTGAAATGTTTGTTTTGCTGTTTTTGAGGACATTTCATTTTTAAGGGGCAGTGTTTACAAAGGCTAACGAGAACTTGGGAGTTGTGTGCGTCCTCCCATCTTGGCGAGTTCAAGTCCATTTATGTTTTTGCGGTCAAAATGAGCTCAGGTAACCGTGTCGTATGAGTACTTCAGTATAGGAGTATATGGCACCCTCGTTTCGGCCATTGCTTGAAGGTGAATAAAAGAAATCCGCGCTCACATGCGTTCTCTCAGTGCGCGAGATGGAAAGCAATCTATGCCTGCCACTGTAAACCCCGCCCTTACAGAATCAAAGCTGGAACTAACTTCTATACATGTAGTTTAATAAATAGCATCCCAAAAAACTATAACACTAAAAAAAGGAAAATGGTAAACAAAAAAATTCAGTGGTGATAAAATCTCAATCAAATAACAAACAAGGCCTGAGTATCACCAATCTAAATTGATTCCGTCACACCAGGTCAGAAAGACATTTCTGCTTTTCGGTTCTGCCCAATTTTTAGAATTTTGGTTGTCTAAACTTGTCTAAGACCTCAGTCTTTCGTTTATGTCTTTCCACGGTTTCAAACTAATTTAATAAAGTTTCATTCATTTTAGTCTGTATTAGAGCACGGGTTAACACGCAAAAATATAAACGTCACAAGTCGGTTAGCTATCTCAGCATTGACGTGAATATGTCTTCCAGATGTCTCTAGAAGCACAGCTTTCTGGCGATAAAAAATTGGTCTGAACCCCTATGTGAAATCAACAATACTAGACAAAATGAAGTTTGGGCTCAAAAGAGGAGAAGTAAAACTTTTTGAGCAAAAAGCATTTCCGCCTACTGTAGCTTAAGGATATCACGGTTTAAGAACAATTTGAAAGAGTCGTACAGAGGTCACTGGTTACAAACAAACAAAGTTCTCAAGTTGCATACATACATTTAATTCCTTACATACCGGAAGTGCAAATTGTCCACAACAGGTCACCAGAAACCACGAACTACTACTAGAGTTAAACCTTTTTTCCTTAAGAAAAGGGGAGGGGGGAGGGGGGTGAGAGACTATGCGCCACCTGTAAATTCTTCAGAATTTCTTGTTTTTGTTTTGTTTTGTTTTTTTTGCATACAATAACTCCCATTATTCCTTGCAGGCATGTTACGTAGAGGGAACTGGGCAATTTGACCTGATTTTATTTTAAAAATGTCATTAATTCTAACACCACCAGACTTTTTTTTCCAAGGTTCAAAATTCAAATTGTCCATTCTGTTATGTGGTTTTGTCATGGTCTCAAAAAAGTAGTCATCATTAGTGTGGATATTCTTGAAACATTTCCCAGACCTAAATGCAGTTTGTGCAATAAGTTCAGTATCCTGTGAAAGAACAGCATTCTATGATGTTATGACTTTGTATTTTGTGAAATTTAGTTTGAATCCCCTGTATATCAAGTTTCTCTTTTTTGGCTTTTGGTGGCATAGCTTAAAGGAATTGTAAAAGTTATATCCCCCAGGAGATGTATGGTATATCTGCAAAAGCAAAAAATGTCGTTTTCCTACCAAGAAAGGCTGAATTTTTTTCCTGTTATAGTTGAACATCCAAGCTTCCACTCCACCCTCGTGAAATCTTGTTTTAGCCATTTCTCAGTTAAACACTGGGTACAAAAGCAATGCGCATTGTGCTCATATTTTGCAAGCTCTCTTTTTCTTATAATTATGCAGTAGAAAAATTTAACCCTTTCACTACCAAGAATGCTTAAAATCAAACTTCAAGACGAATCCCAAATTTCATATTGCATTATTGTCGACTTTGTCTTGCAGCTTGTGACTGCTACAACCAAGGCACGGTATCCCCTCCTGGTCATAATCCTGCCGATCCCCTCCCTTGTGATGGTGAGGGCAAGTGTACTTGCTTGAAAAACGTCATTGGAGACAAGTGTGACAGCTGTCAAGACACATACTGGAATGTGGGCTCAGGTTTTGGCTGCGAGGAGTGTATGTGCAACCCAACTGGCTCGTTTAACAATAGCTGTGATGTCATAACTGGCCAGTGTCCATGTAAGCCTGGGGTGACTGCCAGAACATGTGACCAGTGTCAGTCAGATCATTATAGCTTCTCTGAGGAAGGATGTGTGCGTAAGTAGTATTTTGCTCTTTGTGCTGTTTAAATCCTTTCCTTTTAAATGTATGACAGTAGAATCCTGATAATTTGTAACAGTCAGGGGAAACTTGAATTTAACTGTTTGATATATCAAAAGGTCATGTTTGGGAGTAATTTGCTGTTAGTAATGATTAAAGCAGGGCAACAGCTTTTGGTGTTGGTTCTTTGGAATAGATCTTGCAAGTGAAAAACCATCTTGCATCATAGGATGTGAACAGGCAAAGCTGTTCCTGTAAAAAAAGGAGAAATCCTTTCTACTATTCTGTATTCACAGTTGTAGTGAGATTGTGTGTGGCCAATGGGGATTACTTTAAAGTGCTACGGTACTTACTGCACATTCATTAAAAAGATAATAATTCAAAAAAACATCACATCTCAGCATACAAGGAAACAACCATTGTGCTTTCAGCCTTCACAATTAGAATGGTTCCTCTTATGGCGCATGTCAATCTTTCAATCTTCTCATCCGTTTTAGTAAAAAAAACATTTACTAGTGGAACCCTTTTTTTAACTAAGAACATTGTCTCTGCAACTGTTGCGACATCTTGTCTCGGAACAGTTTTTCCATTTAATGCACACTGCTGATATATTTCATGTACCCTCGTAATGCATTCTGAAATAATTTCCAAGAACTGAAGCAAAACAAGTTGCACACAGATTGCATTGTGTAACATCACCTTGAGGTATGTCCTGCTTGCTTTTTTATTGTTATTTTTTTTCCTTTCCAGCATGCAACTGTAATCTACAAGGTTCTCTTAACGAGAGCTGTAACGAGTATGGCGTGTGTAACTGCAAGCCGGGCGTGCTGGGAATCAAGTGTGATTCATGTGCGGAAAACAAGCATAACTTGACTGTCGGCTGCATCAGTAAGTGGACTAAACGGGGACTTGAAAAACAAATTACATTTAGGCAATCACAAGAAGTCAAATAATAAAATGTGCTATATGCTAGAAACAGATGAACGCTTGTTAAACTGAACACTGCAATAATCGGAGATTACACTGAATATTCCGTCAACCAGCGGTTAGTAGTTCTCAACACGGGTTGCAAAACATTAAACAAAGGTAACCCAAAACTGATAGTAAACATTTTCCTGGGTAAAGCGTCTAATAACAAAATTTGAATTCTCACAAATGCTGACGTGGTTTACGGCTTTAAGATTATATCACCCATACTTTAAGATTATAGAAGATGACGGAGGGTTTTATAAATCCACGACAGTGCCATAAAAGTTGTGAAGTATTACTGATTTATGATCGCAATTGTCCATCTAGATAGTTCGGATTCCTAAACTTTATAATTGCGTTAGTTAAATTTCCCTTTTCAAGCCCTAATGGTTTATTACCCTAGAATCAAATTTCCCAGTAGCCCTTCTTCGCTGTGCTTGGGAAATAGCCCTTTTCACAGTTCACTTTTCTCATTTGCATTACAACATAATTGAACGTGAATGTGAGGCAATTTCGGGCAAATAGTGCAAAATTGCCCGAAATTGCCTCACATCCACGTTCAAACTCATTGTAATGCATATGAGAAAAGGTAACCGTGAAAAGCGCTATTCAGTACTGCTCTGTGACCCCTGAGACGAAAGAATAGCGAATGGAGACGAATTTTTCCTCGGAGACGTGTTATGCGTCTTCCTAAAATAAATAAGAAGACGCATAAATGTTACTAGGCGAGTGTTGGTCACGAGAGAGACTGAACGTAACAACTCCGTTGCACATAGAATTGGCAGGAGCTTTTCAAACCATAGAAAAGTAACAAACAACTTCAGGTGTTTTTGAATGGCGGAAATTGTCGAGGAAACGGAAATTCTGTGAAATGAAAGTTATGTTGTGAGGTTTGAAAGTTGCCGTCAAGTTCGTCTGTTTTATGAGCTTTTCTTTTATCTTGATGGATTATCCGTCTGAGACGGATCGTGTTCGCGTAATTCGTCTCGAACTGATAATGCGTCTGACGCATATTTTCGTATTTATCTTGACGCATAACGCGTGTGAGTCGCAGTATTTATCTCTGACGAATTATGTGTCTTCGCAAATAAAAACGGCCAATGGTCAACAAAGATGCAGCCTTTGCCAACAGTGAAATGCGGGAAATTGGGTCATCTCAGATTTGTTTCAATTTGACTCCTTAGTTTGTTAAACAAAAATCAACATGTACACATTTCTGGAACTTCTTTTGAAACTCAGGAAACCTAGAACTAACGGGAACACAAGGATTCCTTTTGTTTATTTTATTTATTTATTTATTTTTTTTAGGTTGCCCTCCATGTTACAATGAAATCCAAACAATTGTTAACCGTTTGCGAATAAACCTCCGTGAGCTTATTAAAAGAATTGAAATCTTCAACACGAGTTCCAGCGGCGAGCTAGTTGTGGATAGAGATTTTGAGAGCCGTCTAAAGGAACTAACAGCTGGAGTGAACAATCTTCTGAACAAGGCGGAGAAGTCCAATTCTACCGACCGTCATCTTCAACAACAGCTCAAGATATTGGACGAGCGTGTGGGTAAGATAACCGAGGTCTTGTCTGGTGTGTGGAACAGTACAAACATGATGGAAGAAGTCGTGAACAGTGCGATTGAGGATATTTCCGAAGCTGAGGCGTCCATCAATCGATCTCGCTTATTACTTGATGAGGCAGAGAGGCTGTTGACGACGGAGGGAGCTGTGGCGTTGAACGAGTCTATACACGCGGCAAATAGCTCCAGTGAACAGGCCACGAGGATGGCAGAAATCAGGAATGAGGTATTGGGCGCTGCACCTTACTAAACAGGGTCGATTGTACGAAAGCCGATTAATGCTTAACCAGGGTTGCCACAGGTCAGGAAGTGGTCAGGGGAAAAAAAATTCTTCAAGGTCAAGGAAAAGTTAGGAAATTTTATTTTGAGTCAGGGAAAATTGACATTTTGAAGAAAAGTCAGGGAAAACTGAATTACAATTTCATATACCATTGATGGCTGAAAGAAATATTTCAGGTCACTGTGATCTCTCCTTTTTCTTGTCTCGTTGTTTTGTTAAATACATCGTGGAAATGCCCTAATTGTTGCGATTTGTTGAAAACTTTCAGTCGTAAATGGGTGGAAAGGAGGGCATTAAGGGGAGGCTGGAGGCCGCTGCTATGTCTGACATTTTGTATTTATTTGGTCAGGGAAATTTTATTTTTATCAGGGAAAAGTCAGGGAATTTTGAAAACTCATGTCTGTGGCAACCACGTTAACAAACAAGGGGGTTAGTTTCTAACGAAACTGTGGTGCTGCGTCGGAAGGAAAGTGAAACACAAAACTTTGGATTTATCAACGGAGTTGATAAGGTAAATTGGCTGCTGTAAAGAGATTGAAAACTGCCGTTTCGAGCGTTAGCCTCAGAGCGAATCAAGGAATTGTGGGTTGCACTTGGTTTATATGGGGAACAGTGGAGCTACGCTATTGATAGGAAGATGGCAACGTTGCCATTCTCCACATGAACCAAGTGCAACCCACAATTCCTTGATTTGCTCTGACAAAGGGCTAACGCTGGAAACGTCAGTTTTCAATTTCTCTACAGTGGCCAATTCACCTTATCAACTCAGTTGATAAATCCAAAGTTTTGCGATTGATGCCTACCCTGGTTAAAACCTGACATCCATACTTAAACGTTCTGGCCACTTGTAAAACGTTTGAAAAACTTCACTCCTTTGAAGAAACTCTCGATCCGCCATAGGAACCCTCTTGACAGTTTATCTCAGCACTATTATAAATATGCGCCTTTCTCTGTTTATCATATAGTTTTATTTGTCTTTGTAGACGGGTATTCTAGCAGACAGACACGAAGAGGAAGCTGAGACAATTACAAAAAAGGCAAACGAAACGCTCAACAAATCCCAACAAGCTTTCAGTGCCACGGAAGAGGCAGTGGACGCACAGGAAAAGACAAGTGATGGCATAGAAGAGCTGCTAAAGAAACTCAACAAAACCATTACGCTACACGAACGGGTGGCAAGCGCTGTTAATAAGTCACGTGATGATTCCCAGAGTGCACTGGATGAAGCAAATGAGCTGTATAAGAATGGAACCGCGCCTCTTCCTGACCTTGGGCTGTCAGAAATGCAAGGTATTGCACTAGCGATTAGTAAAATGGATCGGGAGTAATGGGGGCTTTCAAGTTAAAAAGTAACGGAAAACGGTGCTCTAATTAAGCTTAATACTTCATAAACCACCTGACCGTAAAACATTTCAGTCTCTTCTTTCTTTACTAACAATAGGTTGTTCACAAGTTGTTAGATTCAAACTCGTGCGCAGGAAACCCTTTTAAAAAATACACTCTTTTTAAGGGGGGATGAATTCTGTCCAAAAAATGAATCAAATCAAAACGACCGGATTCCTTTCTTTCGTATCGGAAAAGTTTAATCATGCGATCATTTAGTTCGACGTTTGAAACTGTCCTTAAGCGCTAAATTTCCGAACCAGACAGGCAGGCTGGTTCTTTTTAACTAGCCCTTGGTAGTGTACTTACGAGATCCTACCAAGCTGACTTTCACATGCCCATGAAACGACATTTAAACAAGGAAAGGAAAGAATAAGGGGATGTCATCCTGCTTCTCTAAGTTGGTAACTTTTTAAGACTTACTTTAAAAGATGTCAAAGACGCAGTTGTTATTTGTCTGAGAAATTTTCGTCTTTTTCTTTCAGCAACACTGAACGCCTCTAAGGAGGAGGTCGCTAACGCAACTGACAGAGCTCAGGAGATCCTTGATGTTTTGGAATCCTTAGTGGAAAGTTTCAACATGAAGGAGGAGGATGTCAGGAAGAAAATGGCCGAGTGGCCAGGCCTGTTTGGCAGATTAGAGGGCCTATTGGCAAATGTTACCAATGCTAATAACACTGCGCATGACGCTATTGCTCGAGGGGAGGAGACCCTGAGAAAGGCCATGGACATGTTGGAGAGACTCAAGGTAAAGATATTTCTGAAAATTGGCATGGAAATAAATTCGAGGAAAATAGCCGACCAGAATTTCCGTCTTCGTTTCCGCGAAATGCCATCTAAATCACCCACGACCTGCTTCCGTCTGGCCTCGTACATGTAGCTCGGCATCGGTGATCAAAATCCGGGGAACGTGGGTCCGAATCCCACCGAGGTCAAATAATTTTTTTCTTTACCTCCACATTTCTTTACAAGAGCAATGCTCAGTGAGAAATTAAGTGGTTTCCTTCCATCACTTAAGTGTACACTGCAGAGCCAATTGCCTGATTTCTCAGAATTTCCTTCGTATCGTTTGCTGGCCTCCAGTTTTTCCATGGTTAGTCTCATATGATGTTGATTCTCAATAGCAGAATGAGACTTGAGGTAGACTAGCAATCAGTGTTGCGTCGTGTTGTTCCTCTGACAAGAAACTTTGCTCCATGTTGCCTTGTCTCACTCCACCCAGGTGTATAAAAGGATAACCATGAACCGTTTGACAAACCCATCAAAATGTAGACTGTCGAAATAAAGACTGCGAGCAGTAGTCCGATTTTCCTCACATTCTGCACATGAGCGGAAGTGTGTAAGTTATACAGAACCCCGCTCGCAGCTCTTGCATCGCGCTTCGATCTTCTCGCGCTAAAAAATTGGGAGAAGAAAGGAACTGCCCACAGTCTTTTCAAAATGCTCGGGAAAACCATGAAATGGACGTGCCTTCCATCCCAGGGGGTAATAATACTCCTACGTGTCACATCTACAGATACTGTTTTGTTCCAGCCATTTGGGTTAAGTGCGACCTAATCTTCACCTTCCTTTTCAGAAATTCAACGAGGTCATCGACAGCTCTAGAGCAGAAGCTGAGCGAGCGGAAGCAAATATACCGGAAATAGAACGGCTTATCAACTCGGCAAACAACAAGTCAGATGAGGCTTCTGAAACTCTAGGAGATGCACAAGAAAGCGCTGAGAAAGCCCAGTCCACAGCCGAGGGGGCGCAGGACACGGCTGAGAGGACAAGAGAGGTAAAGCTAAAAAACCAACTCTCACGATTGTCGGTTTTAAACCCTAAACTACCTATTTTTGATAATGAGCCAAACAGAAAAGATTCTTTGGATCTGATAAAATTTCTTTATTTCGGCCCTACAACTTTTTGGGGCTTAAAAGGCAAAAGAACAAACACTACGCCCGATATACTATGTTGTTATGCTCTTCCGAGTAATTCTCTTTTGGATTTGTTGTCAGCTGTATTACTTCCACAATTTGTAGATTTGTAGGCCTTTCATTGAAGTGATTCAACTTGGTCACAAACCCGTTGGATCCAGTAACTTAAGTGGTCATCCGCTTGAATTTTTTAAGGTATCAATGCTTAGCATAGCAGGTTGATAAATCGATTGACCAGAGGGTATTTTAATTGTCTTTCGTTCTCTTGAGCGTCGCTCTTCCTCTGTCTTGAACCGAAACCTACTTTCATTGGATGACGCTGCAAAATAATTTACTACTGCATTAGAACCTCCGCTTGCGAACACTTCCCGTAAGCAGACACCAAAATGCGGTCCCGGTGATTTCTCTACTTAACGTAGTGTACGTACGGGGTAGCTCGCTCCACAGTGTGTCCGGTACCTCAGTGGACCCGTTTTCTAGTGATAGTTACTTTTGCTGAGTATGTTGGGCGCTTTAGAAACATCGACATCACATGTCCACGAGGTTTCATTTTGAACATGATCACGTGATTTAGAAAGCATGACTGACACACCCTACGGTACCCCCTACGATGCTTGAAGTCTTTCATCCTCCCGTAAGCGGACACCTATGCTCGGTCCTGAGGGTGTCCACTTGCGGAAGGTTCGACTGTAATTGTCTTCAACTCGCACTTTGTCGAACAATATGTTGCTTGTTCTGGCGGTATTCTGTACGCAAACCAAAGTATAAGCTGAGCATAACCTTTAACCCTTTAACCCTTTAACCCTTCCACGCATACTTTTTTCTAAAAAAACCCCGTAATTTCTACCGTTCAATGTTTTTCTAGGGTGTTGTGTTGCAAAAATTGCACTACGTTCTGCTAGAAGAGCAATAGTTTACATTTCAGCTAAATTTTCCACTAGATTCTATGTTGAAATGAGCAATATTTCACTTTAGTGCATGCGCATAAGTCCATAATGTGGACCTTTTTTTGCTGATACATTTCGATTTTTCTCCTGCCTCCTTTTCCTTTCCTTTTTTCTCTCTTTCTCTTCTCGCTATCTTCTACTGGTTATTGCCTTTCTATCAGCTGGAAAAGGTTCCATTCGAAAAACCTGGAAATGAGATATTGATCAATTATGGGGGTAATGGCCTATTTTACCACAAATTTTGCACCAATAGTTGAACGTGTGTTTTTCCAGTAGCTCTGTCAGCATTTAGTCGCTTTTCAAAATGGACACACATATGGAAAGCTCTGATCCTCCCGTGTTAGTTGGTTATAGAAACCATCTGCTGTCGTAGAAATTGATGACGTCACAAGCGGTTCTTTGTCTACTTCTCCAAATGTTGTCTGGTGACCACTCTGGGCGCAAAAGGGTTAAGCCCCAATATCCACATGCATATTCTCCTCACTGTTCTCCATATGTTTCTTATGTTACTTGTTGGGAGAATTTGATTAAACATCAACACTTTCATGTCTGGTGATCACTTCCTTTATTCTAACAACCTGTATATTTGAAGAACCATAGTTATGTTGTAAGGAGAAATTAGATGCTTGTCACTCTTGGGGTATAAAGGATTAAACGAGCTTGGAGGCCACCAATTATCTTCGCAGCTACGCCATTCACACTTTACCTCTGTATGGAGGACAGCGCTAGCTACGCACTGCTGCTCGAATTTTCTCAAGTGTTTTCTTGATGTAGTGTATAATTCCCACAACTAGCTTCAAAAGATGTGTAGCAATCATCAAGGCGAATTCGAGGTTTGAGCTTTAGATTGACTTAAATCGTGCATTTATTTCGAAACAGAAAGCTGAAAACATCAAGAAAGAAGCAGAAGAATTGGAAATCCCTGAAGACAATGTAACGTTACCGGTGTCCCAAGCAAATGAAAAGTTAACAGGGTATAAGCAGGAGGCCAAAGATCAGGCCGAGGACATCACCAGCGCGCTGAATAAGACAAAGACTGCTGGCGTCGCTGCAACAAAAGCGCGAGACAAAATCCAAGAAGTTCTTGAAAAGCTGGTGGACCTGTTGAAAGGTATTGACGATCTAGGAATAGTGAATGGCTCTAAACTAGATCATCTTGAAGAGCAGCTCCTTAACGAGACGGATAAAGATCGCCAGTTGGACCGTGAAATAATAGGAGTGGAGAAACAGAGCGAAGTAATAAAGAATACAATTATCCTGTACACTATCAATCTAGAGAAACTGCGAGCGACGAAGGAAGTGCTCGAAGAAATGTATAAAAAGTTACCCAAAGTGTGCCCACGAGTAACGCCTGGCATCGAACAAGGTTAACGAACACTTCGAACCTTAAGTCATATTAGAACTTGGTTAGTCCCTTTCGTTGCTGTCATTTGGGCTATCGACGCTTTAGAAGCATTACGTGACGCGTGACGTCCCGAATAACGGCTGCGAAGGAGACTAGTGTTGCGTGACTAACTAGGAAACTGCCAGCTTAACGAAATAGCTGAAAAGCTTAAGAGGGTTTCTATGGGAAGAAATTACCTCAGTTTTTGCTCAGTTAATGTTGTCATTGTTACTGCTGTTCTTGAAGATTCAGTGCATTTAATAACTTGTATTTTTACATTTTCATTCCAACATTGAGGTTTCGTACCGCGGTTTTATAAAGTGTTTTGATATACTGTCGGGGAAAGGAATGGTCTTGTCGATGGGTCATTCATACGAGAGAAGGTATGACGCCAGCTGACCCATTTGTTTATAGAAATGACTTTACGCCTCTTATCCAGACGGGGTTTCTTTTTAAGACCCGGCTCGCCAACAGCTCGGTGCTCAGTTCTTGGGGATCAGACGCGAAAAGCTATTTACACGAAAACAAGCCGCGACTTGTTTGCTTTCGTATACATTTAATTAAATATTAGCTTTCTCGAAATATACTCAAAAAGGAAGGTTTGTAAGAGAGAGGAAATGTCTAAGAATTAAATAACGATTTACGGGTTTGTTTGCAAAACACTGGTGATCATAAGCGCCTAAACTTAACTTGCCATTATAACATGTTAGTAATGTATAGCAAATTTTGGAATTTTGAAACGTTAAGTACGATTAACTTTCTAGGAGTACCTGGGCAACCGTACTGCTTGTCCACCTATTAAGGTTCCGTCCGCGAGCAGTGTTTTCATTTGAGTTTTCGATTCATACCTAAATGATCAAAACTCTATATTCCGATCACAAACTTTATATTCTAGTGACCTGTTGAGATTATGTTACTGTCATTGTCCTCGAAAACCACCTTGCTCTGTTTGCAAGTAGACGAAAAGTATTTTTTTTTTCGTTTTGGTCTGTTTTTGCCTTACACTTGTAAATGCTGGGCAGCCTCTACGAAAATTTTTGCTTCCCGGATGTTTTTGTTTTATTGTTATTATTGTTTACGGCTGGACAGAAGGCCCTTTTGTATAAAAATTTTGAAATTGAAATGACTGAAAACTCATGCTTGTAAACGGGGCGTTAGAGGGGGTTCTTTTAAGTGGATCGTACAACTTCGTTTTGAAGATTTTTTTTCTTTTTCTCCTTGTTTACCCTATTTATTAGTTTCCATTAAGCAGTTTTTGTATGAGGAATTTTTTAACTCTTACATTTATGCCATCGTTGGGCTTTATTTGCAATATTTTAGGCAATAACTAGATAGTGTTAAAATGGGCTACATGACGGGACGCAAAGACGGAAAGTTTTTAAGTCGTATTTAGTTTTTATGTAGTTATGAGGTCATGGTTTTTTGGTCGGTTGTTGTATCTGGCCAATCACTTGAAATCCAATGAACCAATCAGAACTGTCTGGAAGCAAAATCATGCACCATCTTGACGAATTCCTTTATTTGGCACCACAGGGGGCCCCATAAACTGAGTGTCCATTTGTAGTTTCAAAGGTGTAAAAGAATGTATGGGAAAACCGAAAGGTTTCTAATAACGTGAAATATTGAGAAGAACATTTACATCGTTGCGTTTTGTCGTCATTGTCTCTAAACGGCGAATATTAGCGATTTCAGTCGACCGCATCGCAAAACCCTGAAAATCGCTAATATTCGCCGTTTAGAGGCCAATGAAGACAAAACGCAACCACTGAGGCAAGTTACGTTTATTTTGAACTTAAATGTAAGTGTTCCTCGCATTATTTCTCATTATGAGAAACCTTTCGGTTTTCCCCTTACATTCCCTTGTACAAATTTTGAACTACGAACGGTCAGTTTGTGTGGGTGCCCTGTGTTGGCACTTGATTTGTAAACAAGAGCTGCATTGCAATTAGTTCCTAGCAAACGGAAAACCATTGAAACAGAGAACCTCGATCCAAACCGACTTTTAAGTGCTTGTTCTAAGGAGTTAACGTCTAGCTTATCGCAGAAGTTGTAACTACCTTTGGAACGATTAATTCTTCCACTTTGTTATTGAACTTAAATTTATTACAGTTCACATTAAGGCCATTCATGAGAGACAAAGACGGGGCTTAAGTCGCCAGGGCGACAAACTAAAGACCCAACATCGGGACTTACTTGCGGCGTCTTAAATACTCACGTATAAATTGTTGTAGATGTTGAACTGGCCCCAGTTGTTCAAAGAGTGGATAACTTAACCCAGTGGGCAAGTCGCTATCCAACGGAGCAATTTTTCTTCAACTTATACATTTGGCCTGCAAGGCCACACACTTCATTATAGACACACTCTTGCTCTTTTCATAAATCATAGGGCTTTGTAGAGATTTTCCCACATTTTGTATCTGGTGGATTATGGCTTATCCAGTGGATAAAGTTATCCGCTCTTTGAACAACTGGGGCCAGGTCAAAACTTTCGGCTTTACCTCGGTGTAAGAACCTGTGAAACTCACGGATGACGTAAAACAAAGGAAACAAAAACATTTTAAACAATACCGTACAGCAAAACAAAAGCTAACAAACAAAGAAAATCTTGTCAGGTTCTTACACCGAGGTAAACCCAAACTTTCTGTATGTAAATGTTATGTAATCGCAAATGAACCACATACAAAGCCTGTGTTTCCGTATGTATACCTTGGCTTCACGAATAAATGCCATATTCTGTTTGCTGTGGTCTTGGTTCAGTTAGGTTTACACCCCTGCGCGCGCGTACAGTGACACTCTGTCCTGATATTGGCTTAATTGTCTTCCTTTTCAAAATGTCATCAGTTTTTGCTTTACATTTTGCTTGTCAGAATACTCTTTAAGTTACAATATTTTTAAGATTGTGTAAACGGGTACACAGATAGCCATCTTCACCCTTCTGTTTTACCCCCACCCCACCCACCCCCAATACCAGTCTTACCTAGTGTAATATTATATACCGGTGGTCCTCCGATTTACGGAAACTTCTACCCGAAATCTCCCACGGTCAACCTGTTCTGACACGAAAGGTGAGAAAAGTGCAGTCATTTCCCGAATAGCTGACTTGAATACGAGATAAAATACACATCTACCGTTCAACCTTACCTTCAACTTCAGGTTCACATGGTGTCTAGTGTGGACATTTTTGTCTTTTTTTCTTTGAAACATTTTTTTGATTAGGAACTTCAGAGGTTTGCATTTACAAAGTGAAGATTGGGTTTAGATAAGTGAACAATAAGGATGGCATTAAGGTAACGGTTTGATTCACACCGTCTTTATTCTTAATGCATTGGCCATCTCAGAATACAGTACACGTCTTTTATTCACAACACAGCACACTTAGTCATTAGAACGGTTGCAATACGCTAGGAACAGAAGCCTTAGCTACCCACTTCTATCATTCCAGGGGTGCATTTGGGTCTAAACACGTTTCATATTGACAAAAGGATGCTTTGCTTCACTGAATCTTTACTACTGGTATCAATACTTAAAAGAAACACTATTGATTCCTGGTATAATACAGACCATTGCAATGGTTTACCGTATTTACTCGATTAAGCGCCGCCCCCGATTAAGCGCCGCCCTCAATTAAGCGCCGCATATGAGAGCGAAAATATTAGAGAGCGCCGCATTCATTCACAACAATGTGGCGCCTAATCGAAGCATCATCAGACTGAATCAATGTTGGAGGAGCCAAACTAATAAACAATTACAGTACAGGTCAATCTGAACCAGCCTCCGAAATTTTGTTCTCCTGTATTATCATGTTTTTCAGTTCGAAGTGGGTACATTTCATTATTTTTTCTTTAACATTTGCTTGTTATGATTTACAAATATTATGATTTTTTAAAGAGCGCTGCCCTCAAATAAGCGCCGCCTCCGAATAAGCGCCTCATCTGAAACACAAAATTTAAAGAGCCCCGCGGCGCTTACTCGAGTATTAAAATACGGTACTGTAAAACATACTACTACAGCAATGATGATAGATTTCTCTAAAAGGCTATGCATGTAAAAGCATATGCTAGATGTTTGCATTAAGCCTTCTTCCTTAGTCAATAGATCATACTGGTATGTTGGAACATGGTCCAGCAAGTAAACTACACAGCAGATAAAATCGTGAACACATCACCCCACAGTGTCAATGCTTGGCAATTATTAGCTGGCAAACAGTGGCTAAAGAATTCCCTATTTCATCCAAAGGTTTAGTTGGAATGTTTTGGGTAATGCACCATCCTAAGTCCCGAGTTACATCACAAAGAACACAACAGAACAACAACACAAACTTGGTATAGAACACCATCACAATAGACTTCAAAATAGAACAACACAAGAGACTTACATGGAGCATCACCCATTTACATGGAGCAAGCAAAATAAACTTTGACCCGCAAATTTTATTTTTGAACTGCCAAGATAAAAATCAAGGAACGTTGTGCACTGTTAGCCAATCCGACAACTGTTCACACTCATCATTAAGAGGACAAAACAGGTTACTTAGCAACCTGAGCTCCCTTGACAAATGTAGGCTTTGTTCTTCTTAGAAACACAAACTAATGTAAGCTAAAACTTGTACACTCAATAATGACAATTCTCCTCCACAAGACTTCTTAGCCCGATATGGGCACAAAACCCTTCACTCTACATCACTCAACTGATTTCTTATTAAACCCAGTTAGAATACAGAGAAGCCTCTGTGAAGGAGAATCACCTAAATTGTGATGGGATCTAAAGATGTATGTTTCATTAGGGGTCCAAGGCTTTTATATTTATTAGACACATTTATCTCTCTAGCTTTCTCCACTACAGAGTAAACATCTCTACTTTCAACAACATTTATTTAATAATAAGGATTAATGTGATTTATGTTCGTAAATAATTATTGATATCGGGTAAAACCACCAACACTATTTGCCTGGTTTAAATTCCACATAAAACCAAGGTGGTATATGATTAATCTATTTACAATTTGGAAATATCCAATGAATTTCTGAGAATCAACGAAACTCTGTACCAAAGACCCAGATATAAAAAATTATAATTTGAAATTTCAATAATTTTCTTTTTGTATAAAACTTCTCTCCTTGATATTATTCACTTCAACTACACTTAATATTTTGTCCTTCCCAGCTGTAACCTAAACCATTTAACACTAATCTAGTGGGTGCACCATACCACATATTTTCAGTCAATTCAGTCAAAAACTGAAGGAGAAAATGTTTTCAACAGAAATAAAACATAGTGATCTATAATTATAATAACTAATTGTTCCAGAGTTGTAAGGACACAATCCCTCTTGGAGGAATTTCTGTTAAAATATGGACTAGGTTATTTTCACCTGAACAACAAAATTAACACAATTGTTAAATGGACTTGAAATAAGCAACTTTTTTTCCAAATTGGGTGGGTGCACCCTTTTATTTAAATTTAAGAACTGAAACTATGCCAACGTAAATAAAAGACTGAACATCTTGTGACTGATCAAAAATAAAACCACTTAAATTATATAACTAATAATAGCTAATATTTTATGACTCTGTGTATGTATGCCGTGGAGGTACTGGTGAACCTTGACCACTCGCGCCACTCCTATCGCCATTACCGTCCTGATCACTGCCGACAACCTCTTGATCACTGAACAAGGGGTTAACAACTGTCATATCGCCCGTCTGTCAAGTAAACAACAAAAGTGTTTAAGTAATGCAGGAAAAGTCAGTTGATAAATTAACCCAGCAGTAATAGTAACACATAGTTCTAGAAGATGCATTTTTCTTTATTAGGTAAAGCGTGTGGAGATCTGAGTTGTTTGACATTGATGTGGGTTGTTTACCATTTACAAAACCGTTCCAGAAATTCTGGTTGGAAAGTAAATGGTACACGACTTTTCAGGTCGTTCCAGTGGAAAATTTCCGGGAGCAACAGAATGTCTGAAAAGGTAGTCCTATTTTTCCGGATGGAATGTTCCAAATGGAAATTCATGTTCCATGTGTTCAAACCTAATCTTTAATACCAGTTGAAGGCTCTCACAGCCATTTCCTGTCTCCAAATTAGAGAGCTTTAAGCAACCACGACGGCGAGAGGAAATGACTTCACAATCTTTTAAACTTGTTGGTGATTATTCGTTTTGCCTATTTAATGTAGTCGAATTATCCCAGAGCTGAATTTGTAAGGACGGTGTTTCAATAGAAAATTCATTAGAAAATAGCTGTGTCCCCAGTCAACGCCCTCTCTTAACAGGGTGCTAGATCACTTGACCCATAAATAAAGTAATTATAATTATTATGTTATTATTATTATCAAAAACGAAAATTTACCGTCGCGTGTTCACATTCTACACCAAACTTTGAATTTTGTCATTTCACGTTGTTGTTGTGCACAGAACAGCAAAGAAATTTATCACGCATAACACACGTGCAGAGTCATTGTTTTGTTAATTAAAGCTTTTGATTTGTGACCTCTTTGGTTGTCGCTGTCATGCAAATTTTTTTGTAAATGGGAGGGATTCCTGCAAATGGTAAGCGCCAATCCCGAACAGAATTTCCCAATAAGGAAATTTGCTTACCATCTGTCCAAACCGTAAACCAACCGGTTTGCCCATGTAAATGGTAAACAACTCTTCAGCGACTGCTCTTCAGCGACTGCTCTTCATGCTGTTAAAGGTGTTCTAACCATGCCAAAACAGAGCAAGTTGTTTTGCTGTTGCTTTTTTTTAAAGTCCCATGTTGTTCCTCTTAGCACTTTGACATTTTTGCTCGAATTAACCCTTGTAAATGTATGAAAATTTAAACTAAGCACGGAAATAATCACTCTTTTTTAGTTAACCTAGCTAGAGCAATGCAGACTACCTGACAAATATTTTGTTGGGAACTTACTGGAGCCAGCCCATGACACTCATAGACAGTATAATCTTCCTCATCTCCTTCATCACTGTTTTCTTCATCTTCGAGTGTCTCCCCCTTTATTCTACCCTTTGCTCCACCAGCCCTGTTGGCAAAGAAAAACATTTCAAAAGGCATGTCAAGCCAGTCACCTCAAGACAGAAAAAGTCTTAGCACGTGAACAGGAACTACAAACATAAAACACCTCTACAAAGACCAATTGAATAGTTATTATAAAAGCTAGACTCACTTTTCCATGGCTGAAAGTTGACTTTTCGTCTGTTGGTAATGATATATCTCGGCACTATAGTCAAGTTTATGATCTCCCTGTAATGTCATCAAAATGGCAACACTCAGTATTTAAAACCACAAAATGCAATGATTGGAAAAGAAAGCCAAAACAGGCTTCTGTGAATGCCAGGAACCAGCAATAATAAATAACTGCTTCTAGTAGGACACTACAGACACAAGTGTCAGGTGAAAGGTAATCTTGGAGGCTTAAGTACAAATTTGACTTATTTTCCTAAAATGTTCACTTTAGAAAACTTGAAAAGAAAATGATAATGCAGGAAATAGTGTTCAGTAAATTTTCGTTTCAGTCATTGATAAACACTTCTGTCGGAATTTCATTCTTTGTCTCAGAAGTTGAAAGGATATTTTGCCCGTTATAAGCTAAGGCTGTTTGGTTTAAATTTGTTTTTAGTTTAAATTTTATTTTCCTTTGACTTGTATTTGAATTACTAGTAATTATCACAATCTGTAAGAAAAGTAATATAAACCAGAAAAAAACCCAGACCACAACAATCACCATGTGACAAAAGTGCTGTTTGGTAGCCCAGGTCTCTTGACTAACACTGTATGTACATCATGGTTCCAATGTGCCCAAAAGACAAGCTTGAAAAAGATTTTTGTTCAACTCTGACAGCCACTTCAAAACACGCCAACAGCCAGCAGTTTTGATGCCTGCAGATAACTACCTCTTAAGATTTTTTTACAATGGAGTTTTGTCTTGACCCATACACCATAACCCCAGCCAAGTGCGGGGACCCAACCAGTGCTACTGCACCTGTCAGAGAGGACTGCTCTAAAAATAGCCACAATTAAAAAATTAATGACAAAACATACCTGAGTAACTTTTGCACCCGGTTTTGCAGCTGCATAAGCAGAATATTCTGCCTCACTAACAGCCTTTGCTGTTGTGTGTAGCCTGAAAAAGAAACAACATTAGATACAATCTTGCATGCCTAACCTGTCATTCTAATGCACCAAACCCATAGCTTGCTTTTTATTCCAGAGTACTTGACAGCTTATTCATCAGTGAGATACAATACATTGATGTAGCCAGGCAAGGCAAGGATAAATGTGTGCCTCACATTGATCTATTCATATCTGAGGTTTATTTTTAGGTCTCTTAAAGCATCTTAGGAGAACTCTACATGTTATTTATGTCCACAATTCTAAACTAAAGATGATAATCTGCTCCAAAAACAAAAGGACACCACTGATAAGATTTGTATTTAAGATCAGAGTACAGAAAATGCCTTCAAGTAATAGTGCATAATTGAAAGTTACTACTTTGTGAATGAAATTTAGCTTGGTAACATAATTACTGGTCTAAAGAGGTGTACATTTCATTCACTTTAAGTTAAGTTTTGTTAGATATCAATCAAAGAATTTAATCTGATGAAATTCTTTCAAGGTCGCTGATTCTTGAATGGCCACAAGTGTGAACTACACTGTATATTAGCCTTTACAAGCAGCACAATTTATGTGAGACAGTTGGTCTTCTATTTCACATTCTGACTGGTTTTAATTTGATTTTCATAAATTTTTCTTCAGAATTTAAATTATTAATTTAAAAGCCTTTCTTTCTTCTACATCCTCCAAAGCTCAACTTGAAGGAAGCAAAATGACGTTTTCTGGATGCAGGAGAGTCAATACCACTGTAAAATGCTCAGAAAATAACAATTTTAGGTAGCCTCTCAAGATTTCACAAGTCAGAATAATTTGACTGTAGAATACCCTACTTACTTGTACCAACAGTATCCTGCTAATGCCAGTCCAGCAATCCCTGCCACGCTACAACCAATAACTATAACTAGATAAAGAAAATGGGATGATAATAAAACCTCCTGTCTCATCTTGTCTATTTACAACACAAAACAAAATGGGAAGCAGTGAGGAAGTCCTCAGATTACAATATTACAGTGGCATTATTAATGTTTCCATAGAAACATGCCCCTATTTCCAACAATGTCACTTTATCAATCATGACGTCTGAGATGGCGAACATCGCACTTAAAGGATTCTAGATTCAATAAATATTTGCTTAAAAGTATATTATTCGCACAGCAAAGTGTTATATAGGCTGAAAGACACTGATTATCATGCCTGCTTGTTTAAAAAAAACTCACTTCAAAGTGTTATTACAAAAGCGTAAGCAGGCAATGTCCACGTAAGTTCCAAGGATTATTTTTGGGGGGTTGGAGCATTTGGTTCAGAGCTTTTAAATCTGTAACCATGAGAAATTCTGTTTCAATGATTCCTTGAAGATTAAAATACCATAATATCAGAGACAATTATTTCATAAGCATGTTCTAGTTGATCCTGGTGGACACCTTTCCCTATTTTAACACAAAAGCAAAACCACATTTCAACCTATAACATTACTGAAACTATAAAGTGCAACATTTGCCAGCTTTCATAGCCTGTTTCCCCTTCAATAACCTGGCTCAGTGGAATCAAGCCTACCCACAACCCACAGTGACAAACACAGAAACAGAGTAGCAAGCAAATCTGAAAGTTTTCTCTATGTGCAATAGTTGTTACATTGAATTGTCTTGACACAAACACAATGTCTTCAACAAATGAAATGGATTATGTTTTGGTAAGGTTGTTTTTATTAAACAATAGAGCTGACGTGAACAGTTTAAAGACCTTGTCCATGACTTGTATAAATCAGTACTTAATAATTCAAAACATTTTGATTTGCTTTTGTTCCAGACTTCAGATCTTAAACTGGGTTCATTACTTTGCCACTGAATAACAATTAAACAAGGCAGTACTACAAACACCACTAAATTGTGTTTTCATTCAACATTAGATAGAAAGGTGAAAACATCTGCTAAAATAACACAAAGCTGGTACAAATTTAAAAGAATCTGTTGAGGGGAAATGATAAACATTCTGTTTTCAAAATTAAGCCACCATCATAACAGAAGACAAAATGATTTTTCTTGCAGTGGAGTATTATGAACCTCAATATTTCAATGCCACTATTTTATAAACAGATCTAACAAGGGATATTAAATTTCCCCTTAAAATTCCTGCATTTTCACAATTAAATCTTTTTTTTTTCACATGAACTTTCATCCCTTTTCAGCTTTTCCAGCAAAACTTATTTCCTGAAATTAGTAAGATATGACAGCAATGACAAAGAAAATGTTTACTCCCTCGTCTCATCTAAACTTTCAAGATTTTTGTTTACTTTCCAACAAAATTTTAAATCCCAAATGAAAAACAGAGCTTTATCTGGAATGGAAATCTAGTCTGGGAGCAAGACCAACTCTAGATTTCAAAAAAAAAAAACAACAGAAATTTGTGATTCACCCTTGTTGAGAACACCTTTAAGTCTAATCTCTGACAGATATTGCGACACAGTTGAGGAAATGATATAGAATATTGTACAGATTGACACAAGAGTACACAAGAGCCGACGTAACAAGGAAGCACAATGACGATCCTTTGATCTCAGCACTGTTCAAATAAATTAAATTTCCTACCTGGAAGAAAATGACTGTTAACAATACAAATGCTTACTCGAAATTCCGC
This sequence comes from Siderastrea siderea, assembly GCA_964030785.1. Classification (NCBI taxonomy): domain Eukaryota; kingdom Metazoa; phylum Cnidaria; class Anthozoa; order Scleractinia; family Rhizangiidae; genus Siderastrea; species Siderastrea siderea. Next base: position 15,203,903 of record OZ034966.1, read on the forward strand.
ACATCTACAATTTCCTTTTAAAATACTAAGCTTTCCTCAAATGAATGCTAAATTACTCCATAAATAGCCCTCACTAGAAGAAGATAAATGGACCCCTAATGAAGAGCTGGATCATAACAAAGTTAAAAAAAAAAGATAACACCCAAAAAACATAAAAAACTGAAATCATTGTGTAATTCACAAAACTTCAGAAATTCCACAGATACAAAGAGCAATTCTGATGGGAAGTTCGTGTATAGGAAAAACATTAAAACACGGAAGGGATCGTGAGTGGATATTTGATACTCTCTCGCCACCAAAATAAAAATTTCAGTCCATTTACCCTTCGAAAATGATCAGCAACTCTGGTTCCCAACAAATACAAATCACATCCTTTGTTTTTCGTTTTTGAAACAATAAAGAAAAATTCCTGCGAAAAAGACATGATAATCATAGAGGCGATAATATAGGGAATATGCATATCATTTCTTGTATCTGCTAAATGGCCATAGTCAAGACAATAATTTTTTTCTAATAAAATGACAACTGAAAATTACATAAAATAGGCCACAGTATTATATTCCCATCCTCGTCAGAGGACATCTAAGTTGAATATTTCGCAAATCAGAATTAGCAATATTTGAATATTTGCGATATTAAATGTCCACTTGAAAATTTAAATTTCCCCACGAAATGCCCTACGTTGCGCATAATATTTATGTTAATAATTCAATTTTAGAAAATAATAAGAGAAAACTACTCACATAAAAAATAAATGTCGTCCAACTCCGCTTTCCTTCCTGTCGTATTTTTCACTTTCAGGATATAAGGCGGGGGTGTCGACGCAGAAAAATTTGAATCAGGAACGCTCGGTGTTTGACTACCGATCGAAGCTTCGAACTCAGCTGTGTTGCCATGTTCGGGGGATTGCAGAGATTTCTTTTGGCCAGCTTTAACTACGCTGTCCCTTGTTATATGTCGCTGATCTTTACTTCTCTCCGAATCAATATTTAATCGCTCTTTCAATTCATATTTTCGATTTGTCCTGATATCAAGCCGTTTTTTGCCCTCTCTGTCACTTTCCGAAGTTAACCGCCTCCTATTATCTCTTGATGGCCCTTCAGTTTCCAAGCTTGTTTCATCTTCAGATGTTTGTCTACCATCGATGTCCGCTAACGAAGTTACATCTCCATTTTTTAACGATCTATCTTCCTGTGCAGCAGAGTCCAAGCCGGTTTGTAGATCACGATATTCGTTCTTGTCATTCAAGGTTGCTTCGGTTGGATCATTTCTTTGCTTGAAAACTTCCTGCAACTCGAGCCCATCCGTCACTACTACATCCTTATCACCGGCCCCCTTCTGTTCCACACCTAAAAATATATAAAAAAATTAATAATTTCAACATGGCTGGTGTTAAAAACACAAGAAGAAAAAATATGCATATTGTCGCGAGTAAATTAAATCAGTGAAAAATAAGCTCCACTTCTTGCTTTCGATTCTAATTCTCTGTTTGCATAAAAATCTTTCCTTATGCTTATCCAGACATTCTAAATGGTTTATTCATTTTGCGTCAAACGTAAGCTTGTATTTTCAAAATCGATATAGGAGAGAAGCGAAATTGTTATATCGTTACGAGTCATTTTGAATTTCACTTTCGCCTTCCAGATGTACATTAATAGATCGAAAGTTTCTATCACGATTTTCATTCTACAAAGGAGCTACCAACGCCAATGTCATAAACGAACTCGTATTGGATCAAGAAACTCTGGTCAAGAGATCACAAAATTCCCACAGGACTTTCAGGTTATTTATTTGCAAAATTTGAATATTTCTCAGGGCGTCGATGCGTGAAACACGGAAAAATAGAGCGCGACTCGAGAAAAACAAAATGTGTTCTTCGCCAGAGGAAGAGACAACATATAAGGCATGTTGTAACCCAAATACCCAAAATATATTGTCAAGTAAATCAAATTCAAACAGAAAAAGCTCGCTATGAATAATGTACGTCCTAAATGTAAACAAGCTACTCTTCCGTTCGCTTCGAACAGAACTTCATACTCTTCTGTGCGTCCTTTCTCGAAGAAATCGGGGGAAACAACCCTGAAACAAGCACTCCAAATCCTCCAAAAAACTGCAATAAATTATCCAAGATATAAGCTATCGAAAGCGAATATTTTACGACGTAATTTCGCTGTTCAGTGAATCTCTGCCACAAGAAACAACCTTCAGTTCGACCATGCGTGTACCCCTTCGCTCTCGTACCTGCAAATTTTTCACGTTGGTACCCGTTTACGAAACAGCCTCTGGAATTAAACAACCAGAGTATCAACTTGTACAGTACTTACCTCCTATATTTAAGCTTCCCTGGATGAGTAAAAGGGAAAGAAAAAGGAGGAAAGGGTATGAATTCATCGCCGCAAATTCACCCCACCATTTTCAAACATTCGAAGCATCCGTCAGACCCTCTGTTAGCGAACGGCTGTCTTGCACGCGCGGAATGCCGGGAAATTGTCAAAATTTGCATAATTTATGCATCAGGGACGCGGCGACAACAAAAGAATGTCGTTAATGTCCTTTTCTCTCAACGCGTTCTTTTCGAATATTCTTGGCGTCCAAACACTGTTTTTTAATAACTCAAAGCGTTGCAATACTGAAAACCGCATACGAATTGTGTTTACTATGTCATAAAGTACGCCCTTGTTAACGCAAAAATATTTTAACCACTGGCAAATTTTCGCGGTTAAAGGCGAGAATAATAGCGGAGTGCGTTTTCGGCACAGATTTGGGCCGTCATTGAAAAAAATTTGCATGTACGCGGAATTCTGGAAGCATTAGCCATGACTAAACATATACAATTAAAAAGTCTCGTTTATCTCTTAACGAAAAGCGAAAAGAAGCTAATACAGCTGAACTATATTTTCTTCTTAACTGTCGATATATAGGGAGTGCGTATAGAATGAAAAACACAGATTGGGGAAATCAAATATTGAGCTCAACGGAGTCGTTTCTGTTAAAAGGCATTATCCCCAAGCAATTTAAACCACCTTTAATCTATAGCTAGCCGTAGGGGAGTGAATTTTATTGGTCCGATTTTGGTTACTTGCGTAAGGATTTAAGTACATTGTCGTCAACACAAGACAAGATTGTCAACCCGAGAGGCATAAAAATTGAAAAATTGACAATTTGAGCAAATAAACCCACTTGTGTGTTACTGTAAACTTAAAAATGTTTCATTCAATTCCAAATGACATATCGGGTACAATCAAAACCTTCAATTTGAGGATGAAAACGATAGAAAATACCTATGTTTATTTTTACCGGCATAAGCACTTTACTTGACATCTGCATGGTATCCTTGGAAACAAGAATAATAACTAAAAGAATGCGGTAAAAATATACAAAGGGATCCTAGTGCTTATTGTTCCCATAAAGAAGTTTATTATCAGGGGACAATGAGCTGAAACGAAAGCGGAAAAACAACAACTTCATTTGCTTCTTTTTGTGGGTTTCCACACGCACTAGCTTGCTGGTATTAAAACGTTTTGTTACAAAGTCAACTTTCGTCAATATCCAGATAAAAATAAGATAACGGTTCTCACAGGTCCGAGAACGTATGACCCCTTTATAGAACTGACTTTATTTTCGGATGGGTAAGCTAATAAATATTCGTTTCAAAGTGAGATACAAAGCACTTGTCTGTCCATCAAATAAACTGAGATGCAAACAAGTGCGGTTAGTGCGAACGATGGAGGGCAACGGTTTTGTCTCAGTGCTGAAGATACCCTGCCCTCTAAAAATATATGAAAGCTTCCATGAAACCCTTTTAAAAAATTTTTGTAACTCCCTTGTAAGGTAATCCAGCTTGTTGGAGACGCTATATCTACTAGCACTGCCTGATTTTCAGTGACACAACCAAAAAAAGCCTTACAACCCTCTCTGCTATTAAAAATGCGGCCTACATGTATTTTTATTATACGTCACATTTTATGCACCACAGAGGTCTGCTTTCCGTTAAAACGGACGGGCAGAGTGTAAAAATAATTACAAAACACATGGAATTGGATTGCTTTCATCATCCTCCCTTCTGTTACCTTGGGTCACGACTACTGGTTGACTTCTGACAAATTTTCATACAGTGATCTCCAAAACAAAGCGTCTACATGGGATCTATGTGGGTTTGTTTTGGACGTCCAATAGTGTCGTCTTTGTTAGTTCTAGCAAGCCAGGCAGGCTGGTGATATGAAAGTTTTATCATGTAATTCAAGAGTTAATTAAATTATTTTCCCGCTTATTCAGAGTATTCCTGTGCAGAGCGAAGTGTAATATTGCCCTCATTCGCGTAGAAATCACCAGAATTTTAGCGACGCGACAAATACAGAAATATATTCTACGATCAACTTTGATCTTTGTCAATGTATTCTTGTTATGTTTTTCAAAATAAATAAGGAAATATTCAAAATAACTGTTTTGCACCTGAGTTTTTATCATGCAGCTACAACTGACTTTTGCACGGCTGAAAGGCAAGCGAATACATGGAATGGAGTTATATATTTGGAAAAATAATATTTTTAAATCAAGAATGTTCGTTGGTCAGCAAGGTCGATCTTCGATGCATATGGCCGCGCAACTTCGTGCCAACGAATCACGAGGAAGAAAAAGAAGAAGAGTTGTTAGTTTAACTGTCAATAATGATTAATGGGAATGCTTTGATAATCGGATGCAGACCCCACAACAGCTTAAAAGACCCCCCAATGGCTCAATACAATCACCTATAAGTTTGCTCTCTTCTTGCCAGCGACCTCTTTCCGAACCTTTCGGAAACGTCCCTTTTCGCCGTTATAGTCAGTGCGAGCCACGTTCTGTCTGATTTTGAAAAATAAATAAGACTTTTTCAGGGATACGGAAATATGAGACTTGAAATGTTGTTTAACTTCTTAGAAAAAAGTGATCAACGCTGGTTTTAAATTTTGCACCAGTTAGTGCAGATTATGGATGCAACAGTGTACATATGAAGCGTGCAAAAAAATATCCCAAAACTGACTACAACAGTGGCCAGTTTTGCAAACGTTGTTAATTATCCTGAGACATTGAAATTTTCTTTCTCAAAGTCTTGATTTACGTCATTCAAGTTGCACACCGGAGATAACCATTGTTCCGTCTTGCAAATAAACGAAACTCATCCCCCTAATAAAAATTTGGGATTCTGGACAGACAGGAGATGTGAGATTAATATCCTTCATGTCCCTAAGTTTGCAAAATACTTTTTTACCCTTTTCAGCTAGCTCAGTTTGGAGAAAAACAAAATGTGGTTTGTTAGAACTTACGCAATACTGGACTGGATGAAGACAATCTTTTCGCTATTTCTTTAGCTGGAAAATGCGTTTTCAAAATCAGAAAAGACAGCAAAATATTTGTTTGCCCTCGCCTGCATGCCCACGCAGATTTAAATGGCGTGAAAGAAATTGCGTTTAAAGTTAACAAATATTTATTAACACCCACGTCATAAAGCTACCTTATCACAGTTTGAGTTTGAATTTGATAATAGAGAGACTTTATTTGCGAAATTGGGTCAAATAGCGTTTTTTTTCTTGACTTGCTTGACGAGTTATGTGTACACCGAAGTGACAATCGTCCTATAATTGAACTAGCCCTAGTTTGGGTCATCAGAATTTTATGAAAGTTAGCATGCCACTATTGTTGAACAAAAATGCTTAACAGATTTCTCAGTTATCATACATTTCATCCTTATGATTAAGTTCTTTATTTATAATGTGGTCTTGTTCTCGAACTTCCCGTGTACAATATCCATGAAAGTATTAGCACCCTTAAGGCAACCTCAGTTTCTTCCGCTACGCCAATAAGTAACACCTGGACGGTCTAAAAATAAGCCGACGCTTCCGATAATTTTACAATTCTGAAATTCAATCTCATTGTTATGCTCGTTCCGGTATTTTTTTTTTCATTTCAAGCCGGTATTTCCACCTTGACAACTGAAAATATATTCAGATACGCAAGCAAAATGGATATATTGCTTGCGCAAAATAAAGATCGATTTTTTTTAATCTTAGGAGACTAAAATTACTGTAAAGTGTATTTCTGAAAATGCTCAAGTTGTACTGACCTATCTATTTGCTTCTTTTGCAGGCAGACCTTCTCGGACACTGTTTCAAAAAAAATCTATTTATATGTTAGCAGCCTATTGTCCTGTTGTTATGTTTGGTTTTCTATAATCAACCAATAAAGATAAACCTCAAAGATAAAAGTAGTTCCAATTTGGGGGAACGTTGAGCAGTATATCACTCAGGCGCCAAAGAAATTAGCCAATTTTCAGGAGTTGCTTTTTTGATTTTCTCTTTTCCTTATTTCCGATGGTTTTTCAAACTCAGCAGTCATTGTGGGATGTGCAGTTGAATTTTTAATAACGAAAAGCAATATTCTTTCGGTCAGTCTTGTTTACCCTAGGGGAAAGATTCTTGCATAGCTGGTTCCCCTGTGGCATCTACGGTTTCAACAAGTAAAGGACAAGGTAGTCATTGCACTTCTCCAAAAGTGTACATTTCCTCACACCTTTTTTCCTCTAAAATTGTTAACGAACACGGCTTAAGAAGTCCAATTTGATAAGTTTTATAATTTCAAATGACTTGTGCCATATAAGACCTTATCAGAAAGTTCTTTGCCATTCTGCGGGTAAAACAAAGCAAACCGAAGATCTATCTAGTGCGGGAAATATAACGGTTTGATGTGGTATAGGCGTGAAGTATTGTCCTTTGAATTAACAATGAGACATTCTTGCTTTTACACTGCCGGTACGAAACTGATATAAGTAAGATATAGTTCATCGTTGAATGCTGGCAGTACCCTCTGAATGTTGCCTTGAAAACCCATCTCTGCGTGAGATTTTCTCCATACTTGTACATTTCTATTTTAGGTACTTTCAAATATTGTACTTCATTCCCTTTTCATATGCATTTGACGTCATGTGGCCGTGTTTAGCTACGCCATGGGCGCATAGTTGATTGAGTCCAATATGTCATTTATTCACTCGCATATTGGTATTAACCACGTCATTAAATAATTACGTGGTAAAGATGCAGTCACACACAAATAATGAAAGTCCGACCGTTTAAAGGGGGTATAAAGGGAGGTACCTTTTAGGCCTACAAACAGGGCACCCCGACCAATTAAGTGTGCCATGGGAATCCTGTTCGCAGGCTAACTTTACTTTGACTGAAGGACGGGTAATGAAGTGAAGATAGGGTTTGTAAAGGAAAAATATCAGCGCCAGTCAAGCAGCACTTTTGTTTAGTTCGGTTTGCGCTATATATTGCCTTTCATCACTGTTTCATGTGTTGCTTAGCCGACATCTCATATTAAAAGCGCGGTGCTTGAAAAATATCCTCAATACTACGCCTTGCATGTCCAACTCTTACCTAGTGCTAAATCATTTGATGACGCAGTTGAAGAAAAAAGATGTCGCGTGCACGATATTTTATTTAGCCTGCCAGCAGACTCACTTGTTTGAGTTGGTAGCTTCACCGCTCGCATGCGAAATGCAATTAAGGGAGTCTGCCCGCAGGCTTGATTTATAAGAGATGCTAACTGCGTCTTAAAACTCTTCTTACGGTGAGGAAATAAAGCATTAAATTAAACAGTGTCTAAATGGTTCATTGTACCTCAATGGTTACGTATATGATTGATATCGGTCTTTTTTTTTTTTTATCCGGTTGAGCTTTTAGTAGTAATCAAATAGCTAGGGTGGGGATATTCTGCCTCAGTAGCTCGTGCAAAAAGGAAAGACTACATAAGATAGCCAATCAAGGCGAAACAAAAAAATTGCTTCATTAGCCTGGTATAACTAACAATTATTCACCGAAGTGGTAATGAAAAATGGTGGATATTTAGGTGAATAATCGATTCATATCGGCCAAGTGCAATGCCAGCTCCCGAAAGTTATTTTGTTTTCTGTTGAATTGAGAAAAACTAGTGCGAGACGACAGTTCCTTTTGTCGAAGTGGTCAATCATAGCAAAGGAAAGACAGTGAACACGAGCTATAGAGGCAGTTTTTCCTTTTTGTGTTGATTGGCTATTTTATTGTAATATTTTCCTTTTTTTTAAGATTAATTTTGGCAACAGAATATCTCTACTGTGGCTCTAGCTATTTGATTACTGCTAAAGCTAAATGATGAAGAGGAAATGAAACAAAAAACACCGATATCAATCATATACTTAACCACTGACGTACAATTTTGCCCGCTGATTGGTTATTCAAACATGAGATATCGTAAAAGCCTCTCTATCCTAAGCCTTTTTAATTTAAATCGTTTTTTCGGCAACAAAAGACGCTGTTAACGATAATGGGTTTTGACGTCGCAGTTTCAGTCACCCTTTTTCTACAAATTAAGATGTATTTTGATCTCATCACCTTCCTCCAGTTATTGTCCAAATGGTTTTATTCACTTTAGGCCAGTGTTTTGAATACCCTGCGACCTCAGCATCCGCGTTTTTGTTTCCTGAAAAAGGATATATTTTAAATTTCATAAAATAACGGAAAATAGCTTTTTTCATTAATCACTGTTTTTAAAAAACTCCTCATATTTGGGGTATGTTATGATGACTATGATGAAGATCTTGTTAGTTTTCTTTCAATAATCGTCAAGTTGGTTTTGTTTTTATACTCTTTGTTTGTAAGCTTTATATCCACAAAATACAATGGCACATCAGATGGTGCCGGTGCCTTGGGCCGCAATTCAGATAAACTTAGAACATTTTAAAGAGAAAGCTCTCAGTCAGTGGTTATTACTGTGTGATAATTTTTTGAGAGGCAGAGGTGACCGGGAAGGACTGGGAGCAATCTGCCCATGCTTCCTGGGTACGAGCAAGACGCCTGTCACAAATTGCAAACGGCAAATGTTTTGCGACTTTTGCCGGGTTCTATCTTCAAATTTTTAATTTTCTGCTTTCCATATGCATTTTGAATGGACGAAGAACTCCTTCAGCAAAATCTGGAACAATACAAAGAGCAGGTATGATATTCTTTTTGTTTGTAAAGGTAAAAACTTCCGTGAAAATACAGGAAAACATAGCGAAGGCAGACAAATCAGAAATCCAAAGGACTTGAATTTGGTTTACTTGAAATAAACAGAATGGTGTTAATTTTGTCAAGATTTAACTAGTCGGAATTGGTAGCAAGGGGGAGTAGCAACACAGAGGAACCTCGATTATCCGGACCTAAATCATCGAGACTTTCCGATTACCAGACTTTTCTTTGTGGACCAGATTTGTTTATTAACGTAACATTTAGAGTGATGGTTGTAACAGCTTTGAGCGGAAAAAATATGTAAGTAACTGTAATTCATTCCCACCTCACAGGACGTAGCTTAATACTAATGCAGCATTATTATTTTCAGTTCCTACAGATCCAGGCTGTCTTACAAAGTACAGGAGAGGAAGGTCATGATGACCTGGTGAGGCTGAGGGATGATCTTGTGGAACTTATTCATGTGTCAGAAGGTACCAAATGTCAACTAATATCATTACAACTTCACGCCGATTTAAGTGTGTACCCCAAATTTTGGGGTCGTTAAGTATTCATATATTCATCCTATTGTTCTTGCTCATTGTCGATTACTTGCCGAAGATGCATCTATTTCCGAAGAGCGCAAATGCTTTGATGTAGGTGAGACATTTTCCCTTTGTTTCAAATTTGCTGCTTGATCGATTTTTTAATCCCTATTGTTACCTGACGTGTATTACGTTTCAGCAAAAGACGCTGCAGCTTGCCTGTTAAAGTCCCCAGGGATGCTTACAAAGCGGCGGACACTACGCTAAAATATTCATTTTCAGTCACGCACAGTATTACAAAGTAAACAAAACTAAACCACATAAATTTGCAGATAAGCTTATTTGTAAATCCTTCATCTCTAGTAGTATCAATTTCTTCACTACTCGCATGTCTGGAAATATTTTCGCTTTTATAAGGCATTTCTGAATGAAACCTACAGATTTATAAAGTACCTGCAACAACAAACTATCTCTTCGATATAAATATTAAAGAACACAAGCCAGGTTTTGTTTTGTTGTTTTCACATTCAAACTTTAAATGGAAAGGCAAAGGAGTTTTACACACTTTACCACAGCAATTAAATAACAGACAAATAAATAAGTCGCTTAATGAAAACAAGCGGGTATTATACTACAGCTTAATTTTGACATGGATCACGAGCGCGAAATAAACATGCAAACTCACCTCGTTGTCGGTGAATAAAAATCTGTGTGCGGAGAGAGTAAAATTCTTGTTCTACGGGAGACAAAAGTTTTTATTCATGGAACAATTTAGATCATTCTAACAAGTTGTGAATGAGCTTATTTCTTAACGTAAACTTATAACATGCGAAGCCTTCTTCTTCATGGAGGCGCCATGGCAGATTGAAACCGAAACTGCCGATCGATTGGTCATTATAATTATACAGTCGCTTTTCCGACTCCCCGAACGCTTTCCTTTCAAAGATTCAAATCAGAGTTTCAGCTTTTAAGTGAAAAAAACTTAATTGTTCAAGTGGCTGATGCAGTCCTTTTAAATACGGTAAGCTTAAACACAACGCGTGCCAGAAAAGATGGTTATACTCCAGATGTCTGTCAGAACAGTGGTCAGCTACGCAGTTCGAAACCATTGCTCGACGAAAAAAAGTCGAATCTCGGCCTACAGTGAACAAAATTTCTCGTTCAAGATCTCTTTTTGAAGCTCTCAAAATGCTCCGTTTTGATAAATATATATTCAAGTTGAAAGTGTTTTGCGAAATACGTAAATCCACAAAGCTCCACGATAATATAGTGTAATAATTCTCTGCAGTTCCATTGACACATTTAGAACAACAGGATACGCTCACATCTTCGCGGCTCAGGGCAGCTTAATTGAGCTATTGTTCCAACCCTTTGTATTAGCTTCTGGGTCTTGCTCTAAAAAATCTCACCTTTTTTCAACCGAGTCAAACTGAAAATTTTCGATCACTCTCGAAGTGAATGCCCCAAGGAATAAACTGAGTCTTCAGGGCACAAAATCCACCGGTAACACCCATTTCTAAAATACACACTTAAATCGGCGTGAAGTTGTAATGTACAACGAATTTTACTACAAGTGATGAAGTATATTTGTCTTAATTTAAATTCTATTAATCGGTGAACTAATAGTTGGTGTAGTCCTAAAATGAACTGTTGCTGAGAGTTGTTTGTTGTTTGACACTCAGAGGGTAAGTGACTAGTTGTTGGGCAACTATTTTTAGGAAGTAGTTTTCAAGTCAGTTCTCAGTTGAACTCTCAATGACCACCTGTCCTGAATTAAAAGGGTCTTTACTTAATTATACAAAAGGTTCGACTTCGTTTGCAAAAACCTCTTTGAGGAAATGTTGTGGCATGTTCAGGTTAGTTTCAATAATTTTCTCTATTTCATAGAAAGCCTGTTGTCTCTGAAGAAGAGCAAATTGCTACAGTTGCTCAGCAATGAGGAGGAGGGTATCAGGGGTTTTCCAGAAAGCTTGAATGGCAGTTCTTGTTCAAATGATGGAGAAAATGACCCAGTAAGGTTTGGTTTAAATAACTTTCAATTTTGCCTAGTTGTCTTTACCTAAAGCACAACAGCTTTAATTTATTCTTGTCAAAAAATTCTACTTTTAATAAGTTTGCAAAGGTTGTAAAGATCAACACTGGGCAATCTAATGGTTTCAAATTTTAGTTTTTGCTGTTGTGTTTAATAATTATTTTGCACTTAGCTTCTCATTATGTACAGGTCAAATTGAAGCTTCAAAGCCAGCCAACCCCCCAGGCATTTGCACTTTTGAAGATTGGCTTGTTCAAATTCCCTCCCCTCGGGGCAAAAAGGCTGTTCAAATGCCCCACCAATTAGTACTGAAATACCTCTCCTCAAAGACAAATTTTGTCTTCAATCAAACACTGTTCATGCTTTTCAGAGTGAGATGTGCCATAATGACACCTTCAAACTTCTTTTAGAGACCCTTTTGAAAGAACTACTCACTAACAAAGGCGAAATTCTATCTTGGAAATCCGTCAAACCCTGAAAAAACCGAAAAAACTCACAGGCGTATTACGCTAGAACAAGAAATAAATATGGTTCTAATTCACCACCCTTTCAAGGCAACGTTCAAACTCCCCCCTCCCCGGGCAAGAATCACAGTCAAATGCCCGGGGTATGCTGAGGGAGGGGGGGGGGATGTTGAAGCTTCAATTTGACTGGTACATTATACCCATTGACACTAAATGAAGTGTACATCAATTGATCAATGACATATTCATAATCATTGATTAAATGAATGAGATTCCAGATGTGTACTTCAGTGTTGAGCAGTTGGACCAATAATAAAATAATATGCACAGTTAAAATGGTTTATTCATGTCACTTGATTATTATAATTAAACGACATAATTGATTGTGTTTTTATAAATTAAAACTACACAATTTCATTGGTATGATGGCTAGGAAACTCTGGATAATGAAGGTTCTGATGTGGTGGATGATGACATCACTGGAATGAAATGTCGCATTTCATACACACAAGTAAGTTAATTATGTACAGCTAATCACTCAATATTGTATGAAAAATAATTTTTTATTGTAATTGTTTACATTAAATTCTGTATGTTGTTGGGCTTTTATGTTTTATGTTATTTTATGTTATGTTATGTTCTATGGGCCCTTAACTGGTAACCCTTTGGACCCAATTTCAATTGTAACTATTTATTTTGTGTTACTAGTTTGTCTTGCATCAATGTGGGTTATCAAATTTAATGAGACTCATATGACTTTAAAAATTGGTGCAGAGTCGTTGCTAGAAACTGGAGCTGCATTGATGCAAGGACTGAAACATGTTTTGAGTAAACTTGGATAAATGAAACATGTTTTGTGCCCTAATAATGTTTGCAATCTCATTTCACTGTAGCTCCAATTTAGGGCACTTGCTTCTAATTTCTTTCTGCGTCCAGCTGCCATGTTTAACATGATTAGTCTGGTTTGGATTGAATTTACTTTGTGAGATAGTTTTTGAATTGACATGGATGATGATTCACACAACATGCCATTTTATGTGAGCATTTTTCATACTGAAACATGTTTCATCCATGATCAGTGATGTAAGTGATGTAAGTGGTTAAATGGAGTATGCCTGCTGGTAAGAAAGACAGTATAATATTTTGTAGTTATTATTTTCTTTAAAAGTATGTTTTCTTTTGACAGGATTGGGGAGTTACAGAGTACCATAATGCCATGGTGTTTGATGCAGAAACTACTGAAACACCTGATGGCAAAGAAGAAACAAAGGTACAACTTTTTAGTTAACATTCACCACCACACAGTTAAACAGCAACAGAGTGGAATAAAAACATTCAATAAAGCCTGTTGATGGACCAGTTTTTGAGTAATAAATATATTCCATCTTTAGATGTCAATCTACAAATACTTGAAAGTGATAAGCTAAGGATAAAGCTAACATTTGAGACGCATGGGACAGCAACTTATGTACCTAATCACTTTAAATTTGGAATAAAAAAAAATATTACAAAAATGATTTCATTATTCATTACAACAATCTTCTCTTCAATTGTAAAGTTCAAAATTCAAAGTAAAACTCAATTGGATATTCAAAGTTTGATTGGATTAATTCTTGCGACAAGCATGTTGGAATTTGACAGGTTTCCTGATTTACATAACCTGTATCCAAATGTAAATCTACATTTGTTTAATATTTGGCATTTAATTCTTGGTATTATATTCTACTAGTTTTGACCGTAAGTTACATATAAGCTAGAAGGTCACTACTTTTGGAGGGTCACTACTATCAGAATTTATTAACAACTGTTACTATTTCAATCTGTGGTTGTTGCTTTCAGAATTGGACTCAACAATATTTTATGACAATTCTTTCTCATTTACACCCTCTTTAGGTTAGAGTCTTATTTATGAACCCCACTCATAAATCAATGGTACCCTGCCCTTATTTCCTGGACAGCAAGTGCAGGTTTTCTGATGATGCCTGCAGGTGAGTTTATGCCTCATTTCCATTAGAATTAATCAAAAATAGTCCTTCCTCTAAGTTAGATATGAATTACTTTTAAGAAACCAGGAAAGAATATCATGAACTATTCCTTATGGTCCTATGAGGTGTATGACAGAGAAGTGATTTAAGCATGATTTCATAATTTTATAATCTGTAATGGTGGCTGATGGGAGATGATTGCTTACTAGAGTGGTCACCCAGAGACGGCACTGTTATTGCAGATTGAATAAACAAATTAAAATTGACTTAATTTGTTTGATAACAAGTTTGACACTAACAAGTCTTACAGCTGCTAGACCTGTTGCCCTGAATTGGAAAAACTAACTGAACAATCTGAAACCCAGAGTCTGTGGGCTGACAATAATAAAAATATTATTACACAGTGACTATAACAAAAACTTATAAATAATTGCATACAGGTATTAGAAATGAGTACAATACTGTTCTCACAGATGACCCAAGCTTCTTGGTCAGTGAATGGTTGCTAGGCAAGACTCTGGGATAATTATAATATAATTTTTTTGGTTGGTGGTTTGTATTAACAGAGTGAAGGGACAGAATTTAACTGGAATCCCAAATTTATGGGCTAAAAATTTAATTGTTCCAGAGTCTCACTTGGTGACCACCAACTTAGCGATAAGCATTTAGAATCTGGGTTTAAGATTGAAAACTCGACCCACACATGCAATCTGTAATTCAAACCTGAGCCACAAAAGTACCGTCAAAAACACACTGTCTATTTTACAGTGATTGAGATATTATATTAACCTTTATATAATACGTTGAATTCTACGCACATTTTCATTGGTTCTTAGCTTTGATCTGTTAGAGTACAGATGCATAGATGACATCATCATTGGCATCTTTTGTCTCTTTATTATATAAAACAAATAGATCGTGAACAGAAGACGTCAGAATGTGGTAAGAACATCAGTGACACACTCACCTAATGGCTTGTGTGCCACTTTTCGTTCTTACCACATTTTGATGTCATCTACAGGTGATCTATTACTGAACAGATGCACGGCATCATGGAATCTATTTGTAAAATAGCTCATGGAAATGACTTTCATATTAAGAGATTTTATTTTTTGTAGATATTCTCATGGTTATTTGATTAGTGTGGATGACCTGATGCCTTTCAAAGAGCCGGATTTCAGGTAACCAGCTGTCTCAGTGTACAAACTTGTGACAACTGTGAGGAGTATAGTAACAAGCCATTCCAGTAGTGATGATCTTGCAATTAAAATTGTTAGCCTGCGAATACAGCCACCTCTCTGCGCTCCGAACGTGGCAAGCGGCCAGCGCGTGGAAAGGCAACTGTATTCGCAGGCTATTAAAATTGTGGGCTAAATTTTTATGTGAAAGCTTAATAAATGTGGGTTTTAGTTTGTCCCAGATGACTTTCCTCTCACCTGTCAAGGTATGTTTTGTTTTGAGTGTTTCATTTTACAGTTTAATCCTAAGAGAAAATCATCAAATTCATCAATGTAGTAATTAAGGACAGTGGGTCCTAATACAGACTGAGGTATTTTTGCAAAGGTTATGACTATGGGGAAAAGCGAGATCTTAGCGAGACCCATTGGAAATAGAAAGAAAAATGTGGGTAACCCTGCATTTTTCAGAAATAATTACCATAATTCTAAAAAGCTTTAAAATACAAAGAATGTATGGCATTTTCTTTCCAAATTTAAGCTCAATTACCTCTGAAAAATGCAGGGACCCCCAATTTTTTGGGGGGATTCTGATAGCCCTTGCTAAGATCTGCTTTTTCCACATAGTCATTTAATACCATTGTATTAGTGGGCAAATTCCTTAAGAAACCAAATATTTCGGAGCAGACCCGATATGCGCAGAACGTGGGCGCAGTAACAAAAGGAAGCACTGTTCTTAACATTGTGTAGCCCCTTAAAGAGCAATCTTTTCTATTGTCACTGTTTACATCGTGCATTTAATTAGTAATTTATGAGATTGAGAACATAAAAATAATAAAAAAAAAACACAGAATGATATCATAGCTAGAAAGAGCTGCCAAGTAATTGAAAGGAAGTTGGTCTAAATTGCCTTAAACTTTGTACTCAAAAGTTGCAGCATTTTCAGAGGTTAATGTGGCTGGGTGGACCATTCTTATTGCACAACCATAAAACCGTCTATAAAGGTGATGTTTTCCAAAGCAAATATCTAATTCAGTGTTCAACGAATTCTTCTCTTATTAGCTAATAAATGCACAGTTCCTTAATCAGTAAAATTAAACCATAGAGTGCAAACAGTGTTTCCATGAAACATTAGTAAAACAAAATTGCACAAATTTGTGCAATTTTGTAAATATTCAACTCTGTGAATAGTCAATTTCATCTTGTCGCATCTAGTCAAATAATTAAGTGGCTGTTCATGCTTCAACAATTTTTCATTTTTTCAGCTTTTGATTATTTTTTTTTCAATACTGAAATGAAAAAAACACTGATATATAATGTAAACAAAGATATGTAGATGGGCCTATGCTGTTTCATTATGGGGGAGAACATAGCTCACATGCTTCAGTACTAAGGTACTTGCAGCTCTTCTAAGGAACAAATGTTTTGTTCTCTTGCAGCCAGGTGCAGTGTGGGCAGTCATGTTTAGCAAGATATGATGATGGCGTCTGGTACAAGGCTACAATTCAGTGAGTACTTACATGAAGGCAAACCTGAATTTGACACCGTTGAATCTCTGTAAAAAAAATTTTTCCTTTGGCTGTTGAGTGATTTGCATGGGCCACAAAAAAGACTACCGTATTTACTTTGAAAGAGTGCCGCCCTCGAATAAGCGCCGCCCCCAAATAAGTGCTGCATTTAGGAGCAAAAATGTTAATGAGCGCCGCCCCCGAATAAGCGCCGCCTTCTTGCAGCAACAATGCAGCGCTTATTAATTTTTGATACCGCTAAATGCTGAAATGCTACTACGGCTGGTATTGTTATTGTTATTATTGTTATTAATTTTATTTGGACGTGGAAAGGGATATAGACCTTTAAAGCTAACTTTTTATTTCGTCCTTACTATGCTATTGTAAGTTATGAACAATAAAAAATAAAGAATGATTGCGGGCAGTTTTGAATAAGTGCCACACCCGAATAAGCGCCGCCCTCAAAAAAGCGCCACACCGACAAGTCGAAAAATTAGATAAGCGCCTCGGCACTCTTTCGAGTAAATACGGTATGTCATAATAAAACCAGTGAGAGCTTTTTCATAAAGCCACTGATGAAAGCTGCTGATTCATTGTTTTGGGATCTTTGTTCAAAGGTTTGGATGCTTAGGGCCGGTGTAGACGTTACGATGTTTCCTTATGACTGTAGTATAGTGTCATCTAAATCAGATGTACAACATCTTCACGACAGTGGTACACAACACAAAAACTGTTGTAGGATTTTGAAACATGTTTTAAAAACCTACAACAGTTGTAGCCACAATCAAAATGTAAGAATGAAGTGTTGTATACAATCTTTGATTGACGCTACAAAAGTTGCATACGACAGTTATAAGCAAAGTTGTACCGTCTAAATCGGCCTTTAGAACACCAGGAGTGGTCTGTAATTTGTGAGAGCTGTTAAGATTATGCAAATGGAACTCTCCATAAGCCATGTCTAGTATGTAAAAATTAGACCAAGTTTCTTTTTCTGCAGGTCTATAGACCATGATGCCCACGCATTTGTTGTCCATTATAATACCTACAACTCTGATGCTACTCTGGGTTTAGATGAAATCCTTCCTTTAGGTAAGCATGTTGCAAGGTGACATAGAGCGTCGTAGAGGCACAGTGTGGGCTATGGTCAAGCATGTGAGACTTAAAACCCTAGTCTCTGCGACAGCCATAGTTTCATAAACAAGAAACTTAATGCTGCATTGCCTCTCTCCACCTATGTGGTGGTACAAGTAACCAAAGCCATGGAGCTGAAATTCAACCATTTTCTGTCGAAAATACATGAAATCAAAAGTTCTCTAATTAGTACGTGATATATGACGTTGCATTGACCATTAAGCAGAAAATCGCCTAAAAGGACCTCCAGAAGCTTAGAAAAGTGGTAAAAAAAAAAACCAGTAAACAACCAACAGGTAAGGTTTTTCAAACCATTATTTCGATTTTAATGTATTTTTGGCAGAAAATTAACCACCAACGATTTTCGCTTGAATTTCAGCTCCATACAAACTATCATAATTACCGCTATTACACTTTGGTTTCCTGTGGTGGTGGCTACCAGTGAACTGCCAGTAGTTGTGCAGCTCACCAGCAGAGCCACCGTTTCAGGCAGAAAGGCTATGAATTTGCTGGGTGTTAAGTAAATTGTGGGTCCTCCACTGAGTCATGCAAAGACCCAACAGTTGAGCCTGTTTGCAGGTTAGTGAACTTTTAGTGGAACCTTATTAAAATGCTGGAGATATTCTAGACTAGCGTTCCTTCCAGTAGTACTTTGGGCTTCCCAGGCAAGAAGTCAGTTTAATTTGGGCTTTTGCATTGCACGCTCTCAGTTGTGTAATTATGTTGACAATGGAAGTGATAGAAATCTTGTTGATGATGAGCGATGATGGTGGCGATGATGATGATGATGATGATGGTGTTGACCATAATGATGATAATGATTATGTTTATGACAGTATTTTATTACATGTAAGATATCCAAAGTTTCGTTATAATTATATAGACCAAAGAGATTCTGAGAATGTGTCGGACGATGATGATTCAAGTTCTTCAAGTGACAGTGAAAAAAGCCATGGAGTAGGTCAAGACATTGAAGGAGAAGAGACAGCAGTCTTAAGGTTGTCATGGAAACCATCTGGGGGAACTGTTTGCCTTGGAGAATGGGAACAACATACCAAAGTAAGCCATATCTTTCTTGGTAAAAATATCATGTCAGATAAATGCTTTAGATTAATAATTTTAATTACTTACTGACCCTGTTCTCTCAAGAGTGCTGAAGCACCATACAGAGAAATTTTGAACAATTGTAATAGATGGAATACTGCCCAAGGAAAGTCATGACTGCTCGGTAGTTCTTATTTGATTGGTCACACTTATGCATTTTGTTTACAGACTCAGAATCGCCTGTGGAACCTACAGGGCTTGAATTTGATATTATTCTGGAGCACTTAATTACCCATTTGGGTTAATAGACAGAACCATTACTATAAATTTTACTATGTCATCAGATGTCTTGGCTACATAAACCCAGCTAACACTATGTGTTTTGAAAGCAACAAAATTTATGCTTGAAAGGGAAAACAAAACACTAATACTCATCAGCATATTATGGGAATCACCATTAATGTTATTAAAATATTCTTTGACTAACCTATTAAGGTTACCTTAGAGCCAAATGTTTAAAAAAGTAACCAAGGGTTGAAAGCTGTTGGTAAACTGGGTGCTCTTAATTTTGTGCCCTGGCATTTCACCATGGGAAAATAATGCTCAGTGGTTGATGGAAATCACAGACTCAGAAATAAGAACCATCTTGTACAGCTACAATTTCATGGCCACACTTTTATTAGGTGTTATCCAGAGAATCAAACATAAGAACTGCCATACCATGTTGTATGGAATCTTAATTAGCACATTGCTGTTAGTGTTAACTTTTATTTACTACTTCTGAGCACAGTGTACTAATTAAGTGTGTAAATTACACTATTTATAAATTGTTTTTAATAGGGCATTGGATCAAAGCTAATGGCCAAAATGGGATATATATTTGGGTAGGTAAGCCTTAACATTGTACATTTTTAGCTACTCATTTGATGTTTACTAAGTAAATAATGATTATTGCCTTGCCTGAGTTAATTGTTAAATTTACCAATGTGAATTAATTTTTGAAATGTTTTGGCAGTAAGGGCCTCGGTAAGGATGGAAGTGGTATAGTGGAACCAGTTGAAGCAGTTGTGTTACCTCAAGGTAGACTAATTATTATTATTATCATCTTATGAAGACTAGCAGTAAACAGTTGAAACATCATGGTTTGGATCTGAAGTGACTACAGGGAGCCTGCACATTTGCATTTTTGTCTCATACATATTTTTACTCTAATTCATTTTAGTGTTAATAGAAGGGCAAAAGTTGATTAGAGTTTTGACGACCATAAACTTTTACCCTCAGTTATGGAAAGCTTCAATACTTAACTTGACTTGTAGTCAAATTTCCCAATGGATGGTTTGTCGTTACATGAAGGAGCATTTTCCATCATTGCATATTGGGGGTGGGGAGGGGGTCCCGGGTTCCTGCCCCATGTTAGCTGACTCCCACCTTTTTGATTGCAAAATAGTGTGCAATGTTGCATAATTTCCCCCTATTTCTCCCCCTCCTGCCCCCTCTTCTCCCATGTCCCATACACCTCCTGCCCCCTTTTGTCCCGAGCACCTGCCTCCTTGCCCCCCTCCACTGCATAGCATGCTTCTTTTAGTCTGGTACAAATATCAACTGATGAACCTTAGCCTATAGACTCTAGTCAATAGCATAATTTTCATAATGTGATGTGAAAAAACTTTGACATTTGACTAATTATAATTTATCAGTCAAGACTTTAATTGTCTTTTAGTTCATATCCAAACAAATGTCAAGCAAACAAGGTCCACACTTTAAGGCCCTAAATATAAAATCTTTTAACTTATTGTTTCTTTTATTCAGGTCAATCTTTGTTAATCTTCTAAGTTCATGTTTTCTTTTTCAATAAATACCTCCCTAGGAAAATCTCTTGATAAGATTGCTGAACTCCGAGAAAACAACAAACTTCCTAAAC
This sequence comes from Siderastrea siderea, assembly GCA_964030785.1. Classification (NCBI taxonomy): domain Eukaryota; kingdom Metazoa; phylum Cnidaria; class Anthozoa; order Scleractinia; family Rhizangiidae; genus Siderastrea; species Siderastrea siderea. Next base: position 15,224,704 of record OZ034966.1, read on the forward strand.
CAGGGAAAAAGAAAAGGAAAAGAGCATCTAAAGTGAAAAATATCAAGCTACCAGATGAGGTATGAGCATTGATGAGATAGAAAAAACATGAGACAAAATTTAACTATTAAGTCAAGCAAATTCTGAAGTTAAGCTGGATGGTAGGAGAATGCATTCCTCCTGTGCCACTTTTGGCAGAAGCAGTAAGCTGCTTTGTTCATTTCCATGTTACTTTGTTACCCCGCCGTCAGGACGGGGTCTAGTAATACCCATTTTTTTTTTTGTTGTCGTGGTCACTTGCCCCAGACCTCCGCTCGGTCAAAACAATACTTGCCGGTAATCTTGGTTCGTTTAGCGTTATTTCGCCAGAATTTTCATGAAAGTTGGTGTAGAAAATTACTGGCGATTTAATGGCATGAAAACCCCTTCGATGAAAGCAAGAACGAAGGTGCTAGCGAGCTTTGAAGCTGGCATGAATTCGCCAAACTTGCCCTGGCACGTAAACATTACATCACTGAAACACAAAAGGCAATTCGGGGAAGTCCCTCGCTTTCGCCAAGTTGAATAATTCACCAGTAACATGCAAGCATTTTTTTGGCAGTTTTGCTTTGCTTCACCAAAATCTTTAGGGAAAGTTGTGTAGAAAAGTACAAGAAATTCAATGGAGTTGACTTCTCTTCAATGAGAGCAAGGAAGAAGGTGCTAGCGAGCTTTGAAGCTGGCATGAATTCACCTAAACTTGCCATAACACGTAAACATTATGTTGTTGAAAGACAGAAGCCGATTCGGGGAATTGTTTTGCTTTCGCTAAAGCATTTATCGAATCATGGCCTAAAAGTAGACCTCTACGTTTCATTCTTCAGTAGATAACCGTTCCCTTTCAATTTAAGGATAATTTTTCTTCATCAATAAATCTATTTAAATTTCCGTGCCCTTGTTTAATATTTAGAATTACGCTGAGATGTGATTTCGTTAAAAAAATTTACGTAACTAAGTCACGCCATGGTCAAAACTATTTCGTCACGTTCTTCTTCGCGAGTGCTAGAACAGGTGGATGACCAAGGAATGAGGGAAGGGAAAGGTATTCATACTATAAGGGATCCATGATATCACAAGGAGAAAGGTGCAGAGAAGACGTTGGGGGGGGGGGGGGGGTGGGGATGGCAGCACACACGTCAAACGTTAGAAAAATCACCAACTTCAAAACTTTGTACCACTTGGGCACATATCTTGAGTGACCGTAATGTAGTTGCACCCCAAGGGGGGGGGGGGGGGAACGGCGGGGTCCAATGCCCTTGGGGCTTTTCTTGTTTCCTCATAATACCTGCCTTCTCAAGACAAGAGGCAGGCTTAGCATTTTTTCTAGGAGACCCGCCATTTCTATAGCCTAGTAATTTGTTTTGACAAAGTGGCTTGGTTGTTAAAATAGTTATTGTAACTTCAACACCTTTTGCATCTTTCAGGTGTCCGGTGGTGACATATTTAATTTTATTAACACGAAGCTGGGTGGCAAGAGAGGTAAATTAATGTCCATTATCATTAGAGTATAAATTTACCTAATCATGTAGGTCATACACCTATGATATGATTTTTAGCCAACACGTGTCAATGATTAGACAAAAATTTATCTTCAATTCAGTGATGAAAACTATAGTCCAATCACTTAATAACCAAAGATACAATGCCCTGCCAGGCTAGAAACAATCATTAGATATCAATGTAGCTAGTCATTGGTAACTAGTTATTAATAATTATTATATTGATATTAGTTTGACTGGCCTTAAACAATCGATGACCACTTGATACTGTCACAATAATTAAAAGTTTGTTTCCAGAGGTCAAAATGTGTAGTTATGGTCATGGCTACGAAAACCTCAGCTAATAATGTTTTCCATTTCTCCAGGAAATATCCATGACATGAGAGTCCCTGTTCCTGGAACAAGTGCCAGTGACTTTGAGGTGAAAGAAACAGATAAGAAGCAGAAAAGTGAAGATAAGAATGTTAACTGGAATTTACAGGTACTATACTGACGTACTAGCTGAGTTCTTCTCCTTTTTTCTGGGTTTGTTTCCTTGTCCCACATCATGACACTTAATTTATTCCGGAAAAAACAACATAATACACCAAAATTCCAATTAAGCCCTGGGTTTATATTTGTCCGAAGGGCTTTTTTGGTGGGCTTACTATTTTATTTTTATTATATTATTATTATTTTATTTTTTTTTGGGGGGGGGGGGGTAGAGTGGTTTTACTTAACCCCTGAAACAATATCTTACGATTAGTATCTAATCGTCAAAAGTAAACAAAAGAAGACAATAGAATTATTGAATGTGTAGTAGTGCGTAATAGTTAAGAATCTATTTCATAAAATCATTCTATTATTGGAGGGAGTTTTGCACTTCAAAAATGGTTCGGCTTTTATTTGGAAGGGATTTGCTGTGCCAGAAAGAATGTGGGTACAAGGTGAATGAATTGAACTTGTATGGTAGTTTGTGTGGCCGGACTTATAATCGGAGGATATTATGTCGTGATTGGGACGTAAGCCTAATAATTTATAAGCCCATGGGCTTATATTCGGGTGTGTGTGTGTGTGTGTGTGTGTGGGGGGGGGGGGGGGGGGGATGTGGGGGACTTATTATTTGGGGCTTTTTGCGAGTGACATTTGGAGGGCTTATATTCAGGAGGGCTTATTTTGAGGGGACTTATTATCCTGAAAGGGGAAATCATGGGTTAAAAAATTCACAGACTCAATGATAATAAGTTTAGTTAGTGTTCGGATAAATCATCAGACTGCTCTTAAGAGCAGTGAGCGACCCAGCGCGCACAATATGTTTCAACTTAGGTTATATTGGCAATGTCATGCAAGCTTTGGATGAAATATCTTCCTTCTTCAGCTCTTCAAGACACAGGAGGAAATATCTGCTGTGACGAAGCAGCTAAAGAAAGAAGAAATGGCTCTCAGCAGACATCAAGAAAAGTAAGTACTTTTACTACTTTGACAGTGTGACCAAAACATTGACAGTTTTATTCAAATTACAGCAAAATGATATTGGGGTGTTCCTCCTCCATAAAAATTTGAAAAATATTCTCCCAACAGCGAAAATCATTTGGACAACAACATTGGGTTTATCATACCCCTTTTCAGTTCTGAACTCTGAATTTGATAATTTTTAGACCAAGACAGCCGATCAGCCTTTTCTCATTTGCAAGTCTACCTGGATTTTTGAAAATAATGCTCATCTGTTGGGGCGTCTGAAGTGCAACAGTTTTTTGTCGTTCAGAAATGACAAAAAGTTGGCAGTATAGAAATTATGAGTATTACAAGTCTTTTTTCTCCACTGCTCTTTTTTTTTCCTTAGTCTTTCTTGTGGTTTTTACTCAAAACGCTGGTTGGAGTCAGAAAACCTTGAGCATCATCCCGGTGCAATGGCCAAAATTTCAGAAGCCACCTTTTCAAAAATCCAGCTAGAAACACATGTACTAAAACAAATAAGAAACAAACCTATGTCCTCTATTAAAGGACACACATACATGTACCTTTAAACAATAAATACCCAATGAAAGGGTGGTTTAGTGATAAAATGAAATAGGATAAAAATGGTAAATTTTTCCATCTATTGACACATTCTTTTAAAGAAAATAGAAACCATTTTCTCTCTGTTACTTTTTAGAGATAGCAGAATCACTTGACGAAGCTTAGGAGAATTTGAAACAATGAAACAGCTGTCTTTGGTTCATGTTCTCTGAAGTATCAACGCACATAGTACCATTAGGCATTTGATTATTCCTGACCTGATTGCTTGATTTTTTGTTGGAATTTCATTATTTAGCTGACTCAGACTGACATGCAACCCACACTCAGGACTTTAGGAATACTTTGCTTTTGTGTATGAGAAGAAAATGCCCAGGAATGCCAATGTTCTACTTGTTTTTCTATTTTTACAATAGAGTTCTTCTGTCGAAGGCACTATCGTGTGATAGGTTGCCAGAGGAAATTTGATGTTCATAACAAATATTACATTTGAGGGCTAATATGAAGTTCAAACATCAAATTTCCAAGGGAACCTATCACACATAGGGCCTGAGACAGAAGGACTCTATTGTTTTTATTGTACAATGCTAAATTTTGAGCAAAAATTGCCAAAAATGGGAACTATGCACAGATACTGGTAGGTGCCCACTGAGAAGAGACACCATTGCATCATGTGATCGATTTCAACCAATGGGAGCACAACAAAATTTTGCGTTGTACTATAAAGCTCTGTAGAAATATGGAAAATCTTTACTTATATAATGTCTTCAGAGAAGTAACTTTTGTCCATCTCCCAACCAAGCCTCAGCCTTAAATCACAAAAGCTCGTGGATATTGTGATTAATTCAAACAAATCTTTATGAAATCACTTTGATAAATTTTCTTTTCCTTTTCTAGGGATGAAAAAACTGCCTCTCATTTTAGACAGAAGGTAACGGCCATCAAAGCTCATTTATCACGGCTACACGAGAAGGAGAAAAGCATCCAACAGAAACTACTCCATAAGAAGAACCACAGGAAACTAACTGTATTCTAGCTGGATTGTTTAATTATAATGGTTATTAAATATTAAATTCAGGATTAACAAGGTACTGTAGTATGCCTACTGTGATTATTTGCAAGTGTCGCTGTTAAGTGGACTACTGAGGGAACAGTCGGAACAACGTGGATCAAAATCCTCCAATTATCAACAAATACAGTGAGAACTAAAGTAAACCAACAACCACAGCATACTACCTGCCAACCATCCCGATTTAATCGGAATTGTCCCGATTTTTGAGTTTCAAAAGCTAAAGAAATTGGGACATTCCGATTTTCAAGAGGAAAAAAATACATTTTCTTTTGTGAAATTTTGGAACTGGGTCGTTAAAGATTGGTCTTGACTCTAATGCTAAAAGTTACAGGTCAGGCAATATTTTCAAAAATTAATGCCAAAACCCTGGAACATCCTGGACCCTGTTCAGTACTGGGGGCAGGGCACTACCCCAGGACTGGGATAAGGGTGGGGGGGGGGAGAGCAGATATGCCACAGTGACACACAACCATTGGAGTCCATTGCCTGTGTCAAAAGTATTTTGCGTTTGCTTTGGTTTTGCTTTACTACACTTTGTGATTGGTTTTAAAAATTGACACCGTTTTCTCAACCGATCAGAAGTAAAATGAAAACCAATCACGACTCGTTCGCACACGTTTTCGTATGCTTTTTGCCAGTAACACCTCGTGTTGTTTCTGTCTCCAGTGATTGGTCAGAGAAATTACTGTCTTGGTTTTAACCCTTCAAGCCCCAATATTAAAATGCATATTCTCCTAGCCTGCCCAGCAAGCGTTTCCATTGGGCTTTCCACAGGTTTGAAGCATTTCTCGCCCTATGGAAACGCTTGCTACGCAGGCTAATATTCTCCTCATTGTTTTATCAATATTTTTTATGTTACCACTTGCAAGAATTTAATGAAACATCAAGACAGTTCATCTTTAGTGATCATTTCCTCTATTCTCTTCACCTGTACTTTTGATCAAGTTGTGATATTGTAAGGAGAAATTAGCTGCTTGTCACTGTTGCGGCTTAAAGGGTCAAGACACTCAACTGAAAACTGCTCTAATAATCAAAGACCAGGAGCAAGTGGTTGAAACTTTGTGGAGTCCACATCAAAGTGACTATATTGTATGGTACTGAGGAACAATCGAGATATTTGTTGTTTACCAAATATTATATCCCTGTGCTTTGTAAAGAGAAAATCCCTTGTTTCTTAATAGTTAAAATACAACTTTTGAAGGTATCAGAGCCATCCAAAGCAGGGGGCAGCACAAGTCAACTTTCATAAGCTATTTGACTTCAAATAGATGGCCATTCACCACCAGTTGCCCCCTGATATTGAAACCAATGACCTATAGGAACATAAGTAGCAATAAATTTCAGGAGACTGAGAGACAGTTGTCCAAACACGAGTCGCAAGCAGTGAAGTCAGTCTGCATAGCACAAGGACAATCCTATGGTGCGTACGAGGACAACTGCGAATTATTTTACGTGAAGTGATAAAGCCATAACAACATGCAGACCATGACCACCCTTAGGCATTCAAAGTGATAAAAGAAAGTGAGGAGAGGAACTGAGGCTGGAGTTGACTTTGCTTTGCAACAGATCTTCATGCTTTTCACTTGTAAATGAACATAAGAACAATGTGATTTGCACGTGAAATGCAGGCAGGTTTATTTAAAAAAAGACAACTGCAGCCTCACTTTCACTAGACCACGAGTAGTCTCTCTTTCCGCTCAGGGACCGTCAAGGAAAACGACTGTAAAATGGACTATTTACAAAAACAGAGTGCTTGAACAGAAAACAGTTTACACTTTACCACTTTTGACCTCAGGGTGGGGCATTTGAAAAGAAATCCTTCACAAAGTCAAATGCCTCCGATCTGCCCAAACCCTTATGTGGCTTAACATTGATAGATCATTGCATCATATTGTAGCACGTGCAAAACCTTGGAATGACTCAAAGCAGCTGTCATCCATCATCTTTTGCCCGTTGTCATGTTTCCTACGACATCCTTAAAACAGAACATTTACGCCACCTTGAAACTGAGCATTTTCTTCCTTGTATCTATCAAATTTTAGGCCAGAGAGGTGGCCAAGGCTGCGCACACATTGGGTATTCCATCAACTGGACACCCTTGGTTGTTCAACTGTAAAATTTACGACCGTTATGCACTTCTCAGGGAATAATTCACCTAACAAGAAGGGATTTGACTGAAATAGGGCAAGAGGCATTTTGAAAAGAAAAATTATTCATAATTCAGTCATCCTTGACATTTCATGTGAACCTGGCTATAGACTTGCTGATTGGTTATGCTCTCAGTAACACTGGCCCCCATCAAGCAATGTATAATTATTATCTGTGGAAAAAACACTTGCAACCAGAAGGAAAAACTCAAAATAAATGCTCAGATACTTTATTAGATAAAAAAGATTAAAAACTTAATAAATACAAATTTGGAGGAGTCAAATGTCTCTCAATGAATGTTAAAGGTACTGTCTCTTTTGAGAGAGCACTGTCTGCCAACTTGCTAGCACGACTTAACATAACAATACATTTGCTTTGATGGTGCGGTTAGGCAAATTACTTTTGCAATACCTTAAAGGTTTTGTTAAGCCCTAAAAAGACATTCTAAAAACCACAACATGTAAGATCTATTTAATTTGGAAAAACTCATCACAAAACTTCTAATCAGACTGACTACTGAACAACCTAGAGGACCAAAGAAAGCTAAATTGTTTAATAGTCTACAAAAATCTGGGCATTCAGAGTACATTTATGTGCGAACTTGATGCTGGAAATAAACTACTGTGGGGAACAAGTCTTTCCATAATGAGTCAAGCTAACTAGAAACTTGCAAAAAAATGACTACAATGAAAAAACAAGGAGGCAGTCCCACTCCAGTTTACAATAAGATTTGCAAGTCTTGCTGATGTCCATCAACTGTAATTTACACACCTTTGTAGAGAACTACATAAAGCTACAGGTCAACAATGTTAAATGTCCAAGCAACAGAGTCTAAGTTCCATTTGCTTTAGTAAGGGCGATATCCTCCACCACCACCACCACGCCCCCCACGTCCTCCACCGCGTCTGTTTGGCCCATAGCCAGAGGGTTCAGAGCTGTAGTGCCCCATGCTGTAGCCTCCGCCATACCCACCACCATAACTGCTACTACCATAACCACTGTAGTCGTACCCATTCCCATAACTTTCATAGCCAGAGTAACCCGAGTACCCATCACCATACCCACTATAACCCTCATAACCGCTACCATATGAGGACTGCTGGTATCCACCACTACCGCCACCACCACCACCACCACCACGTGGTGCGCTGCTACCCCTTCCACCCCTGAATCCACTGCCTCCACGGCCACGCCCTCCAGCACCCCCGCCGCGACCTCCTGGTCCACCGATCTCTTCTGCTTTCTTCAGCTCTACACGCTTGTCTTTGATTGTGCAGTTCCTGACAATGAAGAGTTTGTCCACAATGTCTTCACTGTGGAAGATGGCAAATGCATATCCCTTGAACTTGTTGGTGTTTCTATCCCGCATAAGTTTGATTTGCTCTGGTGGATGACGAGTGAAGATGGCCAGCACATTTTTGATGTCGTCCTCCGTGGCTTCCTCGTTCAGCCCTCCAATGAAAAGCTTCTTAGTTTTGGCTTGAGCAAGGGGGTTTGGATCATCTTTGGGAATTGCACGCCTCAGGAACACAGTCTGACCATCAATGGTATGTGGTCTGTCCTCCAAGATGGTATCAACAACAGCTTGGTCAGACATTGACACAAATGCAAACCCTCTTGATTTACCCTCATTATCAGTAACAATCTTGCATTCTGTGACCATTCCATAATTGCCAAAGAAGTTCCTTACACTATCGTCACTGGTTTCAGGCTTCAGTTTGGCGACATAGAGCTTCTTGAGATCTGGGTTCTCTTCCCAGCCTTCAGTAGCCATGTTAGATCAAACCTACAAGCAAGCAATCAACTAGGATCAATTGGTGAAAGTACAAGTCTTTTCAATGACACCCAATACTTTGTAAATACTATGAGGTTGGTCAGAGGAAACTCTAAAACACTTGTCTTGGTTTGCCTAATTGCTAAAGATACTCCTTTTAAGATAAAAAAGTTCATTGAAATACAGTTGATCTGAAAAAAAGTTCATTAAAATGCAATAAATTATTGAACTGAACTGTGTTCACTTTGATTAAGTCAGTAAATGTAACAATAAAAAAAGCAAAGCAAAATCAAAAATTTTATTTTGAAACCTGCAAACAAAAATGTCTGTTACAAAAGTTAATTTCACAATGAAATATTAATAAAAACAAAAAGTTACATTAAAACTGCTGAAAACAAAAAACTCAACTAGTAATTCACACAGAGAAAGTTTGGAAAATTTTATTGAAACAACAGAACAATACTTTCAGATATATAAAATGAGAATTTTCTAAAATGAGAAAGACTGGTAGTTTAAATAATTGACTCGTTTTGCAGGTCTAACATCCAGTATCGGTAACATTAACTTATAAGCCTTCTACCATAACGGCAGTTTAAAGGGCCTATGGCAACCATTTATAGTAACACTTTGAAAAGCCAAAAGTGTTTTACATCATATTGGAAAACTGCAGAATATTGCTCAGCTTTGTTTTAGTCACAGAATGTAGGGTCATCCACTGGTACTTTTTCTTTTGCTACACATGGCTAGGGTGAAGATCGCAACTCCATAATAACTTGAAAACACTGGGCCAAATACTTTCCTCTCCCTTTGACAACTGATTTGAAATCTTGCCCTTTGTCCAATAAAGTATGCCAAGCAACAACCCCAGAACAGTTTTCACAAAAAATACCAGCAACTTCCCATACCACATTTCCTTTAATTATACCAGCGGCGAAATAAAATTAAGATTTGCCTAACAGTAATAAGTCACATGAATCACTTAAAACAGGTTGCTAGAATATTTGCAACACACGGATGCTGAAGTAAAGGAAGTTCTCAACTACTTTACTTATCCTTCAGCACAACTCTCAAGTAATAAGGAAGAAATATCATTGGCAGCTTCTGAGCAGCAAATGCTGCTGCGAGTGCCAGACAAAGAAGAATTTAAACTACCTCAAAGGTGAAATTGTTCACTCTCCACAGTACCTGTTTACCCGTTTAAAGTGATTCAGTGCTAATTGAACAACTTTATAGGCAATTTTGAACAGGGCAAGTTTGCAGTTAGGTTTACACTTGTAAGCTAAAAACATTAATCGAGAAAACACTTGTAAGCTAAAAACATTTATCGAGAAAACCATTTTATTGCATGAAAATTACCCACTAGAAGTGAAATAATTTTTGCCTTTTTTAGGGAAAAGCACCTGCAACTGATCGAAAATGTTTAGTTTTTATTTAAAACACTTTAACTGCGATCTTTGTTTTTTGACAAATTAGGCCAGTTTGCACTAGTGACAAGTTTGACAGCTTGTGGATGCATAACTGTTTGGCTGTACAATCAACTACATCACTAAAACAGCTTTAAAGTAAAACTAAAAAGCATGTACATCTTTCACTTAGTTAGAACTTTGGGTGGCCCAAGTTTCTTTAACTTTAACGCCAAATTATACTTTGTTTAACTTTTTGGATTGAAATCACAAAATGACCCTGGACTGACTATGGAATAAAACTACCAGAAATTTTCCTAAACCCTGAATTTTTTCAGGTTTCTTCTTTTCAACCGCCTAGGTTGAAAAACCTTCACTGCGATGATCTACATATAATTCTACCAATTTACTTATTGTTACTATTATTCTAAATTAAATGTCTGCTTTCAATTCAGTCGTAAACTGCATACTAGAGGAGCGAGCTGACAGAATGAAGTTCAAGTTTGCTAGGGGAAATATGCTGTCAATTTGACTAGTGCATTCTGACCCTTTGAATGTGTTGAAATGTATTTTGCCCATGCAAGAGTCAAAGATGAAAACTTCTAGAAACAAAATACAGAGACTAAAAAATACAACAAATTTAAAAGCGAACGTGAGGATAAACGAAATTATTTTGAAAGAAAAGACGATGTCACTCATAAAACTGCATTCTTGGAAGGAAAGCTTCTCTCCATCTTTCACAGAAATTGATGAAAAACAATCCGTTGAAACTGGAACAAAAGCATTGAAAAACTTCTCTGGAACCTTTCTGTATGGGTAGGACAAGTTACGAATGCAAGACTTCAAGCTTGAAGATGGCATCTATTTTGTTCTATCAGAAAGCACCAGGACTCTGGAAAACTTCAGTGGAAATTTAAGTACTGCACCCCGGAATTCATAGGAAATTCGAAGGAAATCAATAAAAGCTTCAAATGAAACTTCGTCGGAGAATTCTTCTTGCCCTATCCAATCTCAAACAAGCCCACATGACAAACATACATGTTTTTCGAGGAATCCGTCGCTGTACAGCCCTGACAGGCCGTTTAGATATAGTGTAGTTACCCAGCCTCATGTCCGCCTTGTCCTCGCGTCATCCAATTCCTTTGTCATCTTTTGACGCCGTTTCGTCCTTCGACGCCATGACAGTTAGTCAGCCCTCGCCGGCAGAAGTCGCAACGAGTTTTCTGCCAACACAACTGTCAGTTCAGTACCAGATTGTTTTAATGTAACTACATTTGTAACGATTTCGAAAACTTCATTTGCTGCAAAAAAACTTGTGGGCCACGCGGTTTACAAACGCACCGCGGGAATAAATTAACATGAAAGCTTCGCTTTTATAGCGACACGTGGTCGGTAAAAAGTTTACACAAAATGTTCGTTACTGATCTCAGAACTGCCCAATACACTACCTTTCTTGCAGTTAATGAAAAGGTAAACCCTTTAGTGAGGACAAATGCCTCAGTTCTGAGTAATCTCGAAGGAATGTTCAAAAACCTGACACCCTGCAATGTCGATTTTAGCCAACGTTCAATTCAACGATGAAACATGACAACAAAAAAAGCCTTCACGTTTAAAAATGAAAAGCTTAAAATATATCTCAAAAAAGCATAAGCACTTAACGGAACATTTAAAACGTACACCTTCGATAAACCTTACCTTGTACAGCAGAAACACAGACTTTTTATCCGATGAGACAAGAGCCACTCACTCAATCGGCCACGCGAAAGCAGAGCGAAATCAGTGAATCGACTGGTCACGAGGTCTTACGTCACCTTACGTCACCTGAGCCCGCGGTAATATCACAAAAATGGCGGGCTCTGCAAAGGCGCTGCACAGCTGCATTTCCCTTTATTCCTGTATTAGGGTACGCCAGTGGGGAGGATTTTTGTCCATATCTCTTTCTGTTTTCTCTTTTTTTTCGTTGAAAGCTTGAATTTTCGACGTAGAAATTCATAAAGGCTCATCTGAAACACAAGATGAGGTACTATGGTATACAAAAAGCCTGGGTTGAAACCTACTCAATAAAGTTTTGTACGGGGCACAGGCGGCCCAAGCTCAAGTTGTGTGTCATATGATATTGCGAAATAGCGGTCAAAGCGAAATTATAAGAGTTTGTATGGGGATATTTACGATATGCTTTAGAGTGAAAAACCGAGGGAGCTAAAACTCGCAAAAATCGTCACAAATCGGGAAAGTAAGGGCACAGACAGCAAGTAAGACACCATGGAAACAAGATAAGGTATTTTTATTCAGAATTTTGTAGTATTTGTGTTTCCTAAAGCATATCGTAAATATCCCCATACAAACTCTTATAATTTCGCTTTGACCGCTGTTTCGCAATATCATATGACACACAACTTGAGCTTGGGCCGCCTGTGTACGGGGAGGCTCCGCCGGGAGGTTCAAACTCTTAAGGTCTGCACACACGAAGGGACTAGCCCCTGCGACTAGTCCCGGGGACCAATTCCTTTCGTGTGCACTACCCATTTTAGTCAAAAAAATGTAGTCGCAGGGACCAACTAGTCCCACGAATTCAATTCGTGGGACCAGTCCCGGGGACTAGTCCCACAAACTAGTTGGGGGGGACAGGGGGGTTTGAACCTCCCGCTTCCCGTACCCTTTAATCTCGGTTCCCGCCATGTATTTTTTGGCTCCCGCCCCTTTGCATTTTTTCGATTGCGAAATATTGCGCAATGTTGCATGATTTTTCCCTTTTTCTCCCGCTCCCCGCGACCTTGGGAATCCCGCTTCCCGCCCCCGCTTCTCCCGCCTCCCGTACACCTCCAGCCCCCTTTTTTCCCGGTCTCTCGCCCCCTGTCCCTCCCCCTCCAACAAACTATGCTTGGTCCCTTCGTGTGTACTGTTCGTGGGACAAGTCCCTGCGACCAAATGAAAATATTTCATCGGATCTTTTACTTTTTTCCTGTTGGCCTTGTCTTTATTGGGAGTCTTGATCGAACAGTTGCCTTTTTACGCTTCTGAACTAGCAATGTAGGACACTGGAGAAAAAACTTTATCGAAATTGCAAATGACAGACACTGATAGACCGCACGAAGTATGAACCGGTTTGCAGTTGATTTATTTTAATGTTTTGTGGTTATGCACCTATCAATTTAAAGCCGGCGGGGGGGGGGGGGGGGGGAGGCAGGGCATGGGGTGGGGATTTGACATTTTTCAAAAATTTGCCGTCAAATTCCCTACCCACGGGCAAACCATTCCAGTCAAATGCACAAAAATTTCCCTACCCCCGGTGGCATATTGCTGTCAATCATTCCCAGGGTGGATGCAAGAAAGACGCAAGGAAAACAGGAAAACTCTATAATTTTCACGACTTCTCAGCATTACTACGTCTCCAAAATTCAACTGCGTTTAATACACTGTGTATATCGAATTACAAAATGAACAGAGTCTTTAAGAAACAGTTCGTATTTTTTGCAAAGGCTGCAGAAAGCATAACATTTGAAAAGAGCAGTCGTTGCAGCGACTGGCCGGTACACTGATCGTTTACATTGGCCAAAAAATCGACTTGGTTTCTCTTTATCCCTGTTTACTTCGATACTGCAATGTATAAAAACGTTCAAATCAACAAAAACAAAACTCTAAATTAATCGAAAATATGGAGATAAAACGGTCAAATTCTTTGATTATCTGATTCTCGATCTCGTGGACAGCCCTTATGATTTCAAGGACGTAGAGCGCATGCGTGACGTGGGAAAAGTTATTTCGGTCCCAGTTTCTTTCGTTCAAGTCGACGTTCAAACAGATCCACGTTGGGCGAAGACAAATTCAAATATCCCCTCCCCCGGGAAGGCAAGATCAGTCAAAAGCCCCACCCTAGGGCCAACAATAACAATCAAATCCCCACCCCATGCCCTGCCTCCCCCCCCCCCCGCCGGCCTTAAATTGATAGGTGCATTAATCTATTAAATTCGGTTTCACTGTTGAGGATCGCTTTATTTCTCGTCTCCACATTTCGGCGAATTTTAGTCAAAGCGCCCTAAATTAAATCCTTCAAGGGACTTGTCCCCGCAACTATTTCCTTCGTGTACACACTACAGGGGACCAGTCGCAGGGACTAGTCCCCTCGTTTGAAGAAGCAGCACGAAAAAGAAAAGCCTCTCCTAGCAGGGTACCCTTTCGTATACCTAGAGCAGAATTGCACCCCTTCCTAGCCAAAACAATAGAATTTCCTGAAATCGCCACGTTTCTCCGGGTTTTCAGTCGTTCTGATTCAGTTACGTAGTCATTTCTGCAAAAATGTGGCACCCTTTGATATTCTTCGCTTTAGCCACCATTCCTTCCACTTTGCAGCTGATTTTGTGACCCTTTTGTATACTAAAATGGCAATTTTCCCTACCCTTTTATATACTGCGAGCTTAACAAAGTCACTCACTCCTTTCGGGTGGAGCCTCCCCCGGCCCGTATAGCCAACCATAGGGAGTACCCCCCCGGGACAAAGAGCTACAGCTGAGAGATGCTAAATGGAATCTATCCAAATTGGTTCTCACACCGATCACGCCACTGAGAATTGTGAGGGAGGGGACGGTAGTGTGCAAGATGCCTTACCTCAACTCGGGTTTGTAATTTTAAAGTAATCAAAGGAAACAATTGTTTACATCAAGAAACAGGCCTCGTCTGATAATTTCTTATTCCCTTGCCTCGGATACTGCACTGTTAGCTTAGACATACGTTCAGAGGAAAATTGCCATGAAATGGGACAGTTCTTATTCGACCACAGGCATACCATCCTCTCCACTCCTCTTTAGAGAGGGTGGGTATCATGGGGGTTAGGAACCCAGGGGAAAGCGGGGCGGGGGAGCGGAGCGTGGAGAGAGCAAAACTTCACAACATTGAAGAAAGATTTTGAAACAGAAAAAGTGGGGACAAGTGGAAAGCAGTCAAGGAAGCTTCACCACGAATTAACGGTAAAGGAAGCAGGAAGTTCACACCCCTTTAGCTGTCCCCTCTCTTGTAGACTCACTGAAAGGGCACTCTTGCCTGCAACTGCCTCCCTAAGTATAGGCAACTGGCTCTTTTGGTCTGAAATAGGCTTCAGATCTGAACCATTTTGATCTGACATAGAGGATGCTTTGGTCACTGGTCTGAAATATTGGTAAACAATTGCACCACTTTACATTGAAAAGGGTTGACTTTTGGGGCTTGGGTCTGAAATTATTTACGGAAATGACAATACATTTTTGTCTAGCCTGCGTAGCAAGGGTTTCCATAGGGTTTCCCGCAGGTTTGAAGCATTTTGGCCATGTGAAAATTGGGGCAAGCGGAAAAAGCCTACACTCACACTTGCTACGCAGGCTAACTTTTGTCTGAAATGGGTTAATACCATTGAGTCAGTTCTTGATCAACCATTCTTGTAAGCAAATCATCTCGTTATGGAATCACCACCGTTCCAGTGTGGTTAGTTTCAAAAGATGCATGTGATCCATTTCTGAGCCCCAAGCAGCCCAGCCTGCTTAACAGGCATTCTTGGGGGAGGGTGAGAGGGAACAAAATTAATGGGAGGG
The DNA here is from genome assembly GCA_964030785.1 of Siderastrea siderea. Taxonomy (NCBI): domain Eukaryota; kingdom Metazoa; phylum Cnidaria; class Anthozoa; order Scleractinia; family Rhizangiidae; genus Siderastrea; species Siderastrea siderea. The sequence continues at coordinate 15,240,174 of OZ034966.1, forward strand.
AGGAAAAGAACACGATTCCTGTTTGTCCCCTCCACCTGCAGTGCAGCCAAAGAATGCACACAGATGTCCCCTGTCAGCAATTAAGGTAATCGATGCACATAGGGCACAGGCAGGACTCAACATTGCCAAAAATTAAGCACCACCTCCCTTTCCCTAGGGTTGGCATCTTCCTTACTGGCATCCAGGCAAGTTTGTTCCCAGAGAAACAGATATGGGAGCAGCCCAGCCAGCCAGCCTCGTTCCCAGTTGTCCTCAGCAAAATATCAATGGTGACGTCACCCAACGAGCCCGGTGGGAAAATTCGCCTATCGTGTTTGGTTCCAAGCCTCCCTCAGTCAATTGAGAGCGCATTAAGGCCTGGGGACGATGCTGGGAACCAGCAAAATTTTGTTGGGGTTGTGCCTCTTGAACCTCGAAACTCTGAAAGACTGTGAATGGGGTATCCTGAATAGCCGCGAATATGGCACTTGAATATGAGATTTGCTTTTACTGAGAGTAAATATATAAAATAATCATATATGTGAACTGCGGCTGTTATTTCAGTCGCAGGTCACATATGATTATTCCACATTTTTACTCTCATTTCGTTTCATTACTTATGGGATCACTACAAATTTGCAAATGAACAGTTCCCATTTGGCTTAATAGCACCAGTATCGCAGAGGTCATGGGTTCAAATGCCATTAAGCCTGATGTTTTTCAGGTTGTTCTTTAATCAACTGCTTAATTGATACATCTTTAACTGCAAGTCATCATCATTTCTCTGCTTTTACTATCGGCAAAAAGTGGCAATTCCCTTCCATGCCAATCACAAAAGGGCACAATAACAAATGCAAATTAATACATTGGATGCAAATACAGGTAGTTTGGGAGAACTACTTAGACTCAATCACCAGCTGCACTTGACTGAACAAAGTATGTCAGAGAGTGCTAAATAAACAAAAATACAGAGAATAGTTTCTTTCATTTGTACTTTAATAATATTAAAATCATCATGAAGGCAACAAAGACAAGAACAAACACCAAACCATTTCCTGGGGAAAATGAGGTCTTTACTTTCTCAAACCTGCAATGAGATCTAGTCAAGAACAAATTTACACCTCAACATACTACAGGGTCCTGTGTGGCCGGGTGAGAGGCCTCCCCAAATTCCTCAGGACTACGGTATCTATGCCATCATTAACACCAAAGACCTGGGATTAATCTTTGGGAAAAAGAGATCAATAACACCTTAAATCCTTATTTAGCTCCCTCACCAAATGACTAAGTAACTGGGTCAATATTACAATGGAACCTCGATTTAACGAACCTCTAGATAACAAAGTCCTCAGCATAACGAACAATATTATTCAGCCCAGTAATAGTGTAATGTAATGAAAAGAACCTCGATATAACGAACCAATTTCCCCAGTCCCTTGGCACTTCGTTAAATCAAGGTTCCACTCTAATTGTTTGGCATTCTTCACAGACTATGCCCTCCCCCCAATAGAAATGGCACCTGGTTGTTACTTTAATACCCATATGCTCTTGTAACAGGTTTCTGTATAAACACACAGCGATTTATGCTGATAGTATATCCCAGTTGCCCTGCCAAAGTCTCCAGCAATTAGAAATTGAATTCCTCATCCCAGTTAACAAAGAACATCTGGTGAAATGTACTAGCTGAGATCCAAACTTAACAAAAGCCCCAGAAGTTTGATTTTAAGTTAGGGTAGGGAAGCCTGTCAACATTAGCTCCCACAGGTATCAACTCATCGATTTCTGCTGGGATACAAACCAGTCAAATGGAAGTGACGCTCCTTTGATTCACAAGTGCAACAAAGATGAAAGACACTGCTGCTAGGTACAGGTGGGCGTTAACACAACACCGCGCACTTCAGTGAAGCACTACGGAAGAAAAACACTTCATCTCTAATAGACTGGAACAAAGGAAAAGTTAAGCTAAGATTACAAAATGAGGTCTAAATTCTTAAGGTACATTTACACTTCAGAACAGTGGGTATGACTACACTTGACTAGCACAAAGGTACAAATTATGATGCTCAGAACTCGTTGTATTAGTTGGTAGAGTGTCAGACTTCACAGTGTGAAGTTACAGGTTTGCCCCCTAGGCAGACCACTAACCAGAAGTCAGTTTAAAATAACTTTTACAAGTGCAATATACAAGTGTAGCTATTGTTTCAGAGGTTGAAAATAATAGCTACACTTGTAAATTACACTTGTTAATGTTTTATTAAATTGACCCCAGGGTCTTCATCCTTAACTTCCATAATGTTGCTAAGGAACATTTTATTATTAATTTCTAACCATCACATTTTGAAAACTCATCCCCCCACAGAAAAGATATCTGCTAGAGTTTGTTCAACTGAAGTATTCCCCAAGATTTCAAAGACATCCACACATGGCAAGTCACATGACCAGAAAAGAACATTCACCTGAAACACAACCGGTTTCAAATCAGTACCACATTGTTAAAGAATCTCGCCCCTCAATTACTTCAAAGTGCATTTGAACATATATGGGAAATGTGCTATGTAAATTTCGATCGTTACCAATGCCATGCCAGCCCAAGGTTAAGTCGCACACCAGCCATGTCAGGCTCACACAGCCACAGCTTTCCCTGGTTTCCGTAGCACGAAGCAGCTGAGAGTATTGCTACTCCCCCTACATGGGATGCTAGTCCATTGCAGGGTTACCCCCAGCAGTATGTCGCCAGTACCTATTTATACACCTGGGTGGAGAGAGACAATGTGGGATAAAGTTTCTTGTCTAAGGAAACAACACGATTGCAGGGACTCAGGGCCTTGAACCACCAACCTCAGATCTGAAGTCCAACACAGCAACCACCTCACCACTGCACCCCCACATGCCAACTTATGTTGGAGACAAATCTTTACACTTGGATCACTAGATTATTTGCAGTGCTGTGTTGTACCATTGCCACTCACAAAGTTTTTGATTAGGTTTTGACAACTTTTTGATGGCTTCCATTTGAACTGACCAATTAACCTTTAAGCCCTAAGAGTGACAAAAAAGAAATTTCTCTTTACATTATCAATACCTGTTCAAACATTCAAGTGATGAGAATAAAGAAAGTGATCACCAGGGATAAGATGTCTTGATATTTAGACAAATTCTCCTTACTAGTTCTATAAGAAATGTGTGGAGAACAGTAAGGAGAATATGCATTTTCATATAAAGGCTTAAATACTATAACTATGAGGAGTCACAAGTGCAAATGTGAAATTTAACAACTCCATCTCTCAGAGTTCTTTAATCATGGTTGCCACAGACATTAGTTTTCAAAATTCTCTGACTTTTCCCTGATAAAAATAAAATTTCCCTGACCAAATAAATACAAAAGCCCATCCTTTCCACTCATTTACTCAAGACTGATAAGTTTTCAACAAATCGACGATGGTTTTAACAAAACGAGACAAGAAAAAGGAGAGATCACAGGGACCTGAAATATTTCTTTCAGCCATCAATGTTATATGAAATTGTAATTCAATTTTCCCTGACTTTTCTTCAAAATGTCAATTTTCCCTGACTCAAAATAAAATTTCCTGACTTCTCCCTGACCTTGAAGAATGTTTTTCCCTGACCATTTCCTGACCTGTGGGAACCCTGTTAATATGTCGACCAGATAAGCCATAGAAAGTTGTCCATAAGTAATGAAAAGCATTTTGCAAGTAGCATCAGTACAGCATGCAATACGGTAATTTATTATTCCACTGTTGTTATTTTACCATATGAGGGCAAGAGAAGACACGATATATGCCCCAGGCCTATTGCACTGTTCAACCTCAGTTTGAGCAGTTTTTTGCTGAAGGAGGACAAAGCAAAAACAAAATACAGGGGAATAATAAGGCTCTTATTCAGTCTTTTGGTCAATAATACACACAGACGTTTACTCATTGCCCGTATTTTTCCTGTGGGGGATGGAAAAATACTACAAAACTCATACAATATCCGCACACATCGACCAAAACACCAAATAAGGTGTATAGGTTTTTCAATTCCCAACAACATTTTGGACACAACTTAAACCAAAATAGCTTCACAAATCCAGGCAATAGCCATCCTCTTTTAACTCAACTGTACCATCTACAAATATCTGTTACTGTCATGCAGTGATATGACACACATTCTGTAGACAAGATGTTTTTCCATTTTATAGATCACCACTTGTATAGAACTCAAGAGTTAACCTTCAAAATATCACTGTTTTGTTACAAAATGAACCTTCTTGTCGATTTGATAATTAACTTGAACAAAGAAATGTTCAAGTTATCTTAGTTTGTACGCTATGCCCATGTTCTGTCAAGAATCCCACAGAGAAAAATCTGGCAACATACATATGTTCTTAACCCTTGAAGGCCTAAGCCCCGATGAAAATGAAATTTCTCTTTACATGATCACTACTTGTCTGAACATTCAAGTGACAAGAACAAAGGAAGTGATCATTGAGGATAGGATGTCTTGATATTTAGACAAATTCTCCTCACCAGTTAAATAAGAAATGTGTGGAGATCAGTAATGAGAATATGCATTTTTATGTTAGAGCTTATAGGGTTAACAATGCCTCCACACAACCATCTTCTTGTGCTTTGGATAACGAGTTGTCCATTTTTAATATTGTGAATGCTATAGCAACTTTGAAATATCATGGTGGAATTGAGCACATTCCTGTCAGTGGTTATTTCCTTAAGCACTCGTGTAGATTCCTTGATGTTCAAGGTCTCCACTATTTCCAAGAGAGGAACTTTTTTCAATCATCAGGCTACCTGTGGATTCATTTGCAGCATACATATTTACCTTGTTGCATTTTCCTAACGTGTACCCTGTTGCAAATAAACATGTCGGATAAACACCAGAAAAACTGCCTATGTGAAATGTATTGTTTTTAGCGTAATTAAAACATACAGCAACACGTTGTCTTTGGGATTGTAATAACTAATTACGAATTAGAGACTAGTGCTGGAAGTAGCAGTTCAGAGAATACAGCAGGTGCAGGTGGAGGGGAAGATGAGATAATTTTAAAAAGGGAAGATGATTATGTACATTCTTCTATATTTGCAAGGGGAAATCAACTGATAGGGTACTTCATATTTGCCAGTGGTACCAGCAAACTTATTTACGTTATCTGCAAATCCGTGACACTTGTGCACTTGTGGGAAATTCAACAGTCTGTTTATTTGGATTGCATTTAGGGTACACATATAGGCTACACAATTAACCAATGGTGCATCAATTTATCGCATTTATTGTTCAACAAATTTGCAAGTATTTGAACAGACAATTCCCTCCTCTGGGAGAAGTGGTCAGAGTCGACAGCGTCAAAATAGCCAGTGAAGTATAGGAGTGCACGCTGGGATGCGCCATTGATTAATTGCTTACCCCATAAGAGTAACCTAAACGCGATGCAAACAAACAGGTTCTCGCACTTTTTGCTATATGTGTATGCTGCAAATGACGAATGTGGCAAACCCGTGGACAAATAAATAAATAAATTCACAAGGACACAAACTCAAGGGTGACGACAAGGGGATGAGAAAGCTCATCCCAAAAAAATGATAACGATAATGAGGCATTTAATGTATGCAAACCAGTATGGCATAGGGGAGATAATTGAAGGGCCCGGTGGAAAAAGGGCGTAAGTGACGATTTGAGGTTAAAATCGAAATTGCTCCTATTTAGCTGAACATTGGCACACAGGCTGGTTTTCATGTGAGGAACGCCGTTGCGCACTTATTTCTTGACCTGAGATCTAAAATTTGAAGAATTAGCGTATTACTTTTGTGTGAAAAGTGTTGTTGAACTGAACTCGCTCAAGTGATGCGTGAAAGATTTCTTTTGTTCTCTGCCTGAACTAAAACAAAGGAATTCAACCTAGAATCCGCGGTCCTGTTGTTTTCTTTGTGTCAGTTTTAAGCAAAAGTAATACGCTAATTCTTCAAATTTTAGATCTCAGGTCAAGAAATAAGTGCGCAACAGGGTTCCTCACATGAAAACCAGCCTGTATGCCAATGTTCAGCTAAATAGGAGCAATTTCGATTTTAACCTCAAATCGTCACTTACGCCCTTTTTCCACCGGGCCCTTCAGTTGTCTGGCAAGTTTAATTTTGTTTGCGTTACAGGATCAGGTTTTTATTACCTCCGTTTTAGATGTCTGCGTTGTACTGGGACTAGTGTTTGAAAGTGAAGAGACTGGGTTCCATCGTCCTTCTTTCGAATGATTCGATACGAGTACGGACGTTCGATTGAAGCTCCTGCAAAAAGCGAAGTAGAATTGCGATGCAAGAGCCAAATTTCTAGCAGGAAAGTTTGTTTCCACGGTTTGCAAAGTGCCTGGGGCATCATGAAGCCCGGGAAGGCTCAATTGGGCGCTTTAAGTCTCAAAGAACCGAGCTTAGGGCATAACAGAAAGCCCAGCTTTGTACATCGTGAAGAGTCTCCAGCAGGGAACAAGGTACAATTCTGTGCGTTTCGGCATTAAAAGCAACGGCATACAAAGTTTTCGGCGGAGATTTTTTGCTTGCTGGAGACTTATATTTTGTATTGCTATGGCTAGGCCGTATATCTTTCCCGCTCAAAGTGGTTACAAATTTCCCAGAATGCATTGCAAGGAAAAGAAAGTTTAATCTTTGACAACCTGCGAACTGGATACGTCTCTTCACGAGAAACAAGCTATTGCAGACTGATAAAAGCGGGATAAGATTGTAGAAAACAAGAATTGCAAGCTGCTCATCGAGAAAAATGAACTATTCTGATATCTGTGTTGTTTCCATAACAGTTTACACAGGGACTTTGCCAGAATTGTTGTAGCACGTATTGACATTGTCATCTTATAAACATTGTTCTGTGAGAAATATTCTAGCGGATGGTCAGCAAATCAATCATTCGCATAAGTATCTACTACAGAGTTGGGAATGCAACTAGGAAGATGGACAAAAACTGTATTCGCCAGAATCGTGAGTAGGACCTTCACATATTTCTTTCATGCTTTGCTGTGGTTTGAGAATTTCGATTCGTTTTGTCGCGTGCGAACCAAACAAAGGCCGTACTGTACTCATCTCACTTTGCTTATGAAAAATATTCGTTATTATTTTAGCTGTTTGTATTTGAAAAGTGATCGAACAATGTTTTGTTTCATGGGGCTTCGTTATATCACAACAATTATTTGTTGATTCCTTGTCTTCTGAGATATCTCTACTCTGTTTACATTGTGACATGTCAGCGCGTTGTAGCGCGAAAGATTTTATCTTATCTTCCTTGCTTTCACACGTTTTAATTTCTGCTATACATTCCATTGTGTAAGAAATTCATGCATTAGACTTTATTTCAGCGAGCAATATTAAATGGGAATCAACTTGTTTTTAAGATCTACATTCTTTCCTATCATAGATTCCTTTTTTTTTTTTTCTGAAACACTTTTTGTTGTTAACTGTTATAACTACCGTTATTTCCTGAATGAAGCAAGCATTGTAAGGCTTTTTGCTAATATAAGCAATCATTACCATGAAATTTCTTTATGTTTACTCCTTGTTTGTACTCTCGCTGTCACAAATTATTTTATGATGTGGTTGTCCAAGAAACTTTGAACCCTAAGTCATCTGTATCTTTAAGTAAACCTTAACCCTAAGCAAACTTAATAACCCTAAGCACACATGAACCATCAGTAAAATTTAACCCTAAGCACACCGTAACACTAGCAAAAATTTAACCCTAAGCGAACCGTAACCCTAGGTCAAATTTAACCCTAAGCACACCATAACCCTAGGAAAAATTTAACCCTAAGCAATCCGTAACCCCTAGCTCAAATTTAACCCTTAACACACCGTAACCCTAGCTCGAATTTAACCCTAATTAAGCTTGCCATTACATGTGAATGTTAACCCCAAGCTCAGTCTTAACTGTGAGTTATTTGATGATAAAGGGAAGAAGGACGATGGAACCCAGTCTCCTCACTTTTAAACACTAGTCCCAGTACAACGCAGACATCTAAAGCGGAAGCAATCAAAACTCGATCATGTAACGCAAACAACATTAAACTTGCCAGACATTCCTTATACTTGTGTTTCTTATACAAGGCCTTGGTTGTTCTCTATTTAGTGAATTAATCATAATCTGGCATTACATGAAAGTGATTGAATGATAATAAGGATGATGGTGTTTGTTAAGGTAATACGTTTGCTTACAAATTTTCGGTTCAAGGGAATTTGTATTTAGCGAGATATAAGCAACTGAAGTTTCGTCTCCAAGGCAAATTTTGCGGGAAAATTACCACAACAAACTGCTCCAATTGTAATTGCGGTTTATGGAAACATTTCCTACGGTATGTGAAATTGACAGATTGCGATGTCAAGTTTCGATTGCAAAATTATCACAGGTCACAACTCTTTGCTTAGTGTGCCTCATTCATGCTAGTTTAAATGGAAGATCACAAGTTACCTTTCTCTTATTAGATACCATAGCATTTCGCCGCTACCAACATACTGAAATGTCTTGTTTTGTACAAAGACGGAGCAATGCAAGTTTCGTTACGTGACATTGAAATACTGGCCATTGTGTGGAGTTTTTGAACACAGCTTCTTCCTACTGGTCGCCAAAATCGCAATCTTGTCCTTTGCAAAATACATTAGTGTTCACAAATATCTATGGAAGCTTTGTTTCATCATAAAAAGCCAAGGTTCTTTTCTATTATTTTAGTAGAAATTATAACTCTAAAGTTTACAACGCGAGTCAAATAAATTTGTCAGCGCTGCACTCCACAATATCAGTTGCCAAGGAAAGGTGTCATTGCTTATGCTGGCGCTTCTGATTGGTTTTGCCGGAAAATAGACTCTCTTTATAAGGGCAGAAAGACTTTATACAGAGCAAAATTTTGGAATTTACTGCTGAAAATACTTATTGCTGGCTTGGAAAACATAGTGGCAAGGCAAAGATCACGCTAGAATCGATCGGAGAAGGAATTACAAAAAATTATGGCGTTTTGAACAATTTTGGGCGCTTGTGACATAAATATGCACTCACTGTAGACAGAAGATCTCCTGTACGATTTATTTATTTGCTACCAAACTTGGCAGGCTTCAAATACGTATAATTACGAAAGTTTTCACTGGAGTGCTTCATGAGATGTTCGATGCTGTTTGCGTGACAAGGGAACTCTAAGGTGCGGGATTGCAGAAAAACGCCTCACACTCATTTGCATCTCATTGGATAACAAAAGAATAACAAAATAGCACATTTGTTATATGCTTCGTTCTTTTAAACTCTGAATTACTTTTCCGCAATCCCGCACCTCACTCCAAGGGAAGGTATTCACTACAAATCAAAATTTCAATTTTTGTTCCTAAAATCGTTACTTTTTCACTTCTTGCGACGCACTCCAGTGAAAAGTTTTGTAAGTTAGTGTTTTATGTCTTTGGTCAAATTCTTGCTACAAATGTTCAAACCCCCTTTCAGTGATGTCCAATTTATGTTAAATGGCAGTCACAATGGCACCTTTAAATTCTTCAAATTCCTTACATTAAAATGAAAAAACTGCTTTTGTTTTTGGAATCCTGATAAAATTTTGTATAAGCCTTGGTAATTACAAAGTCATAGTTTTTGGACTAATATTAGTCACAATTTAGTCCCAAGGAAAATGTTAAAAAAAATCACTAAATTAGGGTCCAGGACCACCTCAAACTTCATTTGCTTTATTTGTTAATTTAACAAGAATGGCACTTAACAGTGTTATGCCCGAAAAACCTGAAGACTTTGGGTTTCCAATTGGGGCATTATTAAATGACACCACTTATCTTACAAATGTCTCTCTTAGTAGTCCTTTGTTGTGCACGCAAGTGCCATTAGAAACAAAGAAAATGAGCAGGCGAAGAAAAGTATCTTACCTTTAACATTCAAAAGATCTATTTGGTTTGCAAAAGAAAGAACATCTTGGTAAGATCCATGTAAGAAAATACTTACCATTACAACATTCTTTTATGCGTTTTTTTTTTTCACATAAGCCATTGACTCCTGATTCCTTAACAAAAATTTGTATTTTCAAGCCGCAAATGCCACTTTCTGGCTGCTATCTAAGCAATTTGCAGGCAAACTGTCAAACTTTGCGAGATGAAAAACTAAAATTTCCCTTCCATTTCAGGCAATAAGTTCAAGACTATACTTCAGGTATGCCACACTAAAAAATTTTGAAATTTTCTCTCCACCCTTTCTTTAGTCATCTTGCTTCGGGTTACAAAAGTTTTCACCCAAACATAACAACCAAAGTGCACCCTTTTCCCAAGAAGTTACAGCACGGTAATGACTGCTCATTTCACTAGGGAAGCTTGTTGGTAACGTAGATTCAGGATTTTATGGAAAAAAGACTAAGTCATGTAGGTGCCTTCTAGATTCCCAGCCTAGTTGAGACAATAGGGCCGTAGGATTCAGTGGGAGTGAAAGCAAGCCTGCATGCAGACAATATGTTTCCTTCCACTATTGGAAAACTCATGCCTGCATTACGCTGTTGATAATCATGTTCTGGGTGCTGTTGTTTTTACTAGGTTTAAGGGACTGCACACCCATTAGCTTGAATTTGATTTTGACATTTTCAATTGTATAGGTAACAATCAGATGCAAGATGAAACTGAAAACCTCATTTGCACATTCAGTAAGCATGTTTCAATAAGAGTTCATTTATCCAGAATAGATTTGGCTCATTTCTGCATTTTTTTAAGTGAAACTAAGCTTAATGCTTTCATATTTCTTTCTCTTTTTCTTTATTCAACAACCCACATCATAGCAATTCTACAGTCAAACTGAAAGCTAAATTTAGAAAACTTGACAAGGCTGGTGAACTTTTGTTTGGTTTTTCTGCCATTGCATACTATGATTGGAAGCAACTCCAGTGTAAACTTCACCTTTTTTAAGATCAGTTTTGGGAAAATGGCCTAATTATGGTTATTTAACGAAACCACTTCATTAGAGTGAATTGGTATAACCCATTACTTGTATGCTAATGAGGATGACTAAATGCTGATGAAAAGAACAATTAAGAAACTGAGCATACACAACTGACACTATTCCTTTAAATTCCTAACTGTGAACATTTATTCAAAATAACAAGCCTTAAAAAGAGCTTTTCCTTTCTTCCACTGTTTGCATAACAGCATGAAAGTACTGATACGAGTGTTTCTCAGGCACAGGCTTCAGAAAGCCAGCCTTTTCATTTAATTCAGGGCTGTGGGTTACACGAGAGATGCACTGAACTAAATTAAATTCGCTATTGCATGTTCCAAATGTCGAATTTATGGCGCCCATGGGATGAAGGAGGTGATAAAAGAAAATCGTCTGATTTGGGTACATGTAAAGCGAGCTGTCTTGTGGAGTTTACAGCATACTTTTTGAAATGGCAGAGCTTGAAACCTTGTGCACCATCTATTATTTTTCTACAGTTATTCCCTGCACCTTTTTGAAAATACTTATTTTCTTCAAGGCATAGCCTGAACACAGGTATGCACAAGAAACACATTTTAATCATGAATCGCTTGTGCGTAGCCAAACCAGTCATTAGTATACTATGCACCTCATTAGCATATAAGAAACAGGTTATACGAATTCCCTCTACTGCCGTCTGATCTTGTGATTTCCACCTTGCATCTAATTGGCAGCCACAAAACTGGGCATGTGAAAATCAAATCAGTGTTCATGGCTAGAAACAGTGACATCAACAGGAACACAATGACAATGGTGTATCATAAACTTGAGGGATGGAAGAATTTGTTTGCACACTCACTAAGTGAGAATAGGTCGCATCTTATGTATGGTCTGCTTTGTGTGAGAGCAACTAGTTTTGAGCTTATAACCAGATGAGCATCCTGGTGTCCTTATGAATGCCCTCTTTACAAAGAAACGAAGGATAATTTGCTGATACCCATTTTTCAATTTCTGGTAACTGGCTTGCGTCCCTCCTGAACAACTTGGTGTCTAATAAATTGTTTAAGTTCCAGAACAAAGTGTTCTTAACACATCTACAATGTTTCCCTACTTCTTTAAGTCAGGAAATAACTTCTGTGGAGTTGGTAGCTAGGGTCATATAGAGTCGTGGCCAGGTCGTAACAAATCTCGTTGCAACTTATTTCACCTAAGCCAACAAGAAAGCTCTCGACTTTGGAGTTCAGAGAATATGGCCGAAGTTGCGATGACAGTTTTGTAAAAGGAATAGGAAAAAATGTATACATCTCTCTTGACAATCATCTTCAGATAAGCAGTGAAGAACTAATTGTCATCAGTTATTCATCTTTTCCGGCATTAAAATCACATGAAGATGTGATGTGTAAAACTGCAGATCCATAGTTTTGTTTGTTTCTTTTTCCCCAACATACAAGATACATGTACCTTTCTTAACTTTAGAGGGACTTCTATGGGTTAGTTTAACCTGGAGATCATAAATTCTTTGTTATCCTGAAGCTATCTCAGCTTCTGTGAGAAAACTAACCACTTCTTAGTAAGACCAAGTCCTTTATTCTTAACCTAATCAACTTTAATAACAGCTATGGTTGTGTATACATCTTTAAAACAATGAAAGCCAAAATAAAAAAAGTGTCCTATTAAAATACTGCAACTTGTCGAGCTCTGTCTACACGAAGATGTCTGCGATTGTGGGGTAGCCTATACTGCATCTTAACTGGCGATTGACTGCAACTGCAACACTGTGTTTCCTCCGAAGCCTAGGTCCTGGGCCTTAACGTAACTTATGTCTGGCTATGTCGACTTAGACTTCAAATGCAACGAAACCTAGGTATCAAAACAAAAAAGGCTTAGCCTCCTTAGAGCAACAACAGTAACTGTTAGTGGTAACTTTTAAAACTAGGTAATAATATGGAACTCTTCTATGACCAAGCATATCAGAGTTGACTAAAGCAAAGCAGTATCCCACAAACAATACTAAAACCAAGACAAAACATTTTCTTCAGCTTGGCACAAACCACCAGGTAAGACTACAAAGTGAAAGATGGAATATTGAAACCATAACAGTAACATCAATTTAGAACAATCCCCCTACACCCCATTTTTGCAACGTAGCAGTGGAACTGATCTGTAGGAAGGAAAAAGGAAAATCAAGGAAAATTTGCAATATACCTTTTTTTATAATACATGGAACACCATACAACTAGATATCTATAAGTTTCACCTTCCTAGAGGTGTGGTATTTAGCCACACACAATCATGGTCATTGAAAAAACAGACAAGTGTTCCTACCTTAACTTTTAGTATGGTCTGTATCTTCCACCTCCTCTTCCACCACCATAGCCGCTTTGTGGTCCATAGTTGGAACCAGCTTGTGGGTAGGCTCCCATGGCACTGTAGTCCTGATAACCATACCCCCCCATATTGTCCCCATAACCACCATAACCGCCATAGGCGCCATATCCACCATAGGCTTGCTGGTCGTAGCCGCCACCGCCTTGGTAACTTCCATACCCACCACCACCGCCGCCGCCACCTCGGCCGCCGCGACCACCCCCACGTCCACCACCTCGCCCGCCACCGCGTCCTCCTCCTCCACCACCACCAGCCTTGTCTTTGGGTTCAGCTTTCTTGATTTCCACAGCCTTTCCACAAACGTCGACTTTCTTCATACAGCAGAGCTCGTCAACAATGTCCTCGTCCTCGAATTCGACAAAGCAGAAACCACGATGCTTGGTTGACATCGTACCGTCTTCGTTTTTTCGCATAATCAGATCCACGCTGGTTGGAGCGATGCCACGAACTTTTTCAGCAAGGGCGTCCTTGATTTGCTCTGCAGTTGCCTCGTCCGCTAAGCCGCCCAAGAATATTTTCTTCGTTTTAAGATGAGCATTGGCGCTTTGGTCATCTCGTGGAATAGCACGCTTCACCTCAACTTCTTTCCCCTCGATGACGTGAGGTTTATCTTTTTTGTCCACCAAAACCTGTATGATGCTCTCCTTGTCAACGTAAGTCACGTAACCAAATCCTCTGGACTGCTTGGTTTGACTATCGCGGATTACAACACAGTCCGACATTTCTCCATAACTGCCAAAGTACTCTTTCAATGTTTCGTCCGATGTGTCCCTGCTCAATCCTCCGACAAAAAGTTTCTTGAGTCGTTCATCGCTTGAATCGCTTGGCTTTGACATGTTTCGAAGTTTCCAGCGTAGAAGATTTCTATTCCTGTTTTAAGTAGGTCAAGGCCTGAAAAACTAGCAAATTTACGTCAGTAAAACCGACAAAACCTCTCACTTCGTGGAAGACGCGGAAAAGAGAATGAAAAGCATACGGCCGGTTGTTCTAAGAACTTGCTGCAAGCACGTGTTCTGTCCGTTAACTCTGATTGGTTGAAACGGTTTTGTCGGCGTCGTTTTGATTGGTTCCGATAAAATTCCGACAATCTGTCGACAATGGATCGATTTCTGTTTACTGATCGCGGGCTCAATTTCAAGATGGCGTTCAAACAGAGGTGAAGCTGCAGCACTTTCTTGCAAAAAAAGCTCCTTCTGTGAATGACTCTTTGGAACATAAATTCAATTTAAAAATGGATCTGTAAATTCATTTGTTTTTATTTCGAAGGGTCTCAGAGTTCCAATCTGCTCTCTCTGCGCGAGAGATAGATCTCAAACATCTGAAGCGACTCTGTTTCAGTGGTAAGCTTCATCTTGTAAACCTCGGAATCCTTGTAGTTGTGCAGAAGGAAGTTAAGCTAATGTGGACCGTTTGTTGTGTGATAGAGATCTTGTCATTTTTTTTTTTTTTACCATTTAACTGCAGGCATTCCTGATGGTTCTGGAATTCGGTCTTTGTGTTGGAAGGTAGGTAGCTTAATATAATTGAAAGTTTTTATTTTCATTTCCATTCACTGCATTTGTCAACTGATTCTTAAACATTCGGACATAAGCTTGGCTGTATAGTATGCATCTATGTAATGAGCCAGATCTACACCATCCCCAAACCCCTCACTTCCCAAACCATCAATTTCCCTAAGTGGACCTCTGGCTGAATATCCATTGAGCATTGAGGTGAATTCATGCTCCAGGTTTGAAATATTACAGAGATTCAGCATCACGTTCCAGCAAAATGACCAGGTGGTCATGGTTTTCCCACCATTTATCATGTTTGCCATGTGCCGTTTCCTGTTTTCAATGCGAAAAGGCCTGTTTCTGCATTCGTCTACAATGGTTATGTGTACATTTATTTGAAGTTTTGGAATAGTTCCATTACAATTACCAGCCTATATTATTCTTGTAGCTCCTTTTAGGTTATCTTCCTCCCCAGAGGGATCTCTGGCCTGAAATCCTCAAGAGACAGAGGTGTGTAACTTGCATGTTGAAAAACAATTAACTGTAAAATAAAGAAGGGCTGTAAGCATGATGTTCCTATGTTAAATGTTAGGTTGTGTTTTGTGTTTGTTCAAATTTGCCTCATTTTTTGTATATGGCCTACAATGTTCTTTTACTGGTATTTAAGAAACATTGTCCCATATGCCTTTGTGGTCTGTTCCTCACAAGATACAACTGCATAATTAAAAACCTACCCATAATCAGTGTTCATTCTAGAAATTCGTCAAAGTGGGTCATGTCCCACATGTCATTTTAAATTGGGTCATTTTAAAATAGTCTGGGTCATAAACAGTTGTGGTAGTTGCTGAAGCTGTTGGCTTGTGAAGTTGACTTGTAGTGATACTTATCGAACTCTCATCTGATCGTTCACCATCCTTCTCCGGTCCTTCTTCATCGTTCTCAGGAAGTTCAATGGCCATTCTCTTTTCGATAAAAAATGATAGCTTTTTTGTCATTTCATTTTAATTTTACAAAGAAGAACAACCGAACCGTGAAAAACGTCGATGGCTCTAGCAACGCTTGCAAAATGTTGAAATGGGGGCTCTAGTCTTTCTAGGAATAGTGTGGAACGCCTGACACAAAAAGTACTCATAAGCGCGCTTTTTTACGTCAGTATGACACCACAACAGTTTCATTTTGCGTCAGGATATAATTTACCGCGTCAATGACGCAAGACGCGGCCTAGATTGAACACTGCATAATGGAATTTTTTCGACTGTTAGGGCAGTTTCAGGGCAATGTTTCTTGAACAAATCCACATGCAAAAAATGAGGCAAATCTGGGTAAAACAACCTAAAAATTGACATTATATTTTTGATTATACTACTAGCCCTTTAATAATTGTTTTTGCTGGAGAAATTTAAAAATTGTCTAGGGAAGTTAATATATAAACACCTATCGTAGGTTATATCATGGAGAACTCACCAACTTAAAAAAAATGTTACAATTACATCAGAAGCTATACTTTACTGTACCAAAGTAATAGAATCTCTGTTTCTGACCTGTCAAACTTCAGACCTGTAGAGGGACAACCAAACTGAAGCCATGGTCAAGAAGAAAGCCTTCCCTCGGATTTCTCCTTAGAGCGGTTTTCAATTGGGTGTCGAAAGTAATTCGTGTTTTGCTTTGGTTTTGCTTTACTTCGCTCTGTGATTGGATAAAACCTTTCGCGCCACTTTCTCGACCAATCAGGAGTAAAACTCAAACCAATCAGTCGCGACTTGCTCGCGCTCGCACGCATTTTCCCACGCTTGACGCTGGTTACATGTACTTGCTTCGAGTTCTGATTGGTTCATTGGGTAATTTGTGTTTGTTGTGATTGGCTGGGGTAATTACTTTGGTTTTGGTTTTACGACACTCATTTGAAAAGCGCTCTAAGACTAAGTTCAACACACTCTCTGTGTCTGTAGGTGAAGAAAGGCATAACTTGTCCAAGTGTATAGCATGATCTTCTTGTTTCCAGCTAATGCACTTCCATTATTACATATAATTTTTTTTTATTTCAGGTCCACGTATAAACATTTTGTCAGGGAGGTTATCATTGAACAGTGCAAAGGAACAAAATCAGGAAAGGATTCCAAGGAATTTGATGTTGATCATGTAAGTAAAGAAAAAATATTTTATTTGTAACCTAAGGATAAACATATACTTCTTGCTCCAGTTCTTGCTCTGGTTGATTAAAGGAAGGGACACTGTCAACTCCTTTTTTGCATCAGTTTTTGAATTATCCAGTTTTCAAAAATTGGATAATTTCTGCACAATTTAAACTCTGAAGATTTGTTTCTTGTTTGGATAATTTCTGCGCAATTTTAACTCTGCAGATTTGTTTCTAGACAAACAATATGTTGGTGATATCCTTGATTCTCACCACCTTTATCTGCTTGACTATTTCATATATTCTGAGGACAATTTCAAAGGGCCCGAATCACTGGCTAACAGTTTTAAAATTTAATCACCAATTTTTTTCCAAAATGAATACATTACTACTCTTCTGACAAATACACTTGCTTGACTATGTCATATATTCTGAGGACAACTTAGGAGCGGAATCACTGGCTATTGGTTTTTAAATTTGTCACCACTTTAATTTGTCTCCAAAATGATTACATTACTATTCTGTTCTTCTACTTCTGACATATGCATTTGCTTGACTATTTCATATTTTTCAAAGACAACTTAGGAGCAGAATCACTGACTAATAGTTTTAAAATTTGTCACCAATTTAATTTGTCTCCAAAATAATTACATTACTTTTCTATTCTTCTACTTCTGACTTATCACACTGTTTGACATATTCGGAACCCAGAATGTACGCAGATGATACTAGCCTAACACTTGCTAGCACTGACATTGAGCATATAAATTATCGCCTTAATCACGACCTGAGAAATGTGTACGAATGGCTGTCTGCTAACAAGCTTACTCTAAATATGACGAAAACTGAGTTTATGCTTATTGCATCAAGGCAGAAGTTATCACAATTTACGGAAAGTCCCTTTCTTACTATAAATGAGAACGCAATAGAACAAGTAACCTCCGCTAAATCCCTCGGAGTTTATGTTGATCAAAATATAAACTGGGAGTGTCATATTGAAAACATTTCTAAGAAGATAGCTATTGCCATTGGTGCAATTAAACGAATTCGGCATCTCACTCCATTTAATATTTTAATCAAAGTTTATAATAGCCTTATTCAACCACAATTTGATTATTGTAACGTAGTGTGGGGAAGCTGTAACAAGGGCCTTGCTGAAAAACTGCAAAGGCTTCAAAACCGCGCAGCTCGTACCCTAATGTCTGCGAGCTATGATAGTAATTTAGATGATTTGTTCCGGACACTGGGGTGGCGAAGACTCTATTATCAAAGATTGGAACAGAAGTCTATCCTAATGTATAAAACATTACATGGTATGACTCCTGATTATCTGAGATCAAGATTCGTATATCGTGACGATGTTAGTGCTTGTCGTTTAAGGAATACCGAAAACAAATTAGTTCTTCCACAACCTCGAACTGATTATCTCAAAAAAAGTTTTTCGTATAGCGGAGCTCAGTTGTGGAACAACTTACCTGTAGACCTAAGACAAGCATCTTCACTGGCCGATTTCAAATCTAAATTAAGTCGGCACAGTTTAAAGTAATATCTAAATCTTACATGTAAGTGAATTTTAGACACGGCCTCCATGAAAAGCAGACTTTTCTTTTGTTATTTTGAATTTGTTGTTATCAAATTTTTGTAGTTAGTTAGATAGGTAGATAGTCCAGTAATTTAATTGACTGATGGAAAAACCGTGTATAAATAAAGTTATCTTATCTTATCTTATCTTATCTTATCTTATCTTACATGTACATTTAATTTGTGTTTGTAGCCTTTGAACCCAAATCCTGATAGCAACTGGCTAGCCTTTTTTAAAGACAATGAGGTGTTGTTGCAGATTGACAAGGACTGCAGGTACATCATTCTCTTTCTACTTCTGAAGAAGTAGTTGCTTGTAATAGCATCTTTAAGTAAAAAAAAAACATTTCATTGTGGCTCAAAGATTTTTGAAGTAGGAGTGAAAGTGATTTCACTCGTTAGAAGTGTAAAATTGCAAGCACTTCAGGAATTTCACTAGATTATGGAGCATATGCAATCAGTCCCTAGAGATTCAAAGGACAATGGTGTGACGGCCATGTTGGTGTACCATAACAAAAGCAGCTGATGAGAAACCTTTTGTTAACGGTATACCAACATGGCGGCAATGACATCACATGCATATGCCCTATTGTAGCTAAAGTAAACAAGGATTTTAAAACTAGTGATATTAATTGCTATGGCAATACACCAAGGAACACTGGAAAGACTTTTGTTTGACATAGTCTTAATACCAATCCTGCAGGCTTCTTCCTGTGCTGCCATGCAAAATGTTTCTGATTTGTGTGTGTGTGTGTGTGTGTGTGTGTGGTTTTGTTTTAATAGAGAAAAATCCATATGATCTGGATCATAAAATACAAGTTTCTCCTTAAATTGTGTGGGCCTTAGAATGTCACATAAGCTGGTTTTGCCATGAAACTGAGCCATCACTGAGTTTTTAGCTAAACAGGTGTAGTTTGGTGATGAATTGTATTCTACACTTGACAGTTCAATGGCACAATTCTTGGATTCTGGTTAATGTTTGCTTAACCATGGGAAACAGCTCTTCCTAAAGAAGCCTTTGTTTCCACCATTTCTAGGGCAGTTTTGCTGCAAGCAGGATATTTACATGTAGTAAATAAACTCTTTCTAGTGGGTGGCATTTGCAGAAAAATGCGTATGGTTAAAAGATTGTGTGTAATGAAAATGAACAGTTGGCCAAGAAGTGAAGCTTTGAGGGAAACAGTAATAATTTTTAGGAAAATCTTTCAACCAAGGGCATTATCATCCAATATACAACGAAGACAGAGAAAGGTTTTTACTTTATTTATTTTATAACCTTCTAATTAGTTTCTACGTGATGTTTAGCCTGTAATATCTTGGAAGTTTGTTAGTTTGCTTCAATTGACACTATTAATCTGTGTTTAGATTTGAAAAGTTAAGACATAAGAATGTGACTCCTTCTTGTTTTGTTCTTGTGGATAGAATTGGATCAAATAAGATGGGTTTACCATATGAAGGGCCCGGTGGAAAAAGGGCGTAAGTGATGATTTGAGGTTAAAATCGAAATTGCTCCTATTTAGCTGAACGTTGGCACACAGGCTGGTTTTCATGCGAGGAACGCTTCTGCGCACTTATTTCTTGACCTGAGATCTAAAATTTGAAGAATTAGCATATTACTTTTGCTTGAAAAGTTTTGTTGAACTGAACTCGCTCAAGTGATGCATGAAAGATTTCTTTTGTTCTCTGCCTGAACTAAAACAAAGGAATTCAACCTAGAATCCGCGGTCCTGTTGTTTTCTTTGTGTCACTTTTAAGCAAAAGTAATACGCTAATTCTTCAAATTCTAGATTGCAGGTCAAGAAATAAGTGCGCAACAGCATTCCTCGCATGAAAACCAGCCTGTGTGCCAATGTTCAGCTAAATAGGAGCAATTTCGATTTTAACCTCAAATTGTCACTTGTGCCCTTTTTCCACCGGGCCCTTCAATTGTCTGGCAAGTTTAATTTTGTTTGCGTTACATGATCGAGTTTTTATTACTTCCGTTTTAGATGTCTGCGTTGTACTGGGACTAGTGTTTGAAAGTGAAGAGACTGGGTTAAATTTGAGCTAGGGTTACGGTGCGCTTAGGGTTAAATTTTTGCTAGGGTTACGGATTGCTTAGGGTTAAATTTTTCCTAGGGTTATGGTGTGCTTAGGGTTAAACTTGACCTAGCGTTACGGTGCGCTTAGGGTTAAATTTCTCCTAGGGTTATGGTATGCTTAGGGTTAAATTTTACTTATGGTTAATGTGTGCTTAGGGTTATTAAGTTTGCTTAGGGTTAAGGTTTGCTTAAAGATACAGATGACTTAGGGTTCAAAGTTTCTTGGACAACTATAATAAAATAATTTGCGACAGCGAGAGTACAAACAAGGAGTAAACACAAAGAAATTTCATGGTAATGATTGCTTATATTAGCAAAAAGCCTTACAATGCTTGCTTCATTCAGGAAATACTGGTAGTTATAACAGTTAACAACAAAAAGTGTTCAGAAAGAAAGAAAGTAATCTATGATAGGAAAGAATGTAGATCTCAAAAACAAGTTGATTCGCATTTAATATTGCTCGCTGAAATATAAACGTCAACAGAGGCATTTTGCAGAAAGAGGAACCACACGTAAACATGTCCCGTGTTTTCACTCTTTTCTTTCTCTGTCTCTCTCTCTCTTTTAAAAGTCTAATGCATGAATTTCTTACACAATGGAATGTATAGCAGAAATTAAAACGTGTGAAAGCAAGGAAGATAAGGTAAATCTTTTCGCGCTACAACGCGCTGACATGTCAGCATGTAAACAGAGTAGAGATATCTCAGAAGACAAGGAATCAACAAATAATTGTTGTGATATAACGAAGCCCCATGAAACAAAACATTGCTCGATCACTTTTCAAATACAAACAGCTAAAATACTAACAAATATGTTTCATAAGCAAAGTGAGATGAGTACAGTACGGCCTTTGTTTGGTTCGCACGCGACATTCTCAAACCACAGCAAAGCATGAAAGAAATATGTGAAGGTTCTACTCACGATTCTGGCGAATACAGTTTGTCCATCTTCCTAGTTACATTCCCAACTCTGTAGTAGATACTTATGCGAATTGGTTTGCTGACCGTCCGCTAGAATATTTCTCACAGAACAATGTTTATAACATGACAATGTCAATACGTGCTACAATTCTGGCAAAGTCCCTGTGTAAACTGTTATGGAAACAACACAGATATCAGAATAGTTCATTTTTCTCGATGAGCAGCTTGCAATTCTTGTTTTCTACAATGTTATCCCGCTTTTATCAGTCTGCAATAGCTTGTTTCTCGTGAAGAGACGTATCCAGTTTGCAGGTTGTCAAAGATTAAACTTTCTTTTCCTTGCAATGCATTCTGGGAAATTTGTAACCACGTTGAGCGGGAAAGATATACGACCTAGCCATAGCAATACAAAATATAAGTCTCCAGCAAGGCAAAAATCTCCGCCGAAAACTTTGTCTGCCGTTGCTTTTAATGCTGAAACTCACAGAATTGTACCTTGTTCCCTGCTGGAGACTCTTCACGATGTACAAAGCTGGGCTTTCTGTTGTGCCCTAAGCTCGGTTCTTTGAGACTTAAAGCGCCCAATTGAGCCTTCCTGGGCTTCATGATGCCCCAGGCACTTTGCAAACCGTGGAAACAGACTTTCCTGCTAGAAATTTGACTCTTGCATCGCAATTCTACTTCGCTTTTTGCAGGAGCTCCAATCGAACGTCCGTACTCGTATCGAATCATTCGAAAGAAGGACGATGGAACCCAGTCTCCTCACTTTCAAACACTAGTCCCAGTACAACGCAGACATCTAAAACGGACGTAACAAAAATGCGATCATGTAACGCAAACAAAATTAAACTTGCCAGACAATTGAAAGGCCTGGTGGACAAAGGGCGTAAGTGATGATTTGAGGTTAAAATCAAAATTGCTCCTATTTAGCTGAACGTTGGCACACAGGCTGGTTTTCATCAAGGAAGGCTGCTGCGCACTTATTTCTTGACCTGAGATCTAAAATTTGAAGAATTAGCGTATTACTTTTGCGTGAAAAGTTTTGTTGAACTGAACTCGCTCAAGTGATGCGTGAAAGATTTCTTTTGTTCTCTGCCTGAACTAAAACAAAGGAATTCAACCTAGAATCCGCGGTCCTGTTGTTTTCTTTGTGTCACTTTTAAGCAAAAGTAATACACTAATTCTTCAAATTCTAGATCTCAGGTCAAGAAATAAGTGCGCAACAGCGTTCCTCGCATGAAAACCAGCCTGTATGCCAATGTTCAGCTAAATAGGAGCAATTTCGATTTTAACCTCAAATCGTCACTTACGCCCTTTTTCCACCGGGCCCTTCATATAATACATGCCGTCCAATTTTGTATCATGTGATCTGTTTTGTCCATTGAGTGCATGTGAAAATTTACAAAAGCTGATACAGTCAAAGCTCTCCTTGTGACCACTCTCATGAGCGACCAGCTCTAGTTATGTCCAGCATTGTGACTCAGCAATTAAGAGCTCTTGTAAGCAACCACTTCTGTAAGTGACCACAGCCACTTTTGTTTTTAAGTTCTCGTAAGCAACGACTCAGTCAGTGCTTTAGTAAAAGCATTCACTTCTTGATCAAATTTTGGGTAATGTATAACATTAGCACTAATGGTTCACTGACCTGTACGTGTATACATAAACCTCTTCTGTGATAGGCAATAAAAAACCCTCTAATATTATGACCACAATACTGTTTGTAACCATCAAGACATGCCAAGCTTTCTGCTAAAAGCTCTCATAAGTGATCAACCCTCTGTTGTTTTATCACTTGGTCACTTATGAGAGCTCATTTTTGTAAGCGACCAGCTCTAGTTGCATCCACTTTTGGAATCCCCGAGATGGTCACTTACGAGAGCTTTGACTGTAGTTTGTTAACAGAGAACCAATCTGAGGATGCGATTGCTAACATTCAGTGGCTGTCTATAATTATGTTACTCAAAAATAATTATTATGATAATTTTTTTATAGGAGGCTGTGTCCTGATATTTCA
This sequence comes from Siderastrea siderea, assembly GCA_964030785.1. Taxonomy (NCBI): domain Eukaryota; kingdom Metazoa; phylum Cnidaria; class Anthozoa; order Scleractinia; family Rhizangiidae; genus Siderastrea; species Siderastrea siderea. The sequence continues at coordinate 15,263,708 of OZ034966.1, forward strand.
TTTTTTCAAATTGCTACCAAATATCCAAACAAAGAAGTCACGACTAGTAAGTGAGAGATGCTTGTGTCAATAGTTTATCCTAACAGGTTAATGTTTACACATTTTTTAAGATCTGAAGTCTAAGTAAAAAATGTGTTTAGCTAGTAGATTTTGCATTTTCATAAGCCAAAAAAGACTAGAAATCAAATCTGCTAGCATTCAAACTATAAATAATTTTTTGTAAGAAAACGAAAAACTGAAACAAATTATTAAATTTACAGTGTGTACACTCCATGTTTGGAAGCACCTAACAAGTGACACTTGCAATCCCTCTTAGACAATACACCATTTTTTGATAATTTAACATTAAATCTTAGCTCCATGGCAAGGCTCAGGGGACAAAAACAAAGTTGAAATGAAAAAAAAAAAACATGTATCCCAAGCCTTGCTTTCATACTAAATTTTAATAGCAGTATCAAAATTGGCCTATTGCTTTTAATTAATGCCTCCTGACCATGCAAAGTTGTCTTGTCAGCATCGTCTTAACTTTAAAGTCTGTGAATGAAATCCTAAAGTGTGGCCATCCAATGAAAGCTATGAAGCAGTACTTATCTGTTTTGCTGTTGTATTTTAAATCACTTTTGAAAAACTGTCATTTGTTTCCCCTGTCAACCTGGATTCTCTTGGGAACTGCTTACACCTTACTTTTTTCCAGGAAATGACAGAGATTTTGAAACCCTAAGAGAGCGAGTCCTGCGGACCCACTTGGAGGCATCACATGTCAACACCAACAGAAGTGGACTAAAAAATGTAGGATAATGTTACTAGTGTGTAGCTATAATAGATCAAAAGCCAATAAATGGGGAAGAGTTCTCAAGTCAAATTACTTGACCTGAAAACACTTCTTCATTTGTTCATTCCATTATGATATAGTTACATGTTTAATACTTTAATGTAAATGATTAAATCATGTGAAAGGTTTAATGTGGGTAACATTTTAGGACTTCAGTTGATGAAATGTTCCTTGCAGGTTTTGGTTTAAGGTTTTGTAGGTTTTTGGTTTCTGCATGTAAGCAATGATAAGTTTTGATTTTTTGCCTGAAGGCAAAACTGAGAACAATCTCAGTTGCATGCTTTGAATCAATCCATAATGAAGAATAGGACTAAACTTAACTGCCTTGTGGATGAATGAGGAAGAAAAGATAAATGCTACATGTAGTTAAACTTGTATTATTTTTATCTTACTATTAAAAATTATTGCCAAGAGCAATAACCGATTATTGAGCTAGGCCTATTATTTATTTTTAAAAATACCGCAATTAGTGCTCGTAATTCAGAAGTGAAAATTTTCTGTTTAAAACTGATCTTAAAATTCTTTGAGTTATAATGCACTTCCAAAATATTAAAAATATAATATAAAATAATCTCAAATTTTTACCTTCACTCTGTAAGTTTCCTGGTGAAGGCTTACAGAGTGAAGCCAAAAAGTTAAGATTTATATTATACTTGTAATATTTTGGAAGGGTTTTAAAACTAAAAAAAATTAAAGATCAGTTTTAAAAGGAAAATTTTTACTTCCTATTACAGTGCTGGAAATAATTTTTCTTACTTAGCAGGACATGTGTCCTTTCAAGTCTTCATTTTGGTCGGTCATATTACAAATTTTGGTGGACACTAATTAGCATAATGTAATTTGCATACAAAAAAAGAAACTTATGTCAATCTGAACTACCTGATTTACAACGTATTTTACACTAGCAGTTGAACACTTCTCTTAAACACTATAATCTGTTTATCTATTCGACACAAAATGTCAACATTTATTTTACAGTCATTATTGTTCAGATGATACTAATGACTTGTGATAACAAGCCTTAATTTTTTTTCTTTTTACCGCTATTTGAATTCAGTTTCTCACTGGTGTACTGTGTTATCATTGAAGTATTTGATTGAAGCTCATCAAAGCAGATTACCAAACCGACTGATGTCATCTCTTCGTGCTTCAAAACAACTCCGATTTTTTATGGACAAGCTCATGACAGCAGATCTAGAGCTAAAACATACTGATACAGCGTGCAAATACATCACAGTGACGTCTTGAAATGTCTTGTCGAAGTAATGATTAAGTGTTAAAGCCAATGTAGGGCTACTTCCAAAACTGGCTATTTTATCTACTATTAGCCTGACTAAAAGTCAGGGAAGTCAAAACTGAGTTGGGTGGGTAGAATATCTTACGTATCTTTTAAGTTTTTACAGCAATGTTCTGAAATAAAAAAATTCGATTCAGGTATTTATCCCTGCCAGTTTTGAAAATTACGTCTGTCACATTTCGACACATTGACTAAAAATGAAAGAATTGAACTCTGTAGAATATAAATGCCTCGAGCAACAATGTAACTTTTACTTCTTGCATCTGTAATGTGAGAAGGCAAGTCTAACATTACGTAGAAAATATTATGCATTACATATATGATAACACCGAGTAATAACGTACTGACGTATGAAGAAACGCCGAGAAGACAACACTAAAAACGTTCGAACGTAATTACGTGTGGAGAACCGGGGAGACGACAAGATGTATTTCATATGGAAAAACTACCGTACGGAAAGAAGGCGAGATTAACACCAAACGTATGAAGTAACATACGAATAAATGTTAAACGACAAGACTGGTACTGTATGCACGTACTTTACAGTTAGGGAAAACAGCCGTGAAAACAAGATTAATACGTTCGTGTCGAGAATAAGCCTAATATGGTACGAACTGACGTAGGGTGAAACGTTGAGACGATAAGACTAATACAATACAAACGAATTAACGTACGGGGAAACGTTGAGAAGGTAAGACTGATACCGTGCAAACGAACTAACGTCGAGACGATAAGACTAACACTGTTCAAACGAAGCGGAGAAACGTTGAGAAGATAATACTAATACTGTACAAACGAACTAATGACGGAGAAACGTTGAGAAGATAATACTAATACTGTACAAACGAACTAACGACGGAGAATCGTTGAGAAGATAATACTAATACTGTACAAACGAACTAATGACGGAGAAACGTTGAGAAGATAATACTAATACTGTACAAACGAACTAATGCACGGAGAAACGTTGAGAAGATAACACTAATACTGTACAAACGAAGTATCGCACGGAGAAACGTTGAGAAGTTAAAACTAATACTGTGCAAACAAACTAACGCACGGAGAAACGTTGAGGAGATAAGACTAATACTTGCAAACGAACTAACGTACCAATTAACGTGGAGAAGATAAGACTAATACTTGCAAACGAACTAAGTACCAAGAACGATTAATACGACAACATTAATACAAGAGATGGGAACGTACAACGATATGGAGAAACGTTGAGACAAGATTAATGCCATACGAATGGACTAACATACGGAGAAACGTCAAAAAGACAAGACTAATATGGCACGGACAAATTAACATACGCAAAAAAGTTTGGGTAGACAAGATTAATACGTTATAAGAGAACCAGCGTATGGAGAAGCGTTGAAAAGACAACACTAGTACTGTACGAACTAACGTACAGAGAAAAGTTGAGACAGTAGAGCTGTATTAAATAGGCAACTAATTTATCACATTTCACAGGTAACAAAGAACTTTGCCTTCAAAAGCTTAGTAGCTTCCTCGTGTTCGGACATCATGTCCGACCATATGGTGAAATTGGTCGGACAATTTCGAAATTTGGTCGGACAATGTCCGATGACCGACTGTTATTTCCAGCACTGTATTATTTATATTACAATGTGATTTTTTTCTTGTTTCATCAGTTATCTGCACCTGGGAAAATTGCTCCAGAGGAATATTTTGTTCTAGGAGATGAACAAGAGGCTCATTGGGAAGTAAGAAATCTTTTTCTTGGAAGATACTTCTAATTTATGATTTATATGTCCTCACAATTCAAATGTCGTGAGCAAGAATTAAGAAGACAATCACCCAAATGTGTTCACAAGGTGAATGTGTGCTGTGGTGTTCAGTTTTTCTGGCATAATGTTCACCCCCCCCCCCCAGGGGGGTACATAAGTAAAATAGTGTCAGGAATGTGTGAATGAAGACAAATTGCTATACCCAAAAAATAGTCCTATAGGCAGGCCAAAACCAAATCCAAAAAAAGTCCAACATCCCAGAATCGAAATTGACCCAAGAAAAGTCCATTTTAAAACAGGAAGTCTCCGAGACGTTTGCATGTAGTTTACGTCTGTAAAATAACGAAACTGATATGATTGTTTGCCATTAAAGCGAGAACCCTAGGTTATGCTTTTCATCAACCTCCAAAAAAGTCCACACCATAGTCTTTTACCCAAGAAAAGTCACCACAAAATTCCTGACCCAGAAAACAGTCCTCTGATCCAAATTTCAACCCCAAAAAGGGCTTCGCGCATCACTAGTATACCTGAGTAACCCCCCCCCCCCCCTGGGGCCAGTTCCGTTTTGTACATGTATGAGTATGTGAGGAAAGTATTATACACTTTCTCATATCAGTTACAGTTGAATTTATATAAGAAGGTAAAATTGGGTCAGTTCCATTTCACTAAGACTGCTGAATTAAAATGTTGAAGATGTAGGTAGACAGTCAAACCTGGATTATCCAGAGTTGGTGGAACCAGAAAAAGTAGTCCAAGTAATTGGGTCTGGTCAATCAAAAAGAATAATTCAAAAGTTAACATAGAACTGAACACTTCATGAAACAAAATTTAGGCGAGAAATCATGGTCAGGGATGGCTAAAAGCAGCATGCTAGACTTGATTTTTATGTAGTTTTAAATGCAAATTGTTGAGATGCTCTCCTAAAAAAATGGATTTCCATCTAAAAACCCACTCTTCAAAGCAAATGGAAAACTTAGGGGCCAATTACATGAGCCGGGCTTGCTTGGTAGAAGGGCTGGCTCTGTCTGCCGAGATGACTGTTCAGCCCGGTATTACATGAGGCAGGCCAGCCCTCCTGCGGCTAAATTTAGAAGCTGTCATATGAAAAGATGGCTACATCAAAGAGCATGAATCAAGTGTTTTTATTTTCACTAATCCATTATTTTGGCATATCATTTTCGGTTTTACATAGCTTTCTGGTCTGGTAAACCTTTATGGGTTATATAGAAAGAGAAAGATCGATCTTCTGCTGAGCCATTTTGCTCTGAGGCAAAATTTAGTGACGAGAAAGTGTTGGCCCGGATCCCAGCTAGCCGGGCTGAAAATTTTCCATGTAATCGCAATGTTGATTTTTAGTGTGTTTCACAGACGTGCCGAGATCCCGGCAGACCGAGCCAGCCCGGCTAAGCAGGCCTGCCCGCCTCACGTAATCGGCCCCTTAAAGACACTTCTATCCCCCCCTGCCCCTTTCAATGTTGTGGCTTGTTACTTTGAATGTCATTACTAAATCCATAACAACATTGATAAGGGGGGAGGGGGTAAATGTGTATTGACCATAAGAATGTCAGAAATGATCGGAAATGTAGAAGGTGTCGCAAGTCTTTTTGCAATTGCTTGTAGAGTTTCAAGAAATTAACACACTTTTTGTGCCCAAAGTTAAGCAGCTGTGACTTGTAAATGTCACAAATGAATCAGGACGTCTGAGGAAGTCTGAATAATTGAAAAATCCAGAGAGTCAATATACAGATCATAGAGGTTTCACGGTAATGTTCTAAAGGAAAATATACCAACAGGAAGGTCCTGAAGCCTAATTACCCTGCCTTCAGGGCGGGGTCTAGTAATACCGGTTCTTTTCGTGATTTTTTCGTGGTCACTTGCCCCTGACCTCTGCTCGGACAAAAAATATTTGCTGGTAATCTTCATTTGTTTAGTGTTTGTTTGCCAAAGTTTTCATGGAAATTGGTGTAGAAAATCACTTGAATGAAAATGGCATAAAAATCTGTTTGACGAGAGCAAGAATGAAGATGCTAACGAGCTTTGAAAGCCACCGATTCAATCTTGTTATTTTTGCCACTCAACCCAAGCCCTCAAAAAAACAAGGTTAAATATTCAACAGTGAAATGCAAGCATTTTTTGGCAGTTTTAGTTCACTTTGCAAAAATCTTTTGAGAAATCAGTGAAGAAAAGTACAAGGAATTCAAAGGAGTTAACTTCTGTACATGAGAGCAATGATGAAGGTGCTGGTGAGCTTTGAAATCCATCTGGCATTCATTTGCATTTTAATGGCACAATACAGTGGAATCCCGATTTTTCAAATACTCGATTATTCGAAACTCCCGATTCTTTGAACCAAAAGTCGTTTCCCTTGGATTTGCTTCGGTCAAACACTGTAATTTTACTCCCGATTTTTCGAATGCTCGATTTTTCGAAACTCCCGATATTTTGAACTAATTCTTTCTTCTTTTCAACAATTTACCTTCGATTTCTCGAACTTTAAAAACTCAGGAACCCAAAAAAAACGGTTTTAGCCACATACACACCTGAATGCAATTAACAAGTTCCACAGAAGGTGTTTTCACACATTTTTTTATTACAAAGCAAGTGACAAATCTGTGATTGAAGTCATCTTGAAGGAACTACAACGCCGTTGTTACACAATGGAGGGTCTTGAATTACTGTACATGATCAAAGTTCCTTCGTGAAGTTGCATTTTTCAAGCTCTTGCCGTAGCACATTAATAAATTTTGCTGTTCCTTTGAACCGTGGAGTACAGGGTACTTTTTTTCTGATACAGTAAGGGGAAGGAAATGCAGTCAAGAATCCACGCAAAATAACAGACACATGCATCAGTACAGTACTGTTTTTTGTTCTGCCGAAATTGGATTAAATCCTTAAATTTTCGTTTTGTTTTAAATGCACGTTTTGTTGGTAAATAAAGATGGTTCACACATAAACAAGACTCAAGAGTGATATACCGTTGTTGTCTGCCTTCTTGGATCTTATAAAACCATTCCATGGTCTGATTTGATGCCACCTTCGATTTTTTGAACTCCCGATTTTTCGAACCAATTTCCATTTCGCTTGGAGGTTCGAAAAATCGGAATTCCACTGTACTTTTTGGGTCAGACTGAGTCATGCTATGGTTTAAAATATTTCATCACACTCTTTGTCACGCATGCTAAAACAGTGGGGGGGGGGGGGGGACAGGGGGGCGGGAGGCCAGGAGAAAAGGGGGCGGGAGGTGTACGGGAGGCGGGAGAAGAGGGGGCGGGAAGCAGGATTCCCAAGGTGGCGGGAAGTGGGAGAAAAAGGGAAAAATTACGCAACGTTGCGCAATATTTTGCAATCGAAAAAATGCAAAGGGGCAGGAGCCAAAAAATACAGGGCAGGTACCGGGATTAAAGGGTATGGGAAGCGGGAGGTTTAAACCCCCCTGTCCCCCCCCCCCACAAAACAAGGTGGTTGACCAAAGAAAAGGCTTGTCATGTCTTGATTTATATTATCATAGCAAACACATAAAAGGTATGATAAATCACCAACTTCAAAAATTAACATTACTTGGGCTTGTGTCTTACATGGCCGTAATACATTTTGCACCCCAAGGGGAGAGAGAATATGGGTGGGGTCTAATGCCCCTGGGGCTTTTCTTGTTAAAAATAACGCAACACACAGTTAAGACTTCTGCTGGTATTAGTGACTATTTGACTTCAGTTTGAGACAAAACCTATACAAATGCATCTTTTGTCTTTTTGTCCAGCAGTCTTGGTAATTTTTCAACTGGACTAATTCCAGAAGAATAGCCTTGCTTTGTAAGATTTTCAAACCTGTTGTAGGGGATGAAACATAGTGTGGAGTGAATCTTGTGACCACTTAGACTGCGAGCAGTCTCTCTTTTGCTCAAAAATCCGTGCTGGACGAACGGCAAAGCCACGAGCGCGATATTCGAGCGGCGAGCGGTGAATCCGTGAGCCGCGAGTAGCGTGGGCGGGAGAGTGAGCGAAGAGCGAAAAGAGAGACTGCCCTGCTTTCATACTGCATTTCTGAAGCTCTTTGACAGTTCGCATCAGTGACATCACACGCCCATTTTCGAACATGATACGCCGGTGTCAAATTTTTCCCACGAACTTTAGAGCAAAAGAGTGACTGCTCGCAGTCTAGCGAATCGATAGAAGCGTTCAAGTTCAAAGCTTGGAAGATGTGATGAGCAGTTCCACTCCAAAGAAGCCTGTGTTGACGGGGCGAAGAAAAAATTCTGATTAGCCGTCTGGGTCAGATTTTGTCGTTTGTGTAAGTGTTCGTTACTTGGATTTTTAGATGGTGACTGAATAGAGCCGTTAAAATTTAAGGCGTCGCTTAGAGGCTGTTACTGTATAAAGGTCATATCTGATATTTGTATGATGGACTCCTGTGGCTTTACGCCTGTTCATTTGTAATTCGCAGTAAAATTTGATCTTTGATCGTCTGTAAAGTGACTTTTTAATGCTGCGATCGTTGAATTTGGCTCATTTACGGACTTGATAGGTTTTTCAGCCTCTCATGTTTAAATTTCCGACAATAAAGGATCTGAAATATTATTCGCAAGGTGACGAGTTTCTTTGTTTGTAACGCTGGGCCCGGCTAATTATCTTAAAAAGTCTGTTGCAGGATGTTATGTTTCGCATCACGGAGTGTGATCTATAGCCCCATTTCGTCAAGAAATTCAAGTTGTAGCTTCTTTAGAGCTCTGCATCCTGTAATAGATGGCTGAACTCGGTTTCAGTAAAATATGTGAATAACTCCTCTTGAAACTATGAGTTTGGTGTCTAGGAGCTTGATATGTTTCCTCTTGTTGTAGACTGCGCTCGTGGCTTTGCCGTTCGTCCAGCACAGATTTTTGAGCAAAAGAGAGACTGCTCACAGTCTATCCTGTTGCGGTCAGTTATTTTATTGACGGCAGCCGTTGGCACGCACTGAATATCTCCAAGTGATGATGACAGATACGCGCCATCGGGTCATAGACCGACCGATCAAAACACTCCGTCACCAGAGTGCCGGGCTTCAGAAATGCAGTATGAAAGCAGGGCAGTCTCTCTTTTCGCTCTTCGTTCTCTCGCTCTCCTGCCCACGCTACTCGCGGCTCGCGGCTCAAATATCGCACTCGCTTTCTCGCCGCTCCTCCGGCAGGGTTTTTAGAGCAAAAGAGAGACTGCTCGCAGTCTAGTGACCACTGTATTTTTTAACAGTACTAGATATCTGTTTAGTGACAGATAGTTGCCAGGCACCAACATGTCAACAATATTTTTTACACCGTGTGGGTAGGGTTGGCACTTAGTAGTTCTGCGGACGCAACATTGATTTGGTTGTTGTGGAGTATTTAATTAAATAGTTTGCTAGCAGTCCACAATGTGTAAAAATGCCTGCCATGTGCACTACTAATAACAGGCAAATGAATGTATACTCAATTTCACAAGAAGGTCGAAAAGTGTTGGCCAAAAGGCTGATGTGGACAACAATGCTCAATCTCTATTGAAAGTCCACTCCTGAATTGCAATAGTTTTTCCTCTTTTCACTTCCAGGTTGTTGAGAGAATATTGTATGTTTATGCAAAACTTAATCCTGGGTTGGGTTATGTTCAGGTAAGATTACGTTAATTTTCGACTGAACTAAGGTAATTTTGCAGCAAGGCTTCAAAAACTGTGTATTGCACTTTGTTTGCAAATGGAAAATGCGTGATTGATGTGCAGCCGCCTGCTAGCTGTTCCCTTCCTACTTACTTCCTTCATTTACAGCCATCCTCCATCACACGTGGTCAGCAATAGTTAGTGTTGGTTTGTAAATTCATCCCGCTATTCGGAATTCCCAAGAGAATTTTACCACATTTCCGGAAACAAAGAGCTACAAGATATCATTTTCTTTGAAATGTTATATATTCGAACAATATTAGGTTTTTTATACGCATAGTGAAGTAATTTTGCCATTAACTCATGACTTTTAAAGTGTTTTCCAGAGAGATCTTCAAGGTTTCATTCAATTTTCAAATGTTACAATAAAAAAATATTCAAATGTTCATTTCAGTCTTGTGGATTACAGATCCATCACATGTGACAGAGCACGGCTGTAGTCCTGGTTTACTGTTTACAGCCCTTTGGACAAGTAGCTCAAGCAATCCAAAAATGATATTACTTAGCCAGTCTTATTGGTTTTAGATTTCTTGATAAAAAAGAAGGTTAAATTTAACATATTCTGGGTGTAATTCTTTTTCAGGGAATGAATGAGATAATTGGTCCTCTGTACTATGTGCTCTGTTCAGATCCAAATCTTGAGTGGCAAGGTTAAAAATATTTATTAATTTAGTAAATTTTTAATTACTGTTGAAATTTATGCACATGTCATATAATTTCATATTTATTACTGAGTTGCCAATTGAAAATTTCAGTGGTTGGAATATTTTTCAGTGCATATCATGTTATTCTTGTAGCAGTGGGGCTGTCACTAGTTGTATAAAAGTGGCATATCCAGGGACATTCTATGTCTCCTGGCCCTTATTGATAACCCTGTAACAGTTATCTTCTAGTTATCGTCCAAGCCCCTTCTCCCTCTAATATACATGTAAGCCTTCCTTTTTGGTTTCCCTTTTCTTGCATTATTTTGTGCTTGTGCTTGTGTTAGTATGTCTTTGTTCGTGTAAACGTTAGACAAACATAAGTGCTCATGCATGTACTGTACAGCAAATGACATCCACCTTGTTCCCCATCATGGAATATTGTTCAAACTTAAGTTAACCCTTTATAGTCGAAATACTCAGCGTGTTCCACTTACTATTTGGGAATGACTTTCATTAATCGGGAGCGGATTGCATTACTGAAATCAAAATTCCACTTTCAAAATTAATTTAATTGAATATTGTAATGTTGCAACGGTAGCCTTGTTTGAAATAAGGAATGGTGATTGGTTTTTTATTGGCATCTGGCGAATGTTCACGTGCAAGTAGCAGACTGTCGGCGGCTTGACGTATCTGACCTGATTTGTGTTTGCTCAACAAAATATTAATTGCAAGTACTTTTATCCGTGAAGAAATAGTCTGCTGTTATAAAAATGTGAAGAATAATTTCGTAAAAACAAGCGTGCTGTAGATGCACAAGAAAAGTTCCTGAAAATTTGAGAAAAATTCCCCATAATGTCAAACCGACTGAAACCAACAGCTGCCAACAGTTTCGTATTTCGTGTGTGAACCTTTGGCTCATGTAAGTAACAACCCAATCAACATTCGTTACTTCAAATGAGTCTACCGTTGGAAGATTTCAATCTTCAATTTAAAAATGGAATAATGCGCCCAAACCGTTCCCGATTAATGAAAATCATTCCTAAATAATGAGCGGAACGCAGTGAGTATTTTGACTATAAGTCCCAATAGTGACAAGTATCTAATTTCTCCTTACAGTATTACCACTTGATCAAACATACAACTCATGAGAATAAAGAAAATGATCACCAATGATCAAATGTCTTGATTTTTAATCAAATTCTCCCTACTAGTAACATAAGAAATGTAAGGAGAATAGTGAGGAGAATATGGATGTCAATATTGGGTGTTAAAGGGTTAAAAGACACTTCTTCTGCCTATGTCACCTCATGCTTGTGTCCATTACAAATGAGAACATTCTTGGCCCTATGTTTGTGCCTATGTTTACTTTTCGTCATACACATAGGTAATGAACCAAAAAACTTGTACAAGCAAGGTGAAAAGAACTTTTTAGTGATGATAGTTAATTTAACCAGTACATACACAGACTGGTAATTAAAATTTATCCGTGATTGTTATAATTTCACCAGAAAATGTTGAAGCAGATGCCTTCTTCTGCTTTACTAATCTTATGTCAGAAATACGGGACAACTTCATCAAGACGCTTGATGATTCTGCTTGTGGCATAGGTATGTTTGCTCTTAACACCTAGGTAAGGCAAAAGGTAAAGTTGCACGTGAGCCAAGGAGGCCCACACGGCTGGAGCCCATTCTGGTTTCTGTAGCATATAGCAACTGAGAGTATTGTTACTCCCCCCTGGATGGGATGCTAGTCCATCACGGGGTATAATACCCCCAGCAGTATGTCCCCGGTACCCATTTTATACACCTGGGTGGAGAGAGACAATGTGGGGTAAAGTTTCTTGTCTAAAGAAACAACACAATAGCAAGGACTGGGCGTGGAAGCACCAACCCTCAAATCTGAGGTCCAACATGCTAACCACTACACCACCGCGCCCCCTTTTTTTACACCCAACTGCAGCTGCATTAAACCTCTTTCATTCTTGTATATCTTTGAAGAACAGTTGAACCTTTCCTTGTGGCTACTCTGTTTGATCACCATACATCCTCTATTAAGCCTCCCCTCTCTAATAAGCTCCCCCTTTTAGAAGCACAAATTGTATTAAGCCCCCCTCCCCACTTTTTTCTTTACACCAGAACAATTTATTAAACTACAAATATTGTTCTGCTGCCAACTTTGTAGTGTACCAATCCAAACACCAATTAACAGTACCATAAAAAGAATAATAATTAATCATGAATATAACACTTTATTGATCACAGTACACGTACGGTATGGTTAATACACATGGTGGAAGTTCGTATCATGTTCCAAACACGTAAATTGTTCTTGATCTTTGGGTGTGTTACCTCTAACTCAAATGCTCATTTAATAATTAAATAAGCCCCCCCCCCCCCCCCAGGGCTCTTAATAGAGGATTTACGGTAGTTATAACCACTTTCGTTTTAGCTGGCACAAAAGCTTGAACTGTGATTATTTTTGTTTCTTAAATAATATCTGATATAGTCCGCTAATGAGCCCATATTTTTGTTCTCATTAGTTACCATGCTATAGTGAAAATGCTCAGCATCATCTCCTCTGTCTTTGAGAATGCCTTTCATTAATCCTGAACCGATTGCATTATTTGGTTGAAATTTCCAAGACTTGAACATTGTTATCACAATTTTACTGTCAGTAATAAAGTCATGAAATTTTTTTGGGGAGGGGGCACTTTTAGAATCAACCTTTAGTGTAGTCTTACGGAGATCAACACAAGATTTCTGATAACGTAGCACAGAAATATAATAATACCTAAGATGTTGAAAGTGTGATTAACTGGAGGACATTATGGTATTTAGTGAAGCAAGGAAACTTCTTTTGTTTCAAGATAATAATGATGATGATGATGATGATGATGATGATGATGATGATGATGATGATGATGATGATGATGATAATTATGATGATGATGATGATGATGATGATGATGATGATAATAATAATTATAATAATCATAATCATAATAATATTTATCCAGGGTGCCCACATCACCAAGGTGTTTTTCAGTGGGGCCCTGCAAATAAGGAAATAAAAATTACAAAAACATGTTTAAAATCCTTAAAAAGTTAAAAATTTAAAAACAGTTTAAAAACTTAGCTAAGACGAGGTCCTTGACAGTCTGTTTAAAAATTGCCAGGATACCAGGAGTTTGGTATGGGTTCACATTATTAAGATTCTACTTTGTAATCAGAAGAAAAATATGATAAGCCATATGGAGTCTTCACCATGAATTCAGAAGATAGTTTTAATTTTTTGTGCATTTACTCTGTTTCAGGAAGCATGATGAAAAGTGTTAGAAACTTGTTAAAACAAAGAGACCCCATGTTATTTGCATATCTGGTAATGTCCTAATGTGTTTTTTAATTTGTTGTAATTTACAAAGAAGTGTTAAAAAGATTACAAATTAAGAAATGTTTAAAAATAGGATACAAATATAATGTTTGTTTTCTTGTAAGGCATGGACAGTGATCAATTTTCATGTATTCCAGATTGGAACTTTTGAAAAACGAGTTTGCTATTATTCTACTTCAGCACTCCAATCCCTCGGTTGAATGGTAAAAAGAAATTGCCTTTATATCTTTTTACAGGAAGAACAGCAGATGAGGCCTCAGTTTTATAGTTTCAGATGGCTGACACTGCTGTTATCTCAGGAGTTTGCCTTGCCAGGTGTGTACTTAAACTGCTTTTGCTGGGTTATTCGTAGGTATGCATGCCTACCTTGACCCTTTAAACCCTAATATTAACATCTATATTCTCCCCACCATTCTCCTTATATTTCTTATGTTACTAGTTGAGAGAATTTGATCAAGAATCAAGACATTTCATCATTGGTGATCATTTCCTCTATTCTCATGACCTGTATGTTTGATTGAGTAGTAATACTGTAAGGAGAAATTAGATGCTTGTCACTATTGGGGCTTAAAGGGTTAAAAGGTTTCAAAATGTCACTAAATGTGACTGTGTCATTCGGTTTTGTAAAGAAAAGCTTGACTAGATATGCTACTTGATGTGGTTAATGGCCAGTCAGTTGCAGCTCTCTTTTTGCATTTTGCTCTGTTTGCCACTTGCAACATCTTCTTTCAGCTCTGGAAATTTGATTTTGCATTTTTTAAAGTTGTCCAGTTTTGACCTTGTCCCAGGGTTCGTACAGAGTCTTGAATTCTTGAAAAAGTCTTGAAATTTGCAAGCCAGTTTTCCAGACCTGCAAAAAGTCTGGAAAATAAAGATTAAGTCTGGAAAAAATGGTAAAAAGTCTGGCATTTTTTTTGTTTTGAAAACTGCAACAAATACTTAATTGCTGAGTGAAATTTTTTTTTCAGGCAGTCAAATCTTATTTAATTTTGTCTTTAGCAAAAACATTCAATCGCAGACTGAGAAGTCTCAGAACCCTCTCTCAGAATTCTCTTATGATAGATTTGACAAAGTCATCTTTGCACAAAGATATTTCAGCTGCTGACATTGGGTTTGTTGCCAACAAACTTCTTCACGATTTAAAGCGCAAAAAAAAGATTTCTGACAAAGATTTCTATTCAGTGAAAGCTGATACCAAGACAATTCTCATTGCTGTTGTCAAGAAGCTCTTGTTAAAAGCACCAAGCAGGTATGGACTGGTGAGGAACTTGGCATGGCTACACCCTCTGGAGATCTGTGTTAATCAAGACAGGTGTCTTTAGAATCTCAATCGGTGTCTTAAGATTGTTACTGATGCTCAGCAGGTTAATCTTTTCAAATGTGATATAATCATCAGGCAATATAAAGAGTTTGCCAATCCCGATTTTCAGTCCTTCATTGTTGGTGAGTCAAGCCTGGATGAGTTTCTCTTTATGACAGCATGGCCAACGCTAGTGAGTCGACTGATTTGTGGGATTTAACCAAAAAGCTTCTGCTTCTGTTGCATGGACAAGCATCAGTTGAACATGGATTGTCAATCAACAAGGAAATCTCTGTTGAAAATATGGCTGAACAAACTTTGATTGCCCAGAGAGTGATCAAAGACCATCTAATCAATGTTGGAGGGGTCACCAAAGTATTGTTGAGTAAAGAGCTCCTGGCCAGTGCAAGTTCTGCACGACAGAGATACCAAACATACCGAGATGAAGAGAAATAAAAGAAGGTGGAGCAAAGGAGAGGGCAGAAAAGGACAGCAGTCCTTGATGAACTGAATGATTTGAAAGTACAAAAGAAAAGGATGAAATCAAACATTGAGGCACTGTTAGAGTCAGCTGATGACCTTGCAGAAAAGGCAAACTTAACTGGGAAAGTTACTTTTATTTCCAAGTCAAATGCAATGAGGCGAAGTGCCAAGGAGAAAGAAGGAGAGCTGAAGTCCATAGAGGAAGAAATAAATAAGAAACTTGAAGCACTGAAGAATTAGTTCTGTATACCATGTGGAATGTTATTAAGAGATTAGGTGCAGGTGTTCATACACCTGTTATACTTTGTTTCTTACAAGGACCAAAATGGCAAAAGATCTGCTGCCTGCCATAATATTGGGTTGCTACTTTGTTTTGATTGTGGTACTCAAAGTTCTGAATAGGAAAAAACAGTGTGAACTGATTTTTCTAGGGTGTTAATGTTTATTAAGAAAATTTATTACACTGTATGATGAGATCATTTGCCTTGTAGTCTAAACAATTAATAGCATGGTTTCTGCAGGAAAATTGAGACAAATACTGGTAGTTATATTTCAAAATTCCTCAAATATCACCACTGCTCATGATTTTAGGGACAGTTTTGAATTATAACTGGTGGGTTGTTATCTCAAATATCCCTTAAAACCATGCTATTACCTATACTAGCCTTGAGTCTGGAAAAAGAAATTATTGTTTTGGAAAAAGTCTGGAAAAAGTCTTTTTGAATTTTGGATCCAAAAATCTGCATGAACCCTGTTGTCCTTTTAGAAGGACATGTGATGTTGTATTTCTTTTAAGTTGTTCAATTTTGACTGTTTTTTTACCAGTACAGCTTTAGAAAATGGATTCCCAGCAGTATTTAATCGTTTAATTTTAAGGCACATTTATAGGTAACAGAACTGCCTAAAATATGAGTTTCTGTACATGTATGTAGCTTGGCTAGAATGACATGATATATGTTCATAACAGTGCAGCCTAAAATAGCGTGATCGACTCAACAAGTATTATTTTGTTCATTTTATTTCAGATGTGATCAGAGTGTGGGATTCCCTGTTTGCTGATGAGAAGCGTTTTGATTTCCTCATTTACGTTTGCTGTGCAATGCACATGTAAGTGTAGTGTTATACTTCGTTATGTTGCTCTAGAGACAATTTTTTCTTTTTCATAAGCTCCAAATGCAATACAACAGATCTGTTTCTTATGGTTGCCAATACTACTTGGTTGGCAGGCAATTCTGGCATAAAAGGAATTTTAAGCTGCTGTTGTGACAAGTGTGAATGTGTCAATCTTCACCAACAAAATAAAATAAGTTGGCATCAGAAACTGTGTGATACAACTATTGGTTTTTAAGCTGTATGTAATGTGTTTACATTGAAGGGTGATTAGGGAACAACTTCTTGCTGGTGATTTTGCAACAACAATGAAACTTCTACAGGTAATTGTCTGTTTTTTGTATGCTGGTTTAAACCATCCTCTCATTAACTGACGTTTAATTTAATGATATACAGTGGAACCTCGATTTAACGAAGTGCCAAGGGACTTGGGAAATTGGTTCATTATATCCAGGGTTCATTATATCGAGGTTCTTTTCATTACATTACACTATTACTGGGCTGAAAAATATCGTTCGTTATACCGAGGACTTTGTTATATATAGGTTCATTAAATTGAGGTTACATTGTATAGCATTTTACCCCATACACAAGACCAGGGCCAGGTTGAATTTCCATCAGTGATTGCACATTGCTTTCTTTGTTTAACCCAAGGCGTTTCTGAGGTATGTGGTATTTTTTTTCTTTTTTGAAAGTGCTTGTATTTAGGAAAAAAAAGAGAGATGCCCTATTTTCCTTAAATAGTTACCATTGTACTTCTACATACCTATGTCCTTGATTAATCGCATCCCTTGTTCCCGGCCATTATTCAAGAAAATGGGCAAGTGTCCCACTTGCCCATTACATAAGCCTGAGAACAGAGCCCATTTAGTTTACCATATTTAGAAATCCTGGGCTCTAATTCTACAGCTAACATGACAGTGGCCAACTCGAAAGCTGTCGCTCCTTTGGCCTCTGTGCACATACTTCCTCAGATTGTGATTTTCTTTTACACTTCTTTATAGTAAATGGTCGTAAATGTGTTATAAAAATAATTGTTTATGTCAGTGCTGTAAACAGTGTGAAATAAAGTTGAACTTGAGTCACATCCGGTCGCCCCTGGCTACAAGGGGTGACTACTGGTCAGTGGTCTACCACTGCAGGTCTACAAGAAATTTGCTGGAAAATGGTACAGCTCCTGTAATTACCGTATTTTCTTGATTAAACACTGGGAGAGTTTATTTTAAATTAGACCTCGTAAACCTGGCGTTTATTCGGGGCCCAGTGTTTTATAAATAGGTGTATTTTCATCATTTTTGACTACTGTTAAGTGAACTAAATTTGCAGCAAAATATAGTCGATAAAATTCAAAACAAGGCAGGAAAACTGGGTGCTAAAAAGAGTGTTGTAGTGCATTACACCAACTCCCTTTAGCTGGAATGAGCGAAATAAACTGAAGATAATGTGCTGCAGTTGCTATAACTGACCTTTAATGACAAACAGTTACATAAAGGTTCAGTTTCCAATGAACACTTGGTCTCAAACAAAGGCAGGTACCTCGAATAAACACGGGGGGGGGGGGGGGGGGGACATTTATTTCAAGTTTGACTGTGTAAACCTGGCGTTAATTCGAGGCCTGGCGTTTAATCAAGACAATACGGTATAAATGATTTCTTTTATTTCGTTTCAGAATTATCCAGATATTGACATCCACACAATTCTTTCCAAGGCAATTGAACTCAAACGACCAAGAGTGGCTCCCCCCAATCCCCCTCCAACGCATCACCAACAAAAGGCTGGGTTCCAGTTTAAGAAGAGGTGATGACTGTTACACTTTGAACAAATTTATTCAGAGGACAGATAAGGAGGACGAAGAAACTGTTTACTTCGGTTCTTGAATGAAAACAATTCTCCCAAGGAGAATAAAAGAACGTGATTCAACCCTGTTAAGAAAAATCTGACTTGATGTTTAGGTGTATACCTTTAAACACCTTGTACAGCACATAAGACTGTACCACTAATCTCCTGTACAGGTGTTGTTTTGGTCATAGTGATACAACACTTTTTGTGTGATGACCCCAAAAATTGTCTGCAAAGGAGGCAACAATATCACTGGATTATAAGCGAAAAAGGCTGAAAATTTTGTTGAGTCGTGTTCTCATTATCGTAGTTCACATGCTATTGAATAACATTATTGCCTACTGTGTTACGCATTGTTGTACAAAGCGTTCTGACAGATCTTAATGAGGTGGTCCAAAGAAGCCCTTCATTTTGTTAACACTTCAGAGAAACAACCACTTCTAAATTTGTGGCGTCACCATATTTCAGAGCATTTTTAGTTACCTAGCAACCGCTAAGAGGAAAACTGCGGGTTCAGTTAATTTTACAGTTGCTTTGGTAATTGATTCTCCCCCAATTGAAGTGACTTCTCATTCTCTGTTTTTTAAAATCAAATGCTAGTAAAGGGAGAAATTACAAGAAGATAGCTTTTTTGGAGGTAATATTAGGTTTATTATGAAGATTATAGCATTTAGTCTCAGTTTATAATATAGACCTTTTCCAGGCTGGCCTTGATGTTTACGCATTTCAGATCATGTCACTGTTCTCTCCAGCTTTTTTCCGTTTGTTTCTCTTTATCACAGCAGGAGAAACCTTTACATGGAAATACTTCATTGAAGGATTCCAAGAGGCCATTTCTGAAATGCCTGAAGCCTCTTTTTCAAGATGAGGCCTGGTGCAGAGCCCTACGTACGAAGACGAGTTTCCATTCACATGCAAATAGATCTAACTGTTATACGATAGGTTGTGCACCTGGCCTCGCTCAGGCTAAAGGCAATTCGTTAATAGCATATTCTAAAGAGATCTGAAATGGGTAGGCATTGAGTCTGGTTAGAGGGTCTATTTTCCCTGGTTTAAAGTGCCACTGAAACGAAAATTCGTAAGTTTATTTCGGCCAAATTCTGTCGCAGAATATCGCGTTGTGTATATATTTACCCAGAAAACTGAACAAGAAACCGTCCATCCTAATATTTTTTAGCTCCAAAGTTGCGTAAAATGTGTCCGCCATTACTGAAAACGTGCTCCTGGGTGATTGCGCAATTTAATAGCTTGTGACGTTAGAGGCTCACCTCAGTCGCGTTTCCTTGTGTTTTGACTCAAGATGCCTTCCGTCGACTGCAAGACCTCCGAAGAGTATTTCTACGATTCGGAACAGTCTTTAGCTTCCGAAGCATCAGAGGATTCATTTCGTTCGGCAAATGAAGAATTTTTCTTACCGTACGATGTAAGAACTGATGTCAGGAGATTTCATCTTATAACAAGCTTGTAATCAAACTGTTCAAAGTTGTTTTTCTCGCCATGATGGCGGGAGTTCAAAATATTCGCAAAATAATGCTTACAGTGATTACAGTTCAGGCACAAGTTGCTCAAAAAGCGGATAACTGTCATCCAACATGAAGCATTGAGATTTTTGGCCATTCTTAGCATAGTATGGGAAAAATTCTTGAAGAGCCGTAATGCTGTAGTCATCTGGCAGTCAGCTGATGAAGCCTATCGTGTCAATCATAGTACAGTGGTCGCTTGCATAGAAACACAAGTGCTTGGGTTTCTAAATATTTTGAACAGTTTTTGTAGAATTCTTAACTTGAGCCGAAAAAAGTGAGATAAACCAAGACCTTTTTTTAAGAACTGGAGGCCTTGTGTGACCGGAATCTAAATATTTGTCGTGCAAATCAATGCCACAAGGAAAATTTTCTGCTGCTCAACAACAACATGCGGACCGCCGAAGAAACGAAGCTTTCACTTGCTTTATTCATTGCGTAAAAATAAAAACTTGATATCTAATCATTTTTCTTGGTAGTTCATTTACTAAGATTGCTATGACAGTTAAAAGAAATAACATTGTAAACCCCTTAGACAAATAGTGGCGTGTGATATTTTTTCCCAACCAACTTAAATTTCCACGCAAGACGATCCGAGCTGTTGAAGCCTTTAAGCTTATATATTTCGAACAATAATGTCAATCGACTCTTCACCGACAGGGAATAAGGAGAACAGTTTCTCCACATTCAGGATGGTATGCTATAAAATAAATGACCATGCTTCTAAGCGATTACTGCTTTGAAATTAACACACACGGAATTTAAAAAAAGCTATGCAATACAAACTATTGGCTTAATCGCGGCGGTCCTGCATTCGCCCAGGATGCATTTTATGAGTACTACGCCAAAGATCTTCGCGCTAGCAGACGGCAGAACTGAAAGGGTTTTCCACAAGAAAAATAAACTTTAAAATACGTTAAAAGAAAATAAGTTTTGCTCAATGGTGGATGCGTTGAAAAAGAAACAAACTATCACTTCAACTGCATTAAGATTAGGTACCTTTCGTCTCGTTTTTTCCGGATCTTTTTTTCCATAGAGTTTGAATGAACAATGGAATAATCGACCTCTGGGATCCTTCGACATGAACAGCCCTCTGGAAACACTCGACCGTGAAGTGATCAGAACAGCCGACAAAAATACCTCTCGGGTTGAAATTTGCACTGTGTGTGATTACAAAAATTATCCATTTTTCCATTGCGGGTCCGCTCGCAAGGCTTTGATGAAGCGAAATACCAACTCGGTGGTTGGATTTATTGTTGTAGCATTGTACAACACAAGTAATACCCTTTATAACTGCTGCAGCAACGAAAATTTCAAGGCCGTACAGCAAACAGTTGGCAGGAAATCTTCCCTCGACGACAGTTAAATTTCTCGCAGCAAGTAAACGTATGAAGGTATTAGGTTTGAGGTGAGCCTCTAACGTCACTTCCGCTAATTCGCAAGCCAGCTTCCGGAACAAGGGCCAGTAATGGCGGCCGTAGAATCTCGACAAAAACCGTCCGAAAAAAGGGACTTCCAGTCGTCGTAATGAGTTGAAATTTGGCATGGCGACTAACAACCACAGACTATTTTCGAAAATGCAAAAATATGGAATACCAAAATTCTGGTCCCAGTGGCACTTTAACCTGAAGGCCTATCAACGGCAGTATATTTGTACTGTTGTCAGAAAGAAGAAATTATATAGATATATGTTTGTTTAAAAATATATATACGTTTTGTAATCAAAGAAACTTTTACCAACTTTACCACATTAAAACAGGTGCTACACCATTTTTGGATTGTGTCCAGTGTCTTACTTGATGTAAATTTGCTGAACTGTTTCAGATTCACGGTATATTTTTGACATTATGCCAACATATATGAATCATTGCTGCATCATGCATGCTATAGAGAAAGAAAAACATCCAACTCAACCTCAATGTTTTGAGCATTCTTGATTCCCAAAAGGCCGCGGTGAGTTTGATCAGCGAAACGAATTGTAGCCTCAGAGGGATCAAGAATGGATTGGCACTTTTTTTTGTTTGAGTTTTTTGTTTTTCTTCTTTAAGGGACCTGAGAATGAATATCAGTCTTTCTCGTACTACCTGACACCAAATTGGTTTCAATGGAGAAATAAAAGATATTGTTCGTAGCACTTCGAGCTTACATTTCCTGACAAGAAAAACGGGGGAGGGGGGGGCTGAGCAAATGGCCGCCTAGCTGCACGTTTTGCCTCTACTGAAGTATTCATATCTGCCAAATTCAAGCACTGAAGAGTTCCGTAGTTTTTCGATTTTTAATTTGATTTTGTTTGGTTTAAGTCCAAACCAGCATCTGGAGTTGAGTCAGGCAGGCGAGAAAAGCTGTTTATATGGGAAGGAAAGTTTGTCCAGCTCCTCCTTCCTGGAGTCACCTTTCCAAGGAAGGTAGAGAGTTTCAGCGCCGACATGCGTGAGACACTGGAACGCAATGAAGTGCTAATGAACAGTGCGCAAAAAATGGCGATACATATCTGTTGGCTGATTCAGAGGTTCATGTAACGTGGTGGTCCAGAGGGGAAAGGGGGTGTAGTTGGGGGGGAGAGGGGAGGTTCGGAATGACAGAAAATGTCCGCTCTCTGCACCTTGTTTTGTTTGACGTAAAAGGGAGTGGCCCCACGCGTTCCTCCCCGGGATCCTCAACTTTGTATTAACATTTTATTGTATCAATTTCACTTTGAAAATCCAAGCAAGGGGATGATCAAAAGAGTTAAGGTTAGTTAAATGTCTATATTGTTTGTACTATTGTTTCTTAATTTTCATTTTCTTTTCATCTTTAATTGAAATCGCTGTGGAAAAGCTTCATTTCAGTAATGTCAGGGACTTATCAATTTTCGACACTACCCATAAAACAATATATATCTGATTGGAATGTGCCTGCACTCAAACTATTATTTTAAAAGACATCAACTCGACTCAAGGTTCCAAAAGCCTACACTCCCTCAACCTCCCATGCTTTTGACACACAAACCATCAGTCACCCACCAGCAGTTTGCCCTGTCCCCGGGCTACGTCACAGCATTCAACCTTGACCTCATTCTTCCCAGAGGTGTCACTGGAACAATTTAAAAAGGCATAGCTGCACTGGTACGTAAAGGTGAAAAAGACAAAAGACTAACAGTTGAGCCTTTCTGGCAAAAACTTCCCACCCACCCCCTCCTTTGACAGACAAACTACATGAAGTCACCCACCGGCAGTTAGCCCTGTCCCCGGGCTATGTGACAGCGTTAGGCTTGACGTCAAGCCCCCTCAAATTTTAGCGACCAAAGAGGCCTAATTGAAGGCGGGCAAAGTACGCCTTCAAGCAGAAACCTAGCGGGCACATGTTTTTCAACTTCAGGCAGATATGCACAGTCTCTTTTAAAAGGGTGGACGAGGTTCTTACGTTGTGAAGGCATTTCCATCAAACAGACACTGTCCTCCTTGACGGCATGAGGCTCCTTAGATCAATCCCTTATAACAGAAACGAAAACAGTTCAACCTTGAGCAACCATTGTGGAATCATGAAATAGACCATGGGTATTTTTTCAAGAGTCGTAGTACACGTTTCAAATGGCATACTTTTCAATTTATACACTTCGTGGCTTGATAAATAGTTAATACGATAACTTTAGAAAGGTACCGGAGTTACTCTTGATTCTACTCAGTGTCAGGTTATTTGAAGCGTACGGTTTTGATGCCCTCTGTTGTTAAGAATTTTTTTCATAAGCCACTGAACTAAAAAAAATACGAATGAAAGCCTGGGACACAATTTTCAGTATTAAACACACACTCTCCGTAATACAAGGTGTTGTAAAAGCGAATAGCCCAACTTGCCTAGCCATCTACTCGCTTCCACCAAATTCCAGTGTGACATCATCTCCAATGAGTACAAATGGTGCCCAGTACTTGACTGCGCTAAACTTCACAGATTCTCTCATGGAATTCATGGCTTGGTTCAGAGCTTCACTGGCACTCCTTCCCCTTACAAGTTGTTGGTAGAAACTTTTCATGAACTCCAGGCTGGCCTCGTCATCAATGGCCCACAATGCCACCAGAACAGAACGAGCACCAGCACCCAGAAATGCGCGTGCAATGCCAACCACACCCTCAGCTTTAATTTCCCCACGAGCACTATGACAACAGTTTAGCACAACCAGTTTTGCCCGCATCTCGACGTTCAAAACATCTTTCATTGTTAAAAGGAAGTCTTCCTTAATTGGTTTTTGGGATGAAATTGTTGAGTTGGGTGCCAAGGCAATTTCTCCCGTTTCCGCACTACCGTGAGCGGCAATGTGCACCAAAGCAACCGAGGGAAGACGTTTCAACACTTCATTCTTCGTTGCCTGCCTTCCAATGAGAGGCGACGTGGAAAGTGTTTGCCCAATCATCTCTACTTCCTCCCTGGCGCATGGCAACTGCTTCAGCTTTGTCACTCCTTGTACCCAAGGATCACCTACGAGAAGGGCACCTGTCTTAATGTGGTAGCCTGCTTCACAATCAGTGATCAATTTTAAACTAGTTAGGGATGGAAGCACTCGGATTCTGAAAGATTCACAAAGATACTTGGAATTTAAGTCCAAAAATGCAGCATAAGGAGCCAAACATAATGGACCCTCGGGGACGAATATAACTTCACTACCATGGAGCAAGTCCGTAATGGGGCCTAATATGACATCGTGTAAAGTTCGTAACGCATTTGAATCAAACGTTGAGGAATGAGATCCTCCCATGCGGTATCTCTCATCTGCCAGCTTCTTATCTCTGAGTGTCTCCAAAGACCGATCTTCGCATCTTATGTCCGCTCTTACACCAATTTCCTGCCGCGCAGTCTGCATTATAGACTGAAGAAAGGTGGTGACATTATTTTTCGAACTGTCATCTCTGACCTGTTTTCTTCTTAATTCAACATCTTTTCCCTTTTTACAAACCCAAAAAACGATTTCGTCTTCTTCGAGCCCCATGAAAATTGTATTTGACGAAAAGCAACTAACTATGTCACTTCTAGTTTCTTTTACTGCTGCTGACCCCGCATTGGCTGTTTGAAGCCCATACTTCAGTTCCATCAGATCTTTAAGAGCCTGTGCGCGTCCTTGCTCAGCAGAAATCAGTGCCTCGACAACCTTGCCTTGTTTCAACAACAAACGCCACAAGCTAGCATATGCAGTCTCGTACGTAGTGCGTAAGCTAATTTTCCACTCATCTTTAAACTGAAGATGATCCGTTATGTCGTTGAAGGTTGCAACACTCTGCTGATAATGAACAATAGCCTCGTGCACTGAGCCTATAGATTCCAAGCTAGAACCCAGGCGATAAAATGAATTCGCTAACGCAACTTTGTCTCCCAGTTCTTTGGCAATATTGAGATGTCGTTCATGATAGTCTATGGCTTTTTTAAAATCTTTACGACTGTAATAGGTGTTGCCAAGATTAGCATATGCAGTTCCTTCTGCAGCCCTGTCTCCAACTACTTTGGCAATTTTAAGATGACTTTCATGGTAGTCCATGGCTTTTTCGAAATCTCCAAGCCTGTATTGGACGTTTCCAAGATTAGCATACGCTCGTCCTTCTCTGGACCTGTCTCCTACCTCTTTGGCAATTCTTAGATCACTTTTATGGTAGTCTATGGCTTTTTTAAAATCACTCAGGCTTAAATAGGCGTTGCCAAGATTAGCATACTCTCGTAGTGCCCGGTTTCCCAATTCTTCAGCAATTTTGAGGTGCTTTTCATGGTGTTCTATGGCTTTTTTGAAATCTCCGAGGCTGTGATAGGCGTTGCCAAGATTACCATAAGCTCGTGCCTCTTCTGCCCTATCTCCCACTTCTTTGGCAATTTTGAGATCACGTTCATGGTAGTCGACGGCCTTTTTGAAATCTGAAAGTCTGTGAAAGGCGTTGCCAAGATTACCATACGCACGTCCCTCTCCTACCAGGTCTCCCACTTGTCTGGCAATTTTGAGATCACGATCATGGCAGTCTATGGCTTTTTTGAAATCTCCAAGACTGTGAAAGGCGTTACCAAGATTAGCAAATGCTCGTCCTTCTCCTACCCTATCGCCCATTTCTTTGGCAATTTTGAGATGCCGTTCATGGTAGTCTATGGCTTTTTTGCATTCCCCTAGACTGTGATAGGCGTTGCCAAGATTGGCATACGCGTACCCCTCTGCAGCCCTGTTTCCCACTTCTTTAGCAATTTTGAGTTGATTCTCATGGTAGCCTATGGCTTTCTTGAAATCTCCAAGACTATGACGGGCGTTGCCAAGGTTAGCATACGCGTGTCCCCGTCCTGCCCTATCTCCTACTTCTTTGGCAATCTTGAGGTCTTGTTCATGATAGTCTACGGCTTTCTCGAATTCTCCAAAGCTGTGATGAGCGTCGCCAAGATTGGCATAAGTGTGCCCCTGTCCCGCCCTGTCTCCCATTTCCTTAGCAATAATATGTTGAGATGACGTTCATGCTGGTCTATGGCTTTCTTGAAATCGCCAAGCCTGTAATGGGCGTCTCCCAGATTAGCATGTGTGCCCCCTTCTCCAGTACTGTATCCCAGTTCTTTGGTAATTTTGAGATAACGTTCGCGGTAATCTATGGCTTTTTTGAAATGTCCTAGACTATGATGGGCGATGCCAAGATTAGCACACGCCTATCCCTCTGATAGTCTGTCTCCCGCTTCTTTGGCTATTTTAAGATTACATTCATAATATTCTATGATTTTCTTGGAATCTGAGCACGTGCTTTCTTGTCCAGTCTTTTCTGTCTTTTTTGTTTACGAATGCTTGTTATGAATGCCTTCAAGTTTGCTTTCTGATTCAGCCTTCTCTCCCTCTTATCAGCAGGTGGTAGTGAAAATAAGTATCTGTCACAAAAATAAGTACTGTTTAAATGACAAATTCATTCACTTATTTATTGTGCACCAAAATGACCTGAAACAATCCGGAGAACTCAGAAAGCAACTTTTTAATCTTTTTGCTTGCATTTTCTCGTCGGGTGCCCATGAAACCGATTCAAACTGAAACAAAGTGAAACTAAGGGGCCGATTTCATGAGGCGGGCTGGCTCGGTTTGCTGGGATCTCTGCACGTCTGTGAAACACACTAAAAATCAACTTTGCGATTACATGGAAAAATCTCAGCCCGGCTAGCTGGGATCCCGGCATTGCGATGCCGGGATCTCGGCTAGCCGGGCTGAAAATTTACTATGTAATCGCGATTGCCGGGCCAACACTTCCCGTCACTAAATTTCGTTTCAAAGCAAAATGGCTCACCAGAAGATCAATATTTCTCTTTCCATATAACACATAAAGGTTTATCAGACCATAAAGCTACGTAAAACTGAAAATAATACACCAAAATAATGGATTAGCGAAAGTAAAAGCACTCGATTCATGCTCTTTGATGTAGCCATCTTTTCACACGACAGCTTCTAAATTTAGCCGTAGGCGGGCTGGCCCGCCTCATGTAATACCGGGCTGAGCAGTCATCTCGGTAAACCTAGCCAGCCCTGCTACCGAGCCAGCCCGGCTCATGTGATCGGCCCCTAAGGTAAGCCAATTTTGTTTTGCTACATGGTTGCACTTTAGAAGTACAGCCTTCGGGTTCCCCGTCGCCTAGACGATGTTAATTCCGAGGTTCTTATATGCGGCTTTTTTACTCTATTCACCAGTACTAAGCGTTTTTTCCGAGGAAGACTTATTTATTCATTTGCTGTCAAAAATCGAAGTTATTATCCTATTACTCTAGTCTTTTAAGGGCATAATAACAGTTCAAATATTGAGCTAATTCATTAGTTCATTAATTTTATTTCCGTATTAAATACCTACCTCAAAATTCAGAGAAATTGCTTGATTTGGCAGGTCACAAACATCCAAAGGTCAGATTACAGATATGGAACTTTTCCTTTTTTGAAATAAAAGGAACATCTTCAATCTGACCTGAACGATGACGACTATCAACTACGTTTTGATCATGGAAATGAAGTAGCACTAATTATAAATTTAGGGGGTTCACCTAGCCCGCGAGAGCATCCGGTTTTTTCACTGGGAAACCGAAAGCCGAAAAAATCGGAAGTTCTCGTGGGCTTAAGTTCCCCTTTTCCCACAGGTAACCAAAGCGTAATATGAGAGTTTGTATGGAGCTGAAATTCGATCGAAAATAATCGGCGGTTTTCCGCCGAAAATACATTAAAATCAAAAGAAAGTTTAAAAAACCTTACCTGTTGTGTGTTTGCTGTATTTTTATCGCTTTTCCGAGCTTCCGGAGGCCGTTTTGGGCGATTTTCTGCTTAACGGTCGACGCGACGGCATGTCACGTACTAAAGACAGCTAAAGGTAGGAAAACGGGAATTCAAATTTGCCAACCGACGTTCGAGGTCCTGATCAAAATACCCGCTAAAAATCGATTCAATCTTAAGTCAGAGCTTTAAAACCACAACACATTTCAAAGAGGATGAATCTCCTACCTTTATATGTGATTCAATCGTCAATTAGTTTATCTCTCGAAGTACAGCCCTGCATTAAAAATGAACTAACTTTTCGAAATCGCCGCCATCACGGGCTTGTAAGGAAAAGAGGGTCAAAACTAACGGTCAAGCCTGGGACAAAGCGCCAAATTTCGCTCCACCGGGGGACGACATGAGTGACTTCTATGTCGCCAAATGCCAAACTCACCCCCTCTCCGGTAAATCAAGTGTTGTACCTCTCAAATTTCGGCGGGAAATCGTGCGCGGGTCGCATTCAGGTATAAAACTTGACTTACCAGAGAGAGGGTGAGTTTGGCATTTGCCGACATAGAAGTCACTCAAGTCGTCCCCCGGTGGAGCGAAATTTGGCGCTTTGTCCCAGGCTTGACCGTTAGTTTTGACCCTCTTTTCCTTACAAGCCCGTGATGGCGGCGATTTCGAAAAGTTAGTTCATTTTTAATGCAGGGCTGTACTTCGAGAGATAAACTAATTGACGATTGAATCACATAGAAAGGTAGGAGATTCATCCTCTTTGAAATGTGTTGTGGTTTTAAAGCTCTGACTTAAGATTGAATCGATTTTTAGCGGGTATTTTGATCAGGACCTCGAACGTCGGTTGGCAAATTTGAATTCCCGTTTTCCTACCTTTAGCTGTCTTTAGTACGTGACATGCCGTCGCGTCGACCGTTAAGCAGAAAATCGCCCAAAACGGCCTCCGGAAGCTCGGAAAAGCGATAAAAACACAGCAAACACACAACAGGTAAGGTGTTTTAAACTTTCTTTTGATTTTAATGTATTTTCGGCGGAAAACCGCCGATTATTTTCGATCGAATTTCAGCTCCATACAAACTCTCATATTACGCTTTGGTTACCTGTGCTTTTCCTTGAACACGTATCCTCACTTATACTCCTTGTAATCTTACAAAACGTGCTTAGATTTTAACACTTGATTTGATAGCAAATGAGCATTGAGGACAAACATTTCTATTTCTCTTGACATGCTTTATTATCAACTCCCATTATACTTACGTAATGACAGAACATTTTCATATAAAACATAGCAGAGTTAGTTACTCTGTATAAAACCAGCCGTTACACTCCGTAATCTAAGCTAATGAATTTAAAAATAAAGCTGGTTGACGTTACAGGTATGTATATGCCTCGTTATACCGTTATATTGTGTCCTTCTTCTAAAAAATATTGAACCTTGCAGGGGACAAAATCAGTGTTCTATACGTGTCCGACATCAGAATTTCTTCTTGCATTGATTAATATGCCTTTTGTTTTTTTGTTAGCACCTTGGTATCATATTTGCATTTTAGCAATTTTTAAGAGCAATATTTGGTTACGGTTCGCTTGTCTCTACAGGCAAGCTGAACTGAGCCCAACACTAATTTCGTCCAGCATAATTAGGCCGCGAGACGTGCCTAGGCACATCGCTGCCGTCTCATAAAATGTAAGGCACATTCCTGAATTGTCGGAAGTCAGAAGACTTAGTCTCCGCACGGGCTCTAAACAATCAGGCTCGTTATAATGACGTGGATTTTACGAGATTGAACACTCATGTCCAATACACCCAAACTGAGTCGAATCGTCTTAAAACAAAGACGATTCGAGTCAGCTCGAGGATCAAAGACTTCCGACTCACCGGAAGTCCGTTTAGCGGAACTCGACTTACCGGAAGTCAGGTCGCGAATAAATGCGCAAGGAGGTGAAAAATTTTGACGAATCGACTCTAATCGACTCGATTCGAGTCGATTCGTATCCCCAAAAGTCGATTCGACCCAACGGAAATCAGGTCGTAAAGTCCTTCAAGTATGTGCGCGTGACACAATAAGACATAACAAGGAACGCATAACATGGACCTTTCTCGTTCTTAAAGCGTCACTGATGCAACACTAAACTGGAACATTGTAATGAACCTTCTTCCTCGCTTGTGTTGTCGATCTGAAGGATTTGCACACGGAACGACAAGAAGATAACATGAACCTTCCTCGTTCTTAAAGCGTGATGCGACACTAAACAGGAAAATTGCAATGAACCTTCTCCCTCGCTTGTGTTGTCGATCTGAAGGATTTGCACACGGAACAACAAGAAGATAACATGAGCCTTCCTCGTTCTTAAAGCGAGTCGATTCGACCCCTTTTCCTACCCTCCCTGTTCGCCTTCTTGTGTGAATTTTTTTCTAAGTGTCTCGCAAATCGACTATCCAGTTAGTCGAATCGACTACACAACGGACGATTCGAGTCGAATCGAGTCCAATCGAGTCGATTCGACCACTTTTTCTACCCTCCCTGTTCGCCTTCTTGTGTGATTTTTTTCTAAGTGTCTTGCAAATCGACTTTCCAGTTAGACGAATCGACTACACAACGGACGATTGGAGTCGAATCGACTCGAATCGAGTCGATTCGACCACTTTTCCTACCCTCCCTGTTCGCCTTTTTGTGTGATTTTTTCTAAGTGTCTTGCAAATCGACTATCCAGTTAGTCGAATCGACTACTACACGGACGATTCGAGTCGAATCGACTCGAATCGAGTCGATTCGACCACACACCGACTACACAGCGGACGATTCTAAGTGTCTCGCAAATCGACTTTCCAGTTAGTCGAACCGACTACACAACGGACGATTGGAGTCGAATCGACTCGAATCGAGTCGTTCGACCACTTTTTCTACCCTCCCTGTTCGCCTTCTTGTGTGATTTTTTCTAAGTGTCTTGCAAATCGACTTTCCAGTTAGTCGAATCGACTACACAACGGACGATGCGAGTCGAATCGACTCCAATCGAGTCGATTCGACCACTTTTTCTACCCTCCCTGTTCGCCTTCTTGTGTGATTTTTTCTAAGTGTCTTGCAAATCGACTTTCCAGTTAGACGAATCGACTACACAACGGACGATTGGAGTCGAATCGACTCGAATCGAGTCGATTCGACCACTTTTCCTACCCTCCCTGTTCGCCTTTTTGTGTGATTTTTTCTAAGTGTCTTGCAAATCGACTATCCAGTTAGTCGAATCGACTACACAATGGACGATTCGAGTCGAAACAAGACGAGTCGTCACTACCTTAGACGAATCGAGTCAGTTTGGGTGTATTGGACAACCCTCAGATTGAAAGCTAATGTTTCAAATACCGGACGATTTGTTGGTGACATGACCATTCTTGCATGTGAAGCGTAATTTTGTTGTTTTGAGTTTCGTGGCGTATTGAAGTTGAGCAAAGGTAAGTGTTGAAATGTTTATTTTGCTGTTTTTGAAGATCGTGTCTAAAAGTACACATGAGTGACCACGAGTGACCACGAATGACCACGAGTAGACGACGGGTGTCCACGAGTGAGAATGCATCAGAATATTTTGCTGATGTCATGATGTCATCATCATTACATCATTTTATCAAATAATCACTATTTCACAGCAAACTGACTGTTTCTTGAGACCTTAATACCTGGATTCGACATTTCCGCCATTTCTGACTGAATGGGGGAGGGGCTAGGGGACGGACAGAGAGGGGGGATGGGGGGTACAAACTTCCCGCCACCCGCACTCTTTGATCTCAGTTCCCGCCACTTTTCTAATCTTTTTCTTCCCGCCCTTTTTTCCGCCTCCCATACACCTCCCTCCCCCTTTTCTACCCGGAGTCCCATTAACTCACTTGCGTGTGTCGTCGTCCTTTTCCCTCGAAAATGATATTTATAGCGATTTCAAAGGGTTTTGAGTTCGCTGTCAGTCCGGGCCATAACCAGAACTGGTTATATGGTGACGTCATCAGAAAAGTCAATATGGCCGCCAACGCTGGGCACACTATATTTAGTCATTTCTGAGCTCTTTTCTCGGTCGTAAACGACCCTTTTCCCAAAAGGCCTTGCACACAATAGCACTAAATAATGAAGATGCAGTTGAGTGGGGAACTAATGGCGTCGTGTAACGTATTGAGGATTTTCAGCACGAGAACCGTCGCGAGGTTCGCTAAGTGTTATTCGATTACATAGCGAGTGGGCATCAGATAAGTGGAAAAACAAGGTACGTAGCATTTTTTTCGTCTTTCCAAAAAATTATCACGAATATCTTTATAAAATTTGCCGTTAATTGATGGTATTTTTGTATGGTAACGCGGCTGCATTGTCGGTAACACGACTTTCGAAGTAGCAGTGGAGTTTCGGCTAGTCTGTTGGCCGATCGAAGGCTGCTGTGACTCGAATTTCATGCTGTGTTCATTTTTCCCGTATAGTCAAGGAAAAGCACCGTGATTGTAGATTGTGTGGGAGTAAAAAACTACAAAACTAAAAAAAACATGGGAGATGAGACCCTGCAAGCTGTAGGCCGCATCAGAAACGGTTCTCTACTGTCGTGAGAAATTAGGATTATAAAAGCTGTGTGCAGCATGCAGAACAAAATGTTATCATATTCTGGCAGTAGAAATTTAAATGGGCTTTTAGATGCTCATTTCATCATGTATGTCAAATGTGCTTTTTGGAAAATATTTGTGGTGCTTTCTTGCAGAAGCAGCTGCAAGATGTTTTTATTCACGACCTAAATTTTTTTCTTCCAGATAAATTTTGACATATTTTGTTTACTCGGTCAGCTCTCACTTCTGGCACTGCTGTAAACTGGTGTTGTTTTTTTGTTTGATGCTGATGTGATTTGAAGACTTGCATCATTTTGTTTTCTACTGTCTATTTAAATTAATTTACTAATTTGCTTTTACCATCATAAAACAATTAAGACTAAGAAAAAAAGTATTTGCAACAACATGCTCTGGGAGAGGTTACTTCAGATTTAACAACAAGAGTTGCTTTTTTCCAGGTTATACAGAGCTGCTTACCCCGAAGGACTGGCACAATTGGAGTGTTTTGATGGAAGATGTTTGCATAAATAATAAATTATTGTCAAAAGAAACATTGTTAGTAAAGCCTTTTCATTGTTTTTGTGCAACTATAATAACCGTGTGGGGTTGCCAGGCTGGGAATTGAAAATGCAGAGCACTGGGGAGTCAAAGGAAATGTTGGCATCCCTAGAAGGGGATGATACCTATACTGCCCCCAAAACTACAGCATGAAATGTAAGCATTCCTAAGTTTAGCCCTCAACCTTCCCACTGCTCTGCATACCCTGCCTAATAGACAAGCTAGGGAAGCGGATGGGTCTTCTCCCCGGGGAGATTAGAATAACATTTTCTTACACGATGATAGTAGTGACATTCCTTAGACTTTTCACCTGTGGCATAACTCCAGTGAGTCAAGAATAATATTGCTCTCCAGATTTTTTTTAATTGTAATCCTAGAGGAGACCAATCTGGACATGACAGAAGTTGACTGCTTTAAGATCCCATTATGAAACCTCTACACCACGCTCACAACAATGATGGAAATATTTTTATTTCTTCAGTTGCAACCCTAAGTAATACCATGATGTATTACTAGTATGACTAGTATGTATTATTATGTAGTATGTATTATTAGTATTCCATCCTCTCTACTCAAAAGTGGTATCCAAATCGGCAGTTTACAACCCCTCTCTCCTTCCATATGAGATTACGCCCTGGGTGGTTTGAACACTTTAACAGTGAAGTCGAGTGATCATGAGGTGGAAAAATTTTCCTTGAATGAAGTTGAATTATTCCCTGCAATTGTATCAGTGCTTATTGCTGTTTTAATAAGTGTTTGTAAGTCATATCTTGTCACAATATCATAACTTTTATTAGCAATGCATAGCTTATCACAACTTAAAATGTGCTTCCTGTAAAGATATTGGGAGAATAAGATCGTCAATCAAGATTGAACAGTTTGCTTACACTTCTGATCAGTGTAGGTTGCTTACTACTTGGATAATGTCATCAGCAATGAAAGTGATCTGGCTAGCCATCTGAACTGGTTCTATATTAAAGAGATCCTCTTTATTGAGTTGTGGAGCCAACTCAGGGGCTTGTTTCAGTTGGTTTTTGCATTCACACTAACTATTCAAACTAGTACCCTCTCTAATAAGTGCTCTGGGTTGGATGGGACTATTGCATTGCCCTATCTCAAATAAGTGTTATGTCTTGTTTATGTGCTCACTGCAGGGCCAAAATCCTTGTATCCTTACTGGTACAGTAAAACATGTACCTTGGCCATTAGTTCCTATCCTGTAGAATTTTCAGTTGGTTGAGTTTATTTGATGTGAAAGAATATAATATATCTGCTTTAACCCTGTATGCACAAAAATAAAAAGCAATCAGTTTTAACATCAGCCTCTGAGGCCTCAACAGTGAAAGACACCTTTACCATCTAAGGATGGCCACTGGAATTTTAAATTTCATTGATAGTGGATTAATTAGCAGCTAACAATTACAGAGACAGTTTTCAGCACTGGATCAGTTTATTTGTGACCACTGAATTTTTCTACACAAGCAATTCTGGGTTATCCTGGGTTATCCTGAACATTTTATACAAGCACACCTGAAACACTTATACAGGCATGGCAGAACATTTTCAGTGCCAAATCTGACTGTCTTCGTTGTTTATAAAATTGCACGGAATCCTCCCGTCGTATATAGCCGGGATATAGGTAAGCTTATGCCTGCTAAGTAAAACAGCTACCGATAAGCAAAACAGAGCTACCGAGAAAGATTATGAATGGTACCGTCCGCCTTCAGTTTAGTAAGGCGCAAGTCTCACAACAATCCGAACCACACAGCTTCGACTATGCTAATTCTCTGATGAATGAGTACTTTAATTTAGAGACAACAAATACCGCGCGTTCTGCTTTTATAAACTCGAGTAGCAAATTGTTCTCGGCACAATAGGGGCAGAAGCGTCTTCGTTGATGGTATAATTATATACCAGCCGTAAACAAGTTTTCAGGACGCTTCGGCTGTCCTAGCTAATACTTGGCGAATAAGACCTCATCCGAATGAAGAAAATTGTCCATAATTACGGTTGATCCCTATCTTCAACAAGACCTGCGAGCTGAAATCGAACGCTTTCGATCTGTTTTTCGCTGTACTCTCTCTTGGAACTTAGTCCTTTCGCGGTCAAGGTAATGTTTTGGTCATGTGTGAACCAATCAGATTACAAGAAATTTTATATCCAGTTCTGGTTATGGCCCGGACTGGCTGTGGAGTGCGACACTCCACGGCGAACTCAAAATGGCATGATTTCCCACCTTGATCACAAATTTTGTCCCGCATCCCACCAAATCTATGTCCCTCAAGAGTGGCATGCATGGTTACGTAGCTAGACTGCGAGTAGTCTTTAATTTTGGCGATCATGATTGTGGGGCGGGCGAAATACACATTTTGCGCGCGCGTGTGTATTTCGCCCGCCCCACAATCGCGATTGCCAAAATTAGAGACTACTCGCAGTCTATTACGTAGCGGAAGCCTGATGCAAACACGAGAGTGTTGGGAGAATTCTAAGGTTTATGCGAGCTTGATCGAACACACACTCTTAGACATTTGTTACTGAAAAGCATATCTCTTAACAACAAAAAAGGTTAATACATGCATAATGTGTACAGTGTACTGGGAGGGTTCTGTAATTTAAAGGGTTCATGGATCCAAGGGAACTATCTTAACTTCTCCCCACCCCCCCCCCCCTTAAAAAATAGCAAAACAAAATAATGAAACTACACACACAAAGAGGGCAATTTCTACTTGACATTTCTGCCATACTTCATGGAATCAGAATGGGTGTATGTTTCAATGAAAATGGCACGTCAAAATGTACTTCTGGAGCAAATTGGATATGCATCTAACTGTTGAGAGTGACCCAAGGGAGTTATTGTCATATGAGACCAGTATGCAAAGGGAGCTCAGACCAGTATAACTGGACAGGTATGGCTAAGTTTACTTGAGACCAGCATCATGAAAGTATAAGTGATCACATAAATCCAGTAAGAACTCAGTACACTAGCTCTCAACTGCCACAGCATGTTTCCACAAAATTGGTATGAACCAAAATCGTCAAGCAAATTGCTGAACAGAAAGACAAAAATCTCAGCTGGTCTAATATTGTGTAGGCAATTACTCAAACCAGTGCATGTAGTCAGTAGCGATAGATTATTACAAAGACAAAGCTGAAGTCACACTAGTCTGAGTTTGCACGCGTATCATACAATGTCCACCCTTATTTATCACAGTCGTCATCGACCCATCATCCTCATAGCACCTTCAGGTGGAGTAAAAGACCACAAATGAGCACCATACTCAAAAATTCTTATTTATTTGCTTTGAGACGCTCCCTCATAATAGGCTTGAAATTTACAACAATAAAAGCACTGC
Organism: Siderastrea siderea; assembly: GCA_964030785.1. Classification (NCBI taxonomy): domain Eukaryota; kingdom Metazoa; phylum Cnidaria; class Anthozoa; order Scleractinia; family Rhizangiidae; genus Siderastrea; species Siderastrea siderea. Next base: position 15,300,239 of record OZ034966.1, read on the forward strand.
ACTTCCATTTGAAAATCATTTGCAGCTGCTGATTATGATAAATAAAACACGTACGCTCTTTAGAAATTACTATTGATGTCTCAGCCTCGTACATTAGGCATGTTGTAATATTTCAAGCAAATTTTGGGTATGCTTATCTTCAATGTATAAAACACTTCCTGCTAACTAATAAGTTTATATCAGTGTTCTCTCTGCAAAAGTCCTCATTCGAAAGAGTCGAACAACTGAGTCTATCTTTCTCTTGGCGCGAAAACCTATGAAAAGAAGTACACCGTAAAACTTGAGCTTGTCTGGCATCGGTTTCAGTGAAATAATTGAAGTACATACAACGACGCTCTGAACAAAAGAAGTTAAGTCAAGGCTGCGTCAATCTCTCGTTAATAACACATAAAAGTACTGACCATTCAATTCTGGAAGCTTCTCCTTCAAGCCAGTAGAGCCGAAAGTTAGTCAATCCCAACAATTCAATTCGCCATCTTGCTTCGCGCAAGATCGTTGTTGTCGTTGTTTAGGCTTTATCCACGGAGGACAACCCCAAAAACTGCACAACTTGGAAATCGCTTCGAGCTGAATCTTAGCGTTTTCCTCAGTCGTCGGTAGCTTTCATTGTATATCACTATTAGCAAGGAAAATGTAAGTTTCCCGTGGCGGGTGGGTGGTTCAAGCCCACCCCCTTAAATTTGGTTCAAGCCCACCCCCCCCCCCCCTCTCATTTACATGCTCAGTAGGTTGTCTTCCAAAAAAGGAAGGACCGAGAGTAGGCAGAGTATCGTAGCAAACAATCTTTGTCAATTTTTACCTTTCACTTATACCTGGACAAGAAAAGGTAAAACAGGTCTAAAACAGAATAACACAAACGAAACACTTGTTACGTCATTTAAAGTGGCGATATTTTTAGATGGTATCGAGACAATCGACCATAAAAACGTCTTTACTTGTCTTTTATCCATTGTATAAAGGTATGTGAGGTTTTCATCATGAAAGTAGAAAACTATTTAAAAAACTTAAGCGGGATCGGGATTTCGACGCAAAGAAGGGCGGGATGGCGGGATTAACAGGACAAAATAGGCGGGATGGCGGGATCTGAGAACCCTATTGTGGACCCTCTGCATTCTTATGATAATACAGCACTGTGAATGTAACTCACTTACACTTAAGATCATAAGATCGGGAAATGACTCTCAAATACGTGATCTGTTCGTTGTACTAAATTAAAATCAAATTGCTGTAGTGTTAGTTTTAGTGGTTAAATCCGATTACACGACAAGAGGAGCTAATGGGATATTTCAATGGACATCCGTGGTGAGTTGCAAGAACCAGAATTCGAGTTATCGGGGTAAATTTTGATCAAGGGAAACCAAATTTAGTTCGAATTAGCGGGGAATTCGAGTTATCCGAGTTCGAGTTAACCGAGTAAAAGTGACTGAAAAGTGGGGTGAAATCCAAGGAAATGGGACTCAGTTCGAGTTAGCGGGGGAGTTCGAGTTATCCGAGTTCGAGTTAACGGGTTCTACTGTAAATGAAGCCTATGTGCTTCGTTTTTCAGTGCTTAGGTTTGCACTACAAATCTGGCCTCAAAGGGCCAAATTAACTCAGATCCTGTTTCTGTACAGTAACAGTCACAACACTAATCTGAAAGTTCAAATTTGTGCGCTGCCTTTTCGCACGATATAAACAGCCTGTTCGAACGCCGGGTGATATATCGAGATCTACAGTATAGCCTACTATGCGCCCTTGAGTTATTACAGAATGGGTATTGCAATATTTTCAAAGGACGTTGTTTTAAACACTGTTTTATTTGTTTATTTAATTTGGTATTTGTACTAACAACTGAACGACCGTAGCCGCTGGTCACATATTTTTGACTTGGATCCTTGAAAATCACGTGACATGACCCGTAGAAAAATCATGTCATGAAAACTATTTTACCGCCCACTCATCATTATAACCCCATGCTGGCTGGATGAGTAGCCTCTGGCTACATGCTGGTTATTTGTGCTCGAACAAATTGGATACCAGTTGTTTCGTTAGTTTAGCATAACATAATAATACAATCCATGTTTAACCGCTAATTTGTTGTTATTTTTTTGATAAACAGTAACTTCGAACTCGCTCCTGCCCTCATAGCTTCCAAAAGATTGTTTCAGTAGCTTTCTTTCATTCAACTTGAGCCGTTTGAAGCTCATTCCTCGTTATATCCACCGCGCGTGATTCTTACCAATCACATGTTCAGAGTTGTGTTAGCCGTGTGATCCTTGACCGCGTTCTCCACAGCATTTCTTTCCGAGTCCGCAATGAGGAGGACATATGACTGATCTATCTCCTTCTTTGCTCGTGCAGTGTCGTGGTAGTCCAAATCGTTGTTCTCGTTTAACTTGCGTTTGACAACAAATGTAGCACACAGGGCAAAAAGCAAGATTAACGCTACAACAAGCCCTCTCTCGAAGCTGGAAGTCGACGCCATCGTTCCAAACAAGGCTATTTTTCACTGAATGCACGCAAATATCTCTCTTTGCACTGATTTGCCGTCGCTGTTTGGTGATTTTAGGTTCGATACCTGTCGGCTAAGTAGTATAGCTTATTCTCTCTGGCTTTAGGTTTATTATTGCTCATCACTCTACAGCTGTCAGTGTTTGTTCCCATCAAGACCAACTGTTTAAACTGTATCCATAATTTATGTAAAAACAAATTACAGTTTGTTGCGTTATCGGTTGCTTTTCGTAGAGGCGTTCTCTTAATTTCACGCGCGGTGAATTTGACCGATAAACAAAAACATTCTAAAATTGTTACAGTTTTAGTTTCAGTGGTTTTCAGGGAGTGAGACATGAAGTCTTTTCTCTCTGTCGTTTGATTACCGTATATGAAGTGGCATAGTAAGAGGCAAAGCTTATTTAGTCATTAGTCAGGTGACATTATAATATGTGTCGTTAAAAAGCAAACAAACAAATAAATAAGGTGAATCTCTCTTTTCTAGTTCACTGACTCCGTTTTTTAATGCTTGGCCAATCGTAAACGCAAGCAAACGAAGCGAGAAAAAATAACTTTTTGCCAAACAAATATTTTTACTGGTGACCAAAGTCAAACAGTCTCCAGAAATAATGATTGTTATTAAAGCTGTGGAAAATAAAAAAGACACTCTGTTAGATGTTTTCAGCCGAAGCCCTAAAGTTACATTTAGCGTGTCATCAGCCCAGAGCGCTTAGACTGAGCCAACTTTGGTCCAAAAAGGTTCATATTCGGAGACATTCCGTTACTTTTTGATCACCGGAACGTTCACCAGTACAGGCGTGGCTTGTGTCAATATTAAATAAAGCTAAAATCCTGCTAGAGCAATAATTTCATTCAGGGTTGAACACAAAAAAGAGCACTGAGCGATTAGTATATAGCTAAAGCGGATTTGTTTCCTAGGTCTGGACGGGTCTGTCGCTTTAACTAATTACGGAATTGGTTAATGCTATCAAAAACTAACTTGTGGAAATCAAACAAAATGCTCCATGTGTTTTATGTTGGAAGGTTTTTCCCATTACGCCTGTAATTTTTAAGGATCCCTGCCAAAGTGGCTTGAAAATTGTGTTCAGTGTTGGAGCTTGTCGCGTGCGAATAGACGTGCTATACACAGTAATTTTCAAAGAGTTATTTTAACTCCTCTAGTAGAGTTAAACTAACTCCTTAAGGTGGAGTTATTTTTTTGGGAGTTATTTTAACTCCAAAAGGAGTTATTTTAACTCCGAAAAGGAGTTACTGTATTCTTTAGAGGAGTTAAGTTAACCCCTAAATTGGAGTTACGCTGGTGGGAGTTATTATGACTCCAACCTGGAGTTAAATTGTACTCCTCTGGAGTTAAATTTAACTCTTTTTTTGGAGTTAAATTTGAGTTTAACTCTGCAAGGAGAGTTAAAATAGCTCCTTTTTCGGGGTCACTTTGGAGGAGTTAGTTCAACTCCCCTTAGGGAGTAATTTTGGAGTGATTTTAACTCTCTAACAAGGGTTAAAATAACTATCTTTTGGGAGTTATTTTCGTGGACTTATTTAACTCCTTTTAGAGAGTAATTCTGGAGTGACTTTGACGGAGTCGTTTTGGAGGAGTTGGGACAACTCCCTATCAGAGTCATTACTTTATTATTGTATTTTTTACTCTGCTACAAGAGGTACATCTTATTTTGGGGGGCTAGGGTTGAAGGCGGAGTGCAGGAACTCGCGTATCACTTCTATGACAAACTTTGATCTCAATTTAATTATGAACGCATTTTTAGGAAATAAAGCAAAAGATATTGTGGTAATTCATCCACGTGAAATCAAAAGTTTGGTAAGTTCCTGTCTAAATGGCGTGAATTATAACATTTCAATTCAAGAGCCCGAAATCAACGCGCCTGCATTCACTGGTCAGCAGTTGTCAATATTGAGTCATGTGATCTTTGTAACATTAGACATTAGAGCAGGCGCCATTTTGAAAGTGACGGTTGCTCGAAGGAAGCAAGATTCATTTAGCTAGCATTTGTTCGTAGTTTGAGGAAGAAAAGCATCTCTCAAGTTAAAACAAAGGTGGACGATTGCATCTTTTGTATTGGATTACGTGCCAAGAACTGTTTTGGAGCCTTGCATGTGGATTTTTGGATCGAAGTGAACAAATGAAATCGACGTTGTGAACATATTATCAACAGTGGATCAACGACTGTTTTGGCGGGTTGTTGAATTCGCAAAAGGACAAACGTAAGAAATATGGACGTTTTGCCGGTAAGCTTAAGCTTGGAACTTCAATTTACTTTCAGCCTAAAGGCTTCCCTTCCAGTTTGTCATTCAAAGGAGATGTTACTAGCTAGGAAGCTTAAGGTGAATACAAACGGTTAGCTGTAAAGCTGTATGCCTGCATCTTCGTGTTCAGTTCTTTTGGCACTGTTTAGTTGCAATAATTATTAGCAATATAAAGTCTGGGGATTGCCATTGAAAACTGTAGCACTTAAATGCACAGAGTTCAAGAATTCTTTAGTGGAAATATTCTTGTTTGAAAGATATCATTGGAAGGTAAACAATCTTAAATGACCTCCATGTTTTAGCCTTTTTTTACTCGATGAAAACTAATTTACATTGCAAGAAAACGTGAATGATATCATTGTGTTTTTGTAACAATGTTTTTTAGGCTGTTGGAAACTATGTTGTTGTTGACCACATGAAAGGGCCTGCTTCTCTGCAGATGTCAAGCATTTGAGAAAATGGATGATACCATGTTTGACTAAAATTCATTCAATTTATTTTTTATTTGGCTGTGGTGGACATTTAGGAATTGCATTCATGCGTGTAGGTGCAAGTTCAAGAAGCCAACTTTGACTTTTGGTGGATGTAAATTCACAAAAGCTGTGTTGGTAATATGATGAACAATTTTACCAGTCCTTATACTTTAAGGCCCACCTTTACCCAAATGGCCTTACGACCGTTTGTTATTGTTTTCAAATGGCTTTATTGTCCTTCTCGTGATCTTATTGGTTGGCAGAATATTTCTGCGAGCGAGAAAATCGTCACATATGTGTAAAACAAATTGAAACAGCGAACTTGTAGTGATTTGCACCAATCTACATGAATGACCTCAATCTACAAGTCTTTTGGCTTCCATGGAATGCATTTACTCCCCAAAATGTTGGAATTATGTGTAGTTCGCCACATGAAAGTTTCAATGAAATAGAAAGCGAGTACTTAGTTTATGTTTGCATTTCTAAGTGCCAGCAAGTGACTTACATTTACTTTGACATTCGATTGTTTTTGTTTGCAAATTGCAATCTTATTGTCTTATAAAGTAACAGTGATTTTGAAGGTCTTTCCAAGTCATTATAGAGGATGGTCTGAAGGGGAATAGATGTAAACAGCATATACAGCTGGATAGCAACTCACTGATTATCGCTCGCAACATAGCATTTGTCTGGTGACTCCTGCATTATATTGTAACCTTTGAAAGCCAGCCAGACATATGTACTAATCTTTGATCAAATCTACCTGAACCTATGGCTAACTAAGAAAACTATTTTTGAATTCAATCGTGCGACGATAGACACAGAGGAAGAAAAAGAAAACAATTCTGCAAAACCATTCATTTATTTCACAGTCGCGAGCCATTTTGTTTACATCCCGCAAATAAAATCGAATCATACGAATCAAATTTACTTGCGAAGGTCCCACATCCAATACAATCAGATCACTACAAGAGATTCATTAAATCTCTGTTTTGTTTCGTTTTGTTTTTTTTTTGCTTCATAATGCAGGCTCCTCTGAGACGAGTACTGACAATATTTTCCTTCGGGATAACCATCCAGCATCTTCAACTGCAAGGTATCTTTGGCAGCAAACATATTGGACAAAGTAGGAGTGAAAAAAAATGTGTTTGGCCAGCACAGTCACAAAATAATTCCTGGAAACAACAGCTTGATAATTGAAGAATAAATTCCTGCATGCTTAGGGACGATTTTCAACAAGATGACTCTGAAGGAAACGGATTTTCAGAGAAAACCTGCTCAGAAACAATTTCGTGTTACACGAAATTCATAAACAGCAACCGCGGTGCACAAGGCCTTTTGGGTGAAGGTGGGCCTTAAATGAAAATTAAAATTTAAGCCGATTGTAATTTTGTGAAAGGTTTGGACCCATGAGTCATATCATAAGTTGGTGAAGTATGATTGTCCAGGTGAGTGTAGTCCCGAGAAGGAGTGTTTGTGGTGACATTGACTGAAGTTTCAACAACCTGAGCAAATTCATCATCAGGGTCAAGCCAGCTGGCTCTGATGATGTCAATGTCAGTCAATGTCACCACAAACAGTCCTTCTCAGGAGTATATTCCACCACACGATCATACTTCATGGACTTATGGTTATAATTTTAAAGAAAAGATGGAGTTGTCTTTGAACAAACATGCACTGAATTTTGCTTTATTCTCATTTCAATTCCAGCTTTCTTCAAATTTGAATTCATAAAGTTTGGACTTTCTTACCCGGGAAGATTGTTCATCATTTGGCTCGCGACCAGTGTTTTTAAGTCAAAATTTAGTACAATCAATTTTAATTTTAATTCAATTTCCCAAAATTCACATGGGTGATCATGTGATTAGTAACCACTGTAGCTGATATTTGTTTATATCACAAGGGGCAAAAATGAAATCTGTAACCATGCATTTCTGATGTAGGTGATGTAGCACATTGGTGTTTCTGAAGGCACATTTTCAAAATTATTGTATCCTGTTTGTTGCAGCCTTAACTTATAAAGTTCTTTATGCTCCATACATGCCTGCATACATGCAGCTGAAGGTAGTGATATTGAATCACATTAATTTTTGAGGTTTTTTCGAAATATAAAATACAGAAAAAAGTTAGTGTACTTAACCCGTGAAACAATATCTAACAATTAGTGTCTTAAATAGTCAAAGCTGAATAAAAGAAAACAGTGGAATTAGTGTGTAATAGTGCACTGCGTAATAGTTTAGTATCTATTTCACGGGTTAATTCAAATCACTCTAAGAGAATTGTTAATATATATTTTAAATTCATGTTTTAATTGTAAATCACTTGTACTTTCTTTATTTTCATTTTAGCTGTATGCAATCTAATTGCAATACTGTTGTCTTATCATCTCAATTGATACATACATGTATCTGACAATGTAATTTCCATGGCTAATGAATTCCTATTTGGCTTTGTTCTGTTCTCTTTTTTTTCTTTGTTCTATGACAACATTATTGCAATTAGGTGTATACCAGTATTTATAGTGACTTAAAACCCTCAATGCTCCTTAAGGGGGAAAAAATTTAAAATGGTTTTAAAGCACACAAAAGAAATTTTTTGTTCCTGTTCCAGATAATAATTTAAGAAAATTGAATTTTAAGCCAGTTATAATTTTAAACAAAAGATAGTGTTGTTGAATTTTCCTATATTGTCATTTGAATTCCAACTTTCTTCAAATTCGAATTCATAAAGTTTTGACTTTCTTACCTGGGAAGATTGTTCATAAGGGCTTCACCACAGTTCTTCCGGTTTTTCAGTCAAAATTTGAAACAATTTGAAAAGGTTTTATTTAACCGTGTATTTTCTGTAGATTGAATAATCAGAGGTTCTAAAGGACATTAGTCTTTCTAAAGGGTATTTCACAAAACTATCCAGCCTTAATTATAAAGTTCTTTTATGCTCCATGGATGCATGCAGATGGAGGTAGTCATATTGAAGAACAACTAAATTTATGAGATTTTTTGGAAATATAATATACAGAAAAATGTTAAGAGAATTTAATATATATATATACATACACACACACACACACACACACACACACACATATATATATATATATATTGAAATGATGTTTTATTTATACATACTTCTACATGCTTTATTTTCATTTTATATAATATACTTATATGATTATAGTGTCTTAGAACTTTACATTAATGTTACTGTTAATTCAAATTCTGTAAGAAACTATTGTTCATATAAGGAAATGAAATAGGATATATATATATATATATATATATATATATATATATATATATATTGAAATGATGTTTTATTTATACATACTTGTACATGCTTTATTTTCATTTTATATAATATACTTATATGATAATAGTGTCTTAGAACTTTACATTAATGTTACTGTTAATTCAAATTTTATAAGAAACTATTGTTCATATAAGGAAATGAAATAGGATTGAATTAAAAATGTTGTACCTTTTGTAATGACAGTCAATTTGTGTGATGTTGCTTTTTAACTAAGAAACTAATAGGGTGAATGTACCGGAGTTAATTTTACTCTGATTTCAGAGTAACTACAACTCTGATTATGGAGTTAAAATAACTCTAGTCTTTGATGGAGCAGAGTGAAAATAACCCTAGTCTTTGATGGAGTAGAGTTAAAGTGACTCCTTCGTTGGAGCTATTATAACTCCGAAATTGGAGTTAAAATTGGGAGTTAAAATGACCCTAAAAAAGGAGTTATTTTTAACCTAAAGGTTTTACTCCACTTTTGGAGTTATAGTAACTCCTATATGGAGTTTAAATAACTCCTTTTATAGAGTTAAAGTGACTCCCTCACTGGAGTTATTATAACCCCGAAATAGGAGTTAAATTAAGGAGTTAAAATAACCCCCAAAAAGGGGTTATTTTTAACCTAAAATTTTAACTCCAGTTTTGGAGTTAAAATAACTCTTTGAAAATTACTGTGTATTCATGACAAGCAAATTTAAAAAAGCTGGGCAATGGCAAAAATGCGCATGAAAGTTCCATAGCTTGCAACACTGGCTACAGCGTTTGAGGTATCGGAGTGGAACGAGACAGATAATTGCAAACGGTTGTCCATTTTTCTGAAAACTTGAGCGTATTCAACTCGTTCAGGCGCACGAGAGCTTGGCAGCGAGAGCACAGGAGAATTACAGGTCAAAAGACTGTTAGTTTGAAATCTTCTCGGTTAACTCGGGCTGTAGCTGTTTTTAAAACGTCTGGATTATTTTCACGATTTTCAAATGAGGTATTCGTAAATGGGTGGCTACCCTTGCCAATTCATCCATGGTTGGTACCGCCCTAGTTTAGCGCGTAACTGGAGCGCAGGCGCCGAAACTTAAAGACTTTACGTGCTTCAAAATTAACACGATTACTTCATTGGCCAGTAGATTGGCCATATCCAACGAATTTCCAAACGGGGACGTTCCAGCTCGAGTGCTAAAAACCATGAGATGAAGTACAGCCGAACATGTATTAAACGTTCGTCTTTAGCAAATGGCTGACTGAACGCTTAAGGGTCGGTTTACATGCACATGCGATTTTTTTGGGTGATATTTCTGTTGCGCTCGAGCCCGGGATTTAAATCGCGACTGTAATCTAACGGAGATTCAGTGCGATTTCAATGCGAGTTTTCATCCTAATATCGCGGATGTTTCGAACATGTTCGTAGCCTGAGGCAACTTGGCGGCGATATCTTCTAAACTGCAACAAATATGATCTATCGCACGCAACAAGTTGCGTTAGACAGGATCAACTGGCCTTCTCCGTTGTCTTTGCCATTTCGCGATTATAAATATAGGCTACACTAGATAAACGGGTGGTAAGCGTTTTATACCTCTCTTTGTAATTTCCCAAAGAAATCACGGCATGGTAGTGGCCGTGTAATATAGGTGAGGACAATAAAAATACACTTGTTGGGACTTTGTGGATTTAGCATTAAGGTCTTAGGTCATATTAGAGAGGTTACACCAGGTTAATTTTTAGCTAGACATGTTTTACTATGAATTATTTGTACTGAAGTGTCACTTCCTCCCTTTGGAAATAAACGCTCCTTTCTGTTCTGTTCAACTGGGGCTGGCTTGATTTTTAAATGAAATGCATGACACAACAGCACTAGCGTGTATATAACCACGCGATACTAGCAGGCGAGCAGGTTCACGTTTACGAGAAGGAGGCGCCGGTGAGCGAAGCAAGGTGGCGAGAAGACTCCTCGGCTCGACCAACTGCTCGTGTGCACCTGCAGACATGATCCTTTTCGCAGGCTACGCAGTTACATGTAACAGCTCTTGTATTTGTTTTCTTTTTGTATTTTTGGTTTAGTTATTAGTTTTTCGCTGGGAGATATTAGCGTTTCCATGCTACTCTTAAATTAGAGTGTAAATAACTGTTGTTACTGTAAGGGACAGACGAAAGAGATACTACTATAGTCACGACAGTTAATGACTCTTTATCGCATGGCCAGGCTGACCGGGAACAAACAAACAAACAATCAAACAAACAATTTGCAATTTTTACCAATTTCTGCTGGATGTTCAATCCACTCTTACCTTGTGCACTCACTACTACAAACATTATGGAGTTAAATCAAACTCCTACTGCTACGAAACTTTTAGTGAACAACGAGTAACTCTGCGCGCGTTTTTTGGGAACGAGGATGATTAGTTTCCTCATGGGACTCCTTTTGCGCATGCCACCGAGGAAAGGGAAGGGAGAACAGGGAAAAGGAATGTCCGCTGATCTCACGCACACTCCCAAAACTCCCTACCCTTCTCACGCACTCTTTTTCATCCCAAACTCCTTTTCAGCCTCTACGAAGAAGAGAGGGTCATTACTTTAAAATAATATTTCTAACGCGGGTAAGACGATATTAATTTGGACCTTGTAGAGTAGAATCGAGAATAATGGGCTAATCGGTGATATAGAGATTAAAAAAACCTTTTCAGTCTTGCATACATAAAACAGAGCAAGAAAACAGGAAAAAATTACACATTGTTCGCAATCTTGTCTTTTCCCTTGATTTTAGTGCTTTACATAGTTTCAAGCTGGAAAAAGGCTTGGATAACGTCCATTTACACCTTGAAGTGAATTTCGTTAATGCACGTTCCGAGAAATTGTTCGACAGGACTTTTTCTTGACTTTGTTGTTCCAGCCATTCAAAAATGATGACAGGAAGTTATTGTGCCTGAGTCGTTTACAGGCCGGCGAAAGTGTTGAGCTGAATGGATCAATGAATGACTGTACATCACTAGAAATGGCGGTTTCTTCAGAAAAATCCATTTGCGTCATCAGTTCCTAAAAAGGAAAAAGCGTGACGCACCACTGAAACTGCCACGGTTACTGAATGCGTGCTGAACATCTTCATATTTGGGAAGGGAAGACAGGTTACCAAGCGCTGCCACAGAGGGTTTGGACGCTAACATCCGGGAACTGACGCGTTTAATGTCGTCGACAGTCACGTTTTCTAAAAAAAGAACGCATAAACAAAAATTGTGACAAGGAAAGATGAAGGGAAAACTAAGGGTATGCAAAGGAAATGTAACGGAGCTAGATGAAGTGAAACTGAAATCTTACCAATGCTTTCAAATAGTTCTTGAGGTGACTTCCTTTTGTTGAGCCCCAGAACTTGCCTTTGAAACGAAAAAAGAAATCCATTGTTTTTGTCAGTTAATGCTAAATACGTCAAACGTTTAGTTATAGCACCCTTACGGTTGCATTATCCTCGCAAAAAGCTCAAATCATACTTAGTCAACCAGGAGTCAAAGTTTGATTTTTTTAAAGTTCTATTAAATAAGTAACTGAAACGATTGGGCAGCCGAGGAAGGATGACTGAGGCGAACAAAGACGCAAATCATGGAGGTACTTCCGCCTATCAAAAAGGTAAGTGGGTTATTCTTTCACGTTACGCTTACACGAAATAGATGTACTACAGTCTATGAAAGAATAACTTTACTGGGTGCGCCCCAAGCAACAAGAAAGAATTTAGGGGTCTCTAAGGGGCAAAGCGTGGCCCACTGGTTAGGGTGCCTTTATCAAAGGAGGCAAGCCATCCATCCATAAGGGGGCAAGCATGTCCTAGTGGCAAGGGCACCTTTAAGAAGACAAGAGGTCAATCTTAACGAGATGGTATCCGGTAACCTTGTCCCATGGCCACTTTGCTCCAAGTCAGATCGCTTCAAATAATAGTCATATCGCTCCAATGTGGAGCGATCTGACTATTGTGTGGAGCGATCTGAGTATTGTGTGGAGCAATCTGACTTGGAGCAAAGTAACCATGAAGCGAAGTGACCGTACTTAACGGACAAACGCGTTACTTAGTGGCTGGGGTGCTAGACTTGTAATGTTGGTGTTCCGCATTCAGATCCCTCTTCCAGTCACTAGCTGGATTTGTCATCTGTTGTCCTGAATATAACTCCTCCATGCTTCGTAAATAACCAACTGGCCAGCCTCCTAACAGTTGGGATTCTTTGAACTTTCACTTATGATATCTAACATGAAACTAGAAGGCCTTAATAGGGAACTACCGTGAAACGTCTTTATTCATTTATTTGGACATGAACAAGGAAGGAAATTATAAAAGAGTGAGAAGTGGAAGTTGAGTGGTGAGACGGGAACAAACATAATTTGTAAACTTTACCTTCCTATATCTTCAAATACAATAACTCTTGATTCTAAATTCATCATCAGCATAGACTGAAGCTGCTTCTTAGCTCTTGCTACCTCAACCTACAAAATTTGAAAAACAATCCAATTTTTAAGACCGTGACTTCAGTGTAATGGAAAACCATTTTGAAGTTTTAGTAACGTGAAGCATGTACACGGACTGTAGAGCGAAACCCATTCTGTGTGTGGTATTAGACCCGACCAATGGCAGTGCAATACATCGCATCCGTTAGTCAATCATTAACTGAGCTCCGGAGATGTGCGCTTGTTGCTTATCTCGAAATATCAATGTTAGTTCCCCTAGGACCTGTGTACACGCCTTTGTCTTTCACCCATCCTGTTCCCACCTGGGGGCCACATCAGGGGGGGGGGGTCAGCTGCGGTCTTGCCCCCCACCCTGTGAGGCTTTGCTTGTTCCGGCAAACAATAAAGATGATTTTGTTACATAATCGCTTGGTTGTCGTTCATTAAACTTAATGCGAAGGATTATAATTATGTTATTAGACACAAATTCACTGAAAAACCAACCTCACTTATTCCACTGTTGGCAAGAGCAAAGTATTCCTTGACAAACACCTGTACAAGGTCTCTCAACTAAAAAAAAAATCAATGCAACAGTGATATTAAAATTTCGAAGCAATCTGTAAAATATATTTTTTATAAGCAATATAAGGCTAAAATTGTGCCATGAAAAAAGTGTTGAGAAATGATTAAAAGTACATTTAGTATTCACTGATTTGATGGATAGCCACAACAGATGCAAGGCTTTACAATAGATTATGAAATTATTATCATAACCTTAGCGAGAGACTTTTGTGTCCTCACTCACTGGGTGCCCTTCCTCACCTGGGAGGCAGCAGATCATATAAGGCACGACTAGGGTTTAATATGCACTTCCATGTAGGTCATTGCCAATACACAACCTCTCAAGTCTCCCTATTTTGTGGGGAGATTCCAGGTTTTCAGCAAGTTCTCCCAATCAGTCATGGAAATCTCCCAGCAAATGGATTAGTTACAAACAAGTTTTGAATTTTTTAACCTCTAGGTAACCAGCTTTTCATGGTAAGGGAAAGTCGCACACATGCCAAGGAGGCCCACATGGCCGCAGCTTAACCCAGTTTCTGTAGCATGAAGCAACTGACAGTATTGCTCTTCCCCCCCGGATGGGGTGCTAGTCCATCATAGGGTATGTCCCCAGCAGTATGTCACCGGTACCTGTTTTATACAGCTGGGTGGAGAAAGACCATGTGGGATAAAGTTTCTTGTCTAAAGGAACAACATGACGGCAGGGAATGGGCCTTGAACCACTGACCTTCAGATCTGAAATCGCTAACTACTACACTACCGCTACCCCACATCTCCCCTTTTCATAGTCTGCATAAATGATAGAAATTAGAAATTAGAAGCTAGAAACTGATAACACTTGCCTGAGAGGGGTGACAGCTGCCGTGGATGCAAAATACACCACTGTCAGCATAGCTGTGGTGAAATGCCGTAGCAGAATATATCCAGTGATATCTGTTTAAAACATTCAAGTAGAGCCGAGAGTACATCCCCTTTCCTGGCCCACCAGCTGAAAATGATCCCCCGCCACCCATCATAGTGTTAAGAACAGTGAAGGCAAAGAAATCTGGATCCTCATAATGACATGACTCCAGACCTATTGAAAGGTGGGCAAGTTCTGGAAGGGGGGTGGGGCCAGGATTGATCCGTGGCTCTGTTCTATGGTCCTGCGGAAAAAAAATGCATAGCATGAAAAATATCTGGAAAAACCAGGAGAATCTGATGACTAGTTTTTCAATCCTGAAATACCGTGTGGCACTAAAGTTTTGCAGGTTCTAATTTTTGCATTTTTTTCGCGATCTGCAAAATGAAATTACGGCAAATTTTTTTCCGCAAAAATTTACTGCACTGTAGAAATTATATACAAAAATACTGGTTTGAAGGAGAAAATGCTATAGATAACTCTATGGATAATACATCAAGTGGTACTCTAGTTATTGTCAATCCATTGTCACAGAGTGGCATTGATTAATCTGTTTTACATTTGCATGGTGTTTTATCCGTCTTTCTTTTGCATGTACTCAAACAAAAAAAATGGAAAATAAATGTTATCAGTTATACTTGAACACGACTTCCAGAAAATTGCAAAAATTAATTCCCAGCAAGAAAAACCAGTCTTTTCCAATCGCAAAAATTAGTTCCCACAAAACACAAAAATTCGCCAATCCGCAAAATTAAAATCATGCAAAAATTTAATGCCACACGGTAAGTACTGTATGACAAGGACGTAATTCCCCCAGTTGCTCAGGTAGATTGCAAGGCCACTACAAGGTTAGCCCCAGCTTTTTTGTTAGGATTCCCTAACAGTACGCTGGTCATCATTTATACACAAGGGTGGAGATAGACAAGGTGTAGAAGTGTACTGCTACAGGTGTACAGAGAATACTGCTCAAGTCTGAATTGTTTTCTGGCCACTATTTTTTCAAACTGCTTAAGTTGCATACACAATTGCACTGGTCTTTCACGTATTTAACCTTTTATCTGCAGTTTATATAATGCACTTACTGACTGAGTGATAGGGCCAGACAGGAAAATATTTGGATCAAGGTAATGGCTTACAGACTGAGCATAGCAGGGTCTTTGCACTATGACCATGAACCAAATATTTTCCTGTTGGGCCTGACTTAACTTTACTTCTATAAGTATCTCATCATACCATCATTTTTATGCTTAATTTTACTGGATGACCAGATAACATGTGTGGGGCCAGAGGGCTTTTTCCAGACCTGCTCACCTCAACCCATCCAGCCCTACACATGTTAACTCACCAATGCTTTTTCCATAAACTGTGTCAGTGGGGCCATACAGTGGTATAATAAATGCATGTATGATATTTCATCTATTTCACTGCCAGAAAATACTGTACCTTGATTATGCCGCCAGTGTACTGAGCTATAGATCTGTCAGGGGTCTCTGGTTCTTCACCTTCTTTGTACCACACAGGCTTCTTCTCAACAAAGTAGGTTCTAGTCAGGTCTATTAGATGCTGGTGCTCGACATTCACTCCAGCTATAACCATTCTTGAAGGCTGATAGTATCTTTTTAAGTAGTCCCGCAAAATAGAAGAGTTAAACTTTCCTATATTCTCTGGTGGGCATAACTTAGGTAAACCTACTGTGTTTTCGCGGAAAGCAGCCTGAGTGGTAGGGAAAAAAGCAGTTTGCCTGTTAGAAGACTCAATTAATTTTGCAAGTGTAGACTTAAACTTAGACGTATACAAACTATATAATTATAAAGAAAGATCCTATGCTTACAGGTATATCTCTTTGTAGGAATTTAATGCTTCAAGAAATTAGCATGAAATTAAAAAAAAATTATTATGTTAAAGTTGCATTAATTTCTTTCGTTTTCTAGACCTCAATAAAATGGAGCTTTAATTTCCACGACATTTACTATCAATTGAAGGGCCCGGTGGAAAAAGGGCGTAAGTGATGATTGCAGGTTGAAAATCTTAATTGTTGCTATTTAGCTGAACGTTGGCACACAGGGTGGTTTTCCTGTAAGGAACATTGTTGTGCAGTTATTTCTTGACCTGAGAGCTTCAATTTGAAGAATAAGCGTCTTACTTTTGCTTAAAACTGACACAAAGAAAACAACAAGACCACAGATTCTAGGTTGAATTCCTTTGTTTTAGTTCAGGCAGAGAACAAAAGAAATCTTTCACGCATCACTTGAGCAAGTTCAGTTCAACAAAACTTTTCACGCAAAAGTAATATGCTAATTCTTCAAATTTTAGATCTCAGGTCAAGAAATAAGTGCGCAACAGCATTCCTCACATGAAAACCAGCCTGTGTGCCAATGTTCAGCTAAATAGGAGCAATTTCGATTTTAACCTCAAATCATCACTTATGCCCTTTTTCCACTGGGCCCTTCAATTGTCCTCAAATTCTCAATCATGTGCTTAGCTATAGTCAATTCATCACTTAAACAACAGTTTTCTATGCTTGGCATATTTCAGTCTTTTAAAACATGTGCATGTTAATTCAAGTTACCCTCGGAATTGTCTCACAATGCACGGTTAAGTGTATGCCAGACAAAATGCTGCTGGAATGCAATCAATGTATTTCCTTCTTTAACTCCCATTAATTTGGATCCCATTAACAGAGCTGCAAATAACTGTCGGTCATCGGACAATGTCCAACTAAAATCGGCCCATGTCCGACGAAATCTTAACTTTGGTCGGACATTATGTCCAGACAAATTTTTTACCAATGAAATAATAAGTAAATAATGATAAGAAACAATTATAATCTCAAAAAGACTTCCACAATAATAATTAAAAAACGTCAACCACATTTCTGTTTTGTCCCACCAAAATGGAGACTTGGTCGGACATACCGTAAACTGCCACTTATAAGCCCTGGACTTATACAACTTCGTAAGGGGCTTTGGGTGGGCTTACAAATGGAGGTGCTTATATCCAGGGGGGCTTATGAGCAGACTAAAAAAAAGGTTTCGAAATAAGCCACAGCAGTGTTGATCGAAATATGTTTTTAATTTATCAGTTTTTAATTAACCTTTGAAACGTCATAATAAATCGAATTCATTACAATTTTAACAACAAAATCAAAACTGTAAAAACACAAACGCACCTGGAACTTAACAAAACAGAAGCTCAGAGTTCATCTTCGCAGTGTTCTGTGAGTGTGCTTGATATTAAGCAAACAAGGAAAACTAAAGGGGGGCTTATATTCGGGGGGGGGGGGGGGGGCATAACCGGATGTATTTTTTTGTTTACAGGTAGATGGGCCTATAACCGGAGGGGCATATAAGCAGGGGGGCTTATAAGTGGCAGTTTACAGTATGTCCTTTCAAGAAAGAAAAATTATTTGCAGCCCTGCATTAATTTCATTTAATTGGTCATTTATTTGCTGACAAGATCAGACCAATGTGTCACTCTCTCACTCCAGGGGGGGGGGGGGGGGAGGGAGGGCAGGGGGAGGGCAGGGGAGGAGAGAGACCCTGGGAGCAAGTTTGTATACATTGATTGCCAGGTTTGCTGTCAAAAGTTGAAAAGTAATACAATATATATCAAAAACTTGAAGAGTATTTTATCAGGATATCCAAACATTGAGAAGTGGGTTGAAAAAACGAGGGGCAGCCAAGTTTCTTAACTAACTTCGAGGTGTTTGGATACCTGATGAAACACTCTTTCACGCTTTTGATATGGCTTCTCAAACCATTCATAATTCTTGGAAAAATTCAAAGCAAAAGTTTGCAAAATTTTATGGTAATTGTGATCCAGTATCCAAACCACCATCACAGTAGTGATTTCCCTTGTTTTCTGTTTATGAACTACTAATGAGTTTGAGAAAAATTGTTGCGAAGTACAGGCAAAGTTTGACATCAGCAAAACGGTGCTTGTAGTTGGACAAGTCCATACTGTGGGGCATATGTTATTTTTACTCATTTGTTACTAAGAGTCTTTTAACCCTTTAAGCCCCAGTATTAGCATTTATATTCCCCTCACAGTTGTAAGTATATTCCTTCTGGTATTAGATGTGAGAATTTCCTTAAGTATTAAGACATATGATCTTTGGTGATCATTTTCCTTATTCTCATGACCTGTATGTTTGATGAAGTTGTGATATTGCGAGGAGAAATTAGATGTTTGTCACCAATGGGGCATAAGAAGTTAACCACTCTTGCAATGCACTTGCTCAGAACAAGCCTAATGGACTGACTACTGAGTAAGGAGGTTTGAACTATTCCCTTAGTTATAACTACATGTGAACAAAAAAACTCCCAAGGATTAGATAAACATAAGAAAGATAGGAAAAATCACTCTGACTTTTGACTTACAGCATGAATTAAGTCTGTTAGAATAGGTTCTGGATCAGGTCTCATTTCCAGGTTTTCAAGTTCAAACTGCACAACCATTTTTTGTTCTTCAATCTACAAAAAATAGGCAAAAAGAAATGAATGTTACTTCACTCTATATGTAATGGTCCCCATGAGAAGCTTTTTTGATCAAATAATTATTGATAGTTTTTAAACCTAGGACTTTTGGAAAAGATTATTCCCAGGCATAAGATCCATTTTCAATTAGGTGTGCTTACCTGAAAAACTTCAGTCAGGGTATTATGCATTAGTATATACTTAATTGAGGTTATAAATCTAATTTAACCAAGTTACCAACAAGGAGCATGTGGTTCAAGTGTTGGTGGTCAGCAGTTGTTCAGGTGCTGTCAGGCTCAGTTTGTGTAGATTATCTGCAATGGCTGGCCATGACTGCTTGCACTTGTGGTGTCTTGGTATTTTTGCGGCATTTGGCTTGTTCTTCTACCCCAGCCCTCCCTCCCCCTTATTTTTTTAACTAACTTATTTTTTCTCTCCACTGACTAAGTCAGCATGATGGGTGCCTAGACATGTGGGGACCATGAATGGCTGGGATGCGGGGATTTGCCAGCAATGAAGTCATCCATCTGGGGGCTGGCTGACCACAGTGGAGGCCCCTGGATATCCCAGGCACCCAACCCTCATTGTGGTATATGAGACAGTTGGTTAACCAGTGGATAGTGCTTTTCATGTGCTCTGATTGGCTACTCAAACACAGAATAGCATCTACTATTTACCTCCTGGCACAGTTTTCTGGATTTCGCATGCGATTTCTTCCTCATTTCTCATAAAAAAGGTACTATTTGAAGGGCCCGGTGGAAAAAGGGCGTAAGTGACGATTTGAGGTTAAAATTGAAATTGCTCCTATTTAGCTGAACATTGGCACACAGGCTGGTTTTCATGTGAGGAACGCTGTTGCGCACTTATTTCTTGACCTGAGATCTAAAATTTGAAGAATTAGCGTATTACTTTTGCGTGAAAAGTGTTGTTGAACTGAACTTGCTCAAGTGATGCGTGAAAGATTTCTTTTGTTCTCTGCCTGTACTAAAACAAAGGAATTCAACTTAGAATCCGCGGTCCTGTTGTTTTCTTTGTGCCAGTTTTAAGCAAAAGTAATACGCTAATTCTTCAAATTTTAGATCTTAGGTCAAGAAATAAGTGCGCAACGGCGTTCCTCACATGAAAACCAGCCTGTGTGCCAATGTTCAGCTAAATAGGAGCAATTTCGATTTTAACCTCAAATCATCACTTACGCCCTTTTTCCACCCGGCCCTTCATTTGGTGCTGGCTATCCACTGGTTTGGACAATTATTATTTACCCCAGTGTTGGTGAAGAGTGGTAGATATTTCCCTTGCCACTCTGCAGCTCAGCAAATATCCACCGCTATTAACCTCCACTGTTAACTATCCATAACACTACTATTGCCCCTTGTTGAAACCAACAAATTAAAAAATCATCATGAAAAAAGAACAAAAAAAAAAACAACAACAACAGAAAGGCTACACAAGTTAAAAAAAAAAAACAACAACAACAACAATTAAATGGGTACCTCTTGGTCTGTTAACTTGGGTTGAAGTACACCTTCAGACAGAACTTCCATTATTGTTGGTAAACCACTTGTGAAGCAGGATGCCCCATAAATAATGGCATCCCTGTTGGGACAAGATTGAAATAAGTAAGACTATTAAATTTAATTCCAACTTTTTCAGGTACTAAAACCAACATTATTGAGTTTTAAAATGACAACATTTCCGTGACTCTGACATCTAGCCACTTAAAAGGAGAGTGGCAGCTTAATTAATAAAGGCTTCAATTTACGTTTAATCTATATTGAACATGGTTTAAGAAATAATAAAGAAAGAAAATTTCCAACAGTCAATATGGGAGACAATACCTAAATGATGTGCAATCTGCCATGCCTCCAAATTTTTCCAGCTCTTGTGTGATATCATCATTACTTTGAAATTTTACTGTACTCTGAAAAGGTAAACAGAAAACAATGAAGCTGTCTTGGGTGTAATGAATAAAAGAGCCCTTTGTTATTTTACCAGGATCACCCTTCCCAACTTCATAAACAGTCCCCGCCTCATCGGTCAAACACTACTGCCATCATTAAAGGTAACCAGGAAGCATATTACGCCGCCATGCATGAACCAATGAAAGATTGGCAAAACATGCTTTGCCTTCAGACTATATGGGTCAAGACCTTCAGCAAGAATCCAAGAGTCAACAACAGTGCTGGGTAGTTGGGTAGCTGCACGGGGGATTGCAATGTTTGGTGGTATCATCACAGAGGCCTGACATAACATGTTAAGATGTGATCAATTAAGTAGAGAGTAGCACATGGTAATCAATCAATCAGTCAGTAAGCCAAGTCAGTTAGTCAGTCAATCAATATTCGCCCCCATTATGCTATTTATACCATTCAGCCACAGACAAAATGATCTAAAAATAAAATGAAATATCAAAATAACTTAAATTATAAATGATCAACTTGGTTGAAACAATTGAAAAGAGCATACTTTGCTTTCTGCTGAAGAGACAGAGAGTAAGATTAAGCTTAATAATGCAAATTTGTATCAAACATCATCACCATTTTTGGAGACTTTTCACGTTTCAGATCATGCTCCTGTTCTTCAATTTCTATATTAAAGGCCATGTATGAGAATGTTATCAAAAGAAGCATCAATGTCATAATATGTACCTGAAAGGATAGTTTTTCCAGTAAATGTGATAATCCTGAAGGATAGTCCACTTCATATCTGGAGCCAGCATCAATCACAACTGTAATGATCAGAAGAAAGAAATGAATTCCTCCTAAAATTGCAATTGCTTATGAAGGGTGTCCATTCGTTTATAGGCTATGATGTCTTTTTTGAGCCAAGATGATAGGGGGGAGGAGGGGAGAGGAGGGGAAGGATGTTGGGATCCTTGAAATAAAAAGCCTGTGAAAACTGCTTATTCAAAATCCTTGGTGCTGATATAAAACCACACTCCAGATCTCATGTGTGAGGCCCTGTTGGGGTGTAAGCACATCTATCATCTGCTTTCACAGCTCATTACATCAAAAATTTGTCCAGCAATCCTACCTTCCATGGTTGTCCTAATTTCAAGGCAACAACTTGACGGTTCATTGTTATTTCATTTTGTTGTTTCAACTGGCGGTGTCACTTGTTGGGATTGTTATGCATTACCAGCCCCCCCTCCCCCCCCCCCAGTCACACACACACATAGGAGATGAGCAGTCCTTAACACACGTACTTACAACTGGAGGGCTGAGAGCACAACTGTCTTGTGTTGAATTTTAGGCCGTTTTTTAAATTTTTGCTCAAAACTGCCTGAATTTTTGCATGTGACCTTCCCTTCATTCATAGAACATTACCCTGATTTTCGCTTTGTTTTCGAGAAAAATGAGGTCAAAAAGTCAAGTCGGTGTCGTTTGTAAAACAACAGAAACAAAACAAACCAAAATTCTTTGTTTCTGTAAACAAGAAGAAAAGAAGAAAAGAACATCGAGTTTGGAATTTCAGGGTCATCAGTAATTTTTTAGCCCCAAGAAGCGGCCCTGTCAGATATCAAGAGTCCGTCAAACACTCTTAACGGACTTAGCAGTTGCCAAGGTCATTTTCTTCACCTCCAAAACTCCCATCCAAAAAAAAAAATTAACTTCAAAGACGCAGCAAAACCTTTTTTACTTTCACCCAAAGTTTGAGATCGATGCGAATGAAAATAAAATTCCAATGGCTAGAGATGCAGAAAACCTCCTTCAACTTTCACCGAAAGTTTTATTTCAACGCAGAGCAAAACGAAGCAGGCAGCGAGCCGAGACTGAGTTTTGTACTTCATCCGTGCAGACAATATTTTGTTCCAGTCGATCGGTCACGTATCGATGTCAAAATTTAAATGAAATTTCAGCTCACAGTAAACGAGTAGACTGTGGTTTTAACAGCTCTTGGAATGGCTTGGACAAACAATCTTCAGCCGAACCGAATATAATTTTGAACTTTCCTTCCTATACATCTTTTAAACAACCCTCGCTATTTGTCTAGGCAGCCTATAATCTGTCTGTCATCTCAGTAAACTGAAACGGAGTCGATGATGTTATCATGAGTGTTGACAGCTGCTTGTGTACCGTTGCCAGATTGTTGACAGGTATCCAAGAAAGAGCCAATCATAGTTTTGCGCTTGGAATGTACGCACTTAATTCAAACTCCCTGGCTAAGTCTGTAGTCTCTACTTTTTGGCACTCCCCTCGCGTCGCATCTCCTTGAAATTTCGCGCGCGCACGTGTGTATTTCGCCCGCCCCAGAACACACAAGCGATCGCCAAAATTAGAGACAACTCGCAGTCTAATTAATTATTTCGAGGATAAGTTAGCTTATTACCATAACTTACTATTAATTACTGTTTATTTCGATAGCAAAGTCAGTTTTTCTTTATAAATACAAAGTCCCAAGAAGGCACAGCTTCTTCCTGGGCCTTTTCTGGGTGAAATCGTTCTGTCCACGAACTGATGCAACTTAGACCATTAGTTGCACATGTCGAATCTGTTTTCCTATATCAGCACGTGTAGCTCGTGCCAGAGAAACAAACATATGGCACTTCCAAATTCCCTGACCCAGACGTGATCTCGATTATCCTCGACTGACTTGTTTGAAACTTACCACCAACCGTGGAGAACTGGCCAAACGAGTCTTCTGAAGCCACTTTTATGCCATTTTCGAGCGTCGTGACATGAGTTACGTGATCGTGTCGATTTTGCCATGCTTCTGTTCCGCTTATCATATGTGGCGGTGAAGGAGGCATATTTGGCAGAGGCTCGTTGAGGGGAGGGATTGTGCCATTACTAAGGAGTCTCTTTCGCGCTGCATGTCTGGACGTTCTGTGGAAAGCACGAAGTGATCTCCAGCCTTGAAATATCGGCACGAAACTCCGTCCGGCCATTTCTTCGACTTCGCATCGCGGGCATTAAACTGTCCAGCAGCTGATTTGTTGGAGCAAATTATTGGGTCATTTCAGGAGGGAGTGATGAACTTGGGCCTGGGCACAAGCGCCGGTATTGGCGAATGAAAAACCGAGGTGTCTGGCCATCGTGACGTCACATATAAATCTGCCCCGGAAATTCAAAGGAAAGCTAACAAATGGCTTCCTCGCAAATGTTTACAGTCCAGTTTCTCAAAAAGAACAGATCAAAACAATAAAAGAACGAAAGGTATGCTGCATGCTATAACATAAAAAGTATTCTTAATGCAAATTGGTCCTCAAAACAAAATAACCAATTGGCGATAAGACTCAAAAGATTTCATGGACGCTTTGGTCGATCGATTGAAATCGTGATCAAGATCACCTTTCAGAAGCTGTATCTCACAAACCCTAAGATGTGTCGCTTGGAGACAAAAACATAACTTTTATATGTATAAACTCTTTCCAATTTTAGGAAAATAAAATTGCGTAACACTTCTATTAAAATGATCAGTGGCTTTAAACGTCATTAAAATGTGGAGAAGAATACTCCAATACAAAGAAACGTTTACTGTGAATTCATCTGCTTGGTTCGAAGTTAATAATGGACCACAGTAATTCCTTAATTTGCTAAACTATCTTGTAAAGAACGACAAAGATGACAACATTTGCTGGAGGCGAGGCAAAACAGCTGACACGCCGGCTTTCCGGCCAAATTTCTGCTGATCTCTTATCGAATAATTATAAAAAACCACAGTTTATCTAAAACGCCAACTTTCTCAGGTTACTGATGTTAAGGGTTAACAAGGCTCTCTCTTTACTAGAATGGTCCTCAGTTTGACTGTTTTAAAAGTAATTAATCTTTGAAAATCAAATGACAGGACCAATTCAATTCATTTGCGAAACGGTCATCGTCAGTTGTAGCTAGTTGTGGATCAAGTAGACGGTCAAACTCTTTCTAAAAGACTATGCAACCTGGACAGCAACTGAATCTAGAGGAAACTGGAGGTATTGAGAATAAATCACTGAATCACTGATCCAAATGGTACTCAAATATATCTATTAGTTTTCATAAAAAAGTACAGAACCAGATCAGCGAAGACTTGTTTCCTCAGGCGCCCGCATAATTTGCGAGCTGATTCAGATTTTTATGTTGTTCTGCAAAAGTGTAGTTTACACGGGTTAAATGAGGTGGCAAGAATTTACTAAGTTCGATTACTCTTTCCCTAGCAATTAAATATCACTATTCTTTCCTTATACAGAAGATGGAAGCAAATACTGTAAGAAAAGTTAACTTTTAAGTGCTAAACATACCCTTCTAGGTTCGCCTTCTATTATACTCAGCTAAACAAACGGACTGATCATTTTTTTGGCAAATACTATACCACTTGTTTCAACTTGGGTACTTTTGTTAAACTATAGGCTAGTCCGTAGCCAAGTTTCAAGTTTCCCTGTGGTATATAACTGAAATAAACACACTTTTTGGGACGCGGACAATAACAATTTTCCCGCATAATTCTTCGACCCCAGAGAGTAAACATGACTCTTAAAACATTATTTAAGTGTGATTTTAACGTTAAGACAAAGAGCCACTTACCTATATCGAAAAAAGGGATGACTAAAATTCCATTACCCAAGAAAACAAGCTTAGCTGAAAGCTTAGTAGCACAAAAAATACGTTTGTAGCCCGAACTCTAACATAGTTGCCAGCGCCATTTTTGAAGACTCGGCAAACTCGCGCGCTTTTCACGTCGTGACGTCACGATGGCCAGACACCTCGAACCAGCCGAGCGGCGAGTTCATCACTCCCTCCTGGGTCATTTATAAGACCGCAAAGTATGTCCACCCAAAAAGTAGGATAGGTCCGTAATGTGTACAGATTTCTAGACGGGAGTTTTTCTGCGCTGTTGTAATCATGAAAATTAATCTACACTAAACGAACAAAAATCATAGTTAAAAAGAGCAGTTTTAACAAGAAGTTCATGTCGTAGCTTTGGGCAAAAGTTAGCCTAAATTTTTTTTATTGCAAAGAAAAAACGTTATGCACAATGGTAAGCTGAGGGGTAGGGTACCCCAGCAGCTGTGGGGAGTAAATAAATTTTTGACCAAAATCCCCCGCCCGGGGTAGAAAACTGAGTAAAATCAGGTCACACCCCTCATTTTCTTTTTTGTGAATTTTCCCTCGATACCGGTTCTCTACAGTTCATAAAATTTGACAGCCAAATGCCTGTAAAGGGCGGAGATGGAAACATAATCAAATGTACCACACTTCCTTGTGGTCCTGCAAGGAAGAGATTCAAAATTGTACTCTTAAATATACCTAGAAAAAAAATGGAACTTTTTTTATACTCAAAAGTAAGCTACAAACAGTATAACCTGCAATCAGGCTCTGTTTTTCATTTCACATTTATTTTAATAAGGTGTACTTTGGCATCAATTTTTCTACCCCTGCATATACAAACAGCACAAAGAAGGCACCTCTTTTTGGCAGAGCCTCCCCATGTAGCACACTATATGGAGTACCACTGGTCTTATGGTCCACCACTCACCCCTGTCCTTAACGAGAAGAGGTGCATAATCACATGAATGGTGGCACAATGGTGATAGCATTCTATGAGTGGCAGGTTTCTTTTACAGGTCACATTCCACAGGTCACCCCTACAGGTCACTGTGTTACTGATAAATAAACAAGCTAAAAAGTGTCACCCAGCCCTTAAAATCAGGCTGATATGTCACCTAGTATGCCAGAGGACACTGTCTAGTGTGTTTATTTGTCAGCATTACACAGTGACCTGTAAAACAAACTTCTCCTTTGAAGACAAATGGGACACAAAGACAAAACTAAAGGAGAATAAGAAGTTTAAATGACAATAAGCTGAATCAGTACAGCAATTTAATGTCTTCTTTTACACTGCACCATAAAATAATGATTTACAGAGGTATGTTTACAAAAAATCGAGGTAAAGTTGAATTCAGTTTAGCTAAAAAATGTGCAGTCAAATACTGATAAATACAAAACTTGGGTTCTGCACTCTGATTTAAAGCCTTCCACAGTATGGAAAGTATCTTTGCAAGAAATGGTGTTTTTCTTCACTTCTGTAAAATAATATACATCTTTTAAATGGCTACTAGAATGCAACCAGTTGTCCTATTTTCCTCAGATCCTATGCATGAGTGGAAATGAATGAATTATGCAAAATAATGGTAAAAATGAAGAGGACTGGGGGAGAAGGAGGTTTTTTGCCGCTCTCCACTCACGCACCTCAATCTTCTCACCAGCTTCTCACTAAAATTAGGAGAAGAAAGAGACTGCTTGCAGTCTAAATGGCTATTGAAACGAATCATTGAACAGTATAGAAGCACAAGGGCATAAGATTGGGTGGCAACACAAGGAAACAAGATTGGCAAAATATTTTACATATTTATAGTAAATAAAACAAGTACAAATAACTTCTTAAATAACAGCTATATATTATCATTCTTTTGAGATCCATTTATTTTCAAATTATATTTAACAAAAAAAAATAGATAAATAAAGGTTGCAGAGAAATGTGTTATCTTTGTCAACTCATATTGGAGAGTAAATCACCAAACCACTTCTGTTCAAACTCAAAAGAATTCACCCTTCCTACGGATGAATTTTCTTGTTGTTTGTAACCCTGGAGAGAACAAAAAATGTTAGCAGTAATTTTTATATTCCTTTCTAAGCAATTGACATGTATAATTATATAATTGGTTAATTTTTTTGTACCAGTTAAAATAATTACCAATTATATGCAAATAAATAGATAATATACAAATTATAATTCGGTAAATTGTGATCGTCCGGGTGAGTGTAGTCCTGAGAAGGACTGTTTGAGGTGACATTGACTGACGTTTCGACAACCTGAGCAGAAGTCATCATCAGAGTCAAGTGAACTGTGAATCGTCAGTAGATGTTATAAGTCTCTGATCGTTGTCCTGATTGGTCGATGATCTCGTGATGTTATTGGTCGTCTGTCAGTTAAGCCGTGATGTTATTGGCTGTGAAGACTGTTAAACGTGAATGGTGCGTTTCGATCCGTCTTTTGTTAGTCAAATGTCCGTTGGTCTATTGTTAGTCAAATAAGTCGGTTTGTCTATTGTTTGTCTGTCTTGTTATTGTCGGCAATCAGTCGTTTGTAAGGTGCAGGTAGCTGTTGGCAACGGTTCAGTGGTGTTTGTTCTAAGTTAGTAAACCAGCTTTCCAGAGTGATTCGTTGATAGTAGTCCGTACTGTAGGTAACGCATTCAGCAGAGTCCCAGTCGATTCTGTGGTTTGTTTTTAAATGGTGCTCAGCAACGTGATTGTTGATATCACCATTTCTAGTCGCTCGTTTGTGTTCAGTCAGTCGGACGTTCAGATTTCTGCCGGTCTCACCAATATAAGTGGCCTGGCAGTCGCAGCATTTGATTTTATAAACTGCTCCCCGTCTGTCGCTCGGTTCGTCTTTGTCTTTAACGTTCGTCAGTAGCTGTCGTAAAGTAGTGATAGGTTTGTGAGCAACGCGGATGTTGTAGGGTTGTAGGATTCGTGCGATAGTTTCAGAAGTCCCTTTGATGTAAGGTATGGTTGCAGTTGTGACAGGTGTCGCGTTAGTGTTCGTAGCGTTTGGTTCGGAGTTTCTGTAAGTGTTGTGTCTAATAAAGTCCCGGTTGTAATTGTTCTTGTTGAAAACGTTGTCTAAGTACTTTTTTTGTCCGTTAAGCTGTCAGGTGAGTCACAAACTAGTTGCGCGCGTCTTGTCAGGGTCCGTATAGTCGTAGCTTTGTGAGAAGTTGGGTTGTAAGATGATTGGTCGAGTAGTCTGTCGGTATGTGTCGGTTTTCTGTAAATTGTCGTCCGTAGTTCGTTATTGTCGCGGGTAACTAAGCAGTCTAGAACAGGTATTTTACCATTTTCCTCGATCTCCTTAGTAAACTGTATGTCGGCGTTTTGTCCGTTGAGGTGTTCGTGAAAATCGTCGATTTCGTCTTTGTGTACGGCTGTAAAGGTATCGTCAACGTAACGTAGCCAGAGTGGTAGTGTTCGTTTGTAAGTTGCGAGGGCTCGTTCCTCGATGTTTTACATAACGATTTCTGCAACAACAACGGAAACTGGTGAGCCCATAGCTGTTCCGTGCAACTGTTTGTAGTGCTTGCCGTTGTACTGAAAATACGTAGAAGTAAGACAAAGGTTCAGTAAGTCCATTAAGTCGTCTGTCGGTAGCGGTAGTTCAATAGTAGAGTTGTTGATGGCGGTCTCAGTGCAGTCTAGAGCCAGTTGAAGTGGAATACTGGTGAACAGTGATTTCACATCAAAAGACACTAGTTTGTAGTCGTCAGGTACTTGTACTGTCTTGATTGCGTCAATAAAGTTCTCAGTCGACTGTAGTTTGTGTCGTGATTCGTCGGTCAAAGGTTTCAGTACGGTAGTCAAGTATTTGGACAGTTGGTAAGTCGGGGACCCACAGAATGAGACTATGGGTCGCATGGGTATGTTAGGTTTGTGCAGTTTCGGTAGTCCGTAAAGTTTCGGTGGTTGTGGTACACGGCACCTCAGTCTGTTGTAGCGTTGAATGTCAATAGCGTCAGTTTTCTTGAGGTCAAGTAGTTTGCTGTTAAGTTTGCGTTGAAGTGCTGGCGTCGGGTCTCGTTTAAGTACTTGGTAGGTCTGTTTGTCGTTAACAAGTGCGTCCATTTTGTCGTAATAGTCTGTCTTGTCCATAACAACAGTCACTCGTCCTTTGTCAGCGGGGAGTATGACAATGTTTTCGTCGGTTTTCAGTCGTTTTAGTGCTTGTCGTTCGTCTTTAGTCAAGTTACTGTCAGGTAGAGAGGCTGATTGTATAGTAGAAGCTATTCTACTTCTGATGTTATCCTTGGCTGATTCTGAAAGCTCCCTCTGACGGTACAGAACCGCCTCAACACTGGATACAATGGCCTCGGTTGGTATACGTTTAGGCGTCACTGAGTGTTTGAGTCCGTAAGAGAGTACCTGTGTTTCAGTCTTGGCTAAGGGACGGGAAGAAGTATTCCTGACCCAGTTGTCGTCTGGTTTTTGTCGTTTTTTGTCTTTAGTACGTTGTAGTCGCGTCAGTTTTAGTTGAGTTTTAGTACGGTGCTGCACCTTACAAACGACTGATTGCCGACAATAACAAGACAGACAAACAATAGACAAACCGACTTATTTGACTAACAATAGACCAACGGACATTTGACTAACAAAAGACGGATCGAAACGCACCAATCACGTTTAACAGTCTTCACAGCCAATAACATCACGGCTTAACTGACAGACGACCAATAACATCACGAGATCATCGACCAATCAGGACAACGACCAGAGACTTATAACATCTACTGACGATTCACAGTTCACTTGACTCTGATGATGACTTCCGCTCAGGTTGTCGAAACGTCAGTCAATGTCACCTCAAACAGTCCTTCTCAGGACTACACTCACCCGGACGATCACAATTTACCGAATTATGATATGACTCCTGGGTTCAAACCATTTACAATATACAAATTGTTAATTATAAATATTACTCTGCAAGTGCCACTCTTTTTACCCTACCAAAATGCAAGTATTTCCAATAAATTGGTCTTGCATGTGCTTACAATATTACCACTGCACCTATAAATTACCTATAGTAGTATACACGTATATATTTATCTATGAAAATTCACAGTTTTCTAATAGTCTTATTTTAGCACAAAAAGCATGCCAGCATTAAATATTTTTACAATATACCTCAGTTCTTGCATCATGTTCCTGGTCAGATATGTCTTGCTCACTAGCAATGACAGAAGTGTGCAACATCTGAAAAGACCAAAAGCAAAAATTTGACCCATTAGTTCTAAGAGTGACTCAAAATCTTCGAAAAAGTCTCAAAATTGTTAAACACACTGGAAAACTAACAGCACCACAGGAAAGTATTGCAGAGGACAAAGCTTTCATTTGAATGTTCTCACAACAGGATTTCATTCACAAAACCATTTTGCACATGATCAAAACAAAAAATATGCTGCAGAGAATTGTTTAAAAAACGGTAGCAGCAATACCTCTAAAACTTTGTCAATCAGATGAACACATCCACAGTCTGTGTGGGTAGCAATCTTGTCATTCACCTTAAATTCAAGAATGAACATTTAAAAGGATGTTTTATTTAAGAGAGGAGCATTGCAACAATTAAAGCTTAAAAGTTTTAAAATATTCATATTTTAGGGAAGAACTGACAGAAAAAAGTTATAGTGCTGCATGTACATGTAATAACATATTGTTCATTGCACAAGGTTTTTGACAACTTTTGACAACTCTTTGATGACTTTTTTGTAGCTTTCATGTCAACTGGTCAATTAACCCTTTAAGCCCCAATGGTGATCAACTTTCTCCTCGTCGTATCAGTGTATTATAACACATGCAGGTCATGAGAATGTAGCAAATGATCACTAAAGATGAATTGTCTTGATGTTTAAACAAGTTCTCCCAAATAGTAATCACCAATATCTATGGAGACCAGTAATGATGTTAGGGCTTAAAGGGTTAAAATGACAGAACTATGAGGTGGGGAGTTGCTAAGTTTCAAGTTTGCACTCTTTACTCCTCCTCTCATAGTACTTGGATTTGATTGGTCAATTGAAACACAGTCCATCAAAAGCTGTCAAAGAGGTGTCAAAGAAGCTGTTAAAGAAATGTCAAAAAGCTGTCAAAGAGATGTCAAAAAGTTGTCAAAGAGATGTCAAAAAAGCTGTCAAAGAGATGTCAAAGAAGCTGTCAAAGAAATGTCAAAAAGCTGTCAAAGAGATGTCAAAAAGTTGTCAAAGAGATGTCAAAAAAGCTGTCAAAGAGATGTCAAAGAAGCTGTCAAAGAAATGTCAAAAAGCTGTCAAAGAGATGTCAAAGAAGCTGTCAAAGAGATGTCAAAAAAGGTGAAAAGCTAAAAAAGCTTGTGCAAGAGGCAACGTACAGTGCACCACACAGCTTTGGAAACATACTGAAGAAAATAAGCATTGCACACCTCTGTCAAAATCATTTTGCATTTGTCCTTTACAAATGAAGAAGATGCCCCTGCAGCCTTTTCAAGAAAGAACCTAACAATAAAACAGTAATGCAACAATATTTATTCAATATATTCAATGGCCAGCCAGCATAATTAATTAATTTAAATAAATAATATGCCTGTAAGCTGGCTTTAATAAACTTAAATGGTCAGCAATACTGTCATTCATGTAAATGGATCAAAAAAAGTATTTTAAATTTTTTTTTTGAGCAGTTACATTACCCTCCTCTCCTACATAAGGTAAAAGGTAAAGTCACATATGAGCAAAGGAGGCCCACACACGCTGGAGCTTAACCTGGTTTCTGTAGCATGAAGCAACTCATGAGAGTATTGCTAATCCCCCCTGGATGGGATGCTAGACCACTGCAGGTTACCCCCAGCAGTATGTCGCCGGTACCCATTTATACACCTGGGTGGAGAGAGACAATGTGGGGTAAAGTTTCTTGTTTAATTGACAACACGATGGCAGGGACTGGGCCTCGAACCACCGACCTTCAGATCTGAAGTCCAACATGCTAACCACTTCACTGCCGTGCCCCCACAACATTACTACCCTAAAAACAACCGTGGGAAATAGCACTAGTGCATGAGAGGAGTTGCATGCCAAACTTTTGAAACTTGTGCAAAGTTCTTGATTGATTAGTTTTTTGCAGCTTTTAATGACATATTTTAAACAACCTTTTCATGACTTTCTTGTCAACTTGAGCTGTCAAGATTCACGTAAGCACCTGCAACTCCACTTTTTACAGTTAGTTTTGGTTGGTCAATTGGAATAGAAGCCATCAAACAGCTGTCACAAATAACCAACTGGTAAGCCTCCCACCAGTTGGGGTTTTTAAAATGTTTATATTCCATTTATTGCGTTACTTTCTCTTGTTTACAGTGTCCCCAAATAGCACTGTAGTGCTAAATACTTTGACACTTCAATAAAGTTCTTGTTATTTTTATTTAATTAAAGGCAACTGTAAAAAAATCAAATAAGAAATTTCATGGAAGTGGGAAAAGTTTGGCACACATCACTGTTAAAGATCTTTTAGTGCATTATTGCAGACAGGTCTGAAACATGGGATACAATGTAAATCTTAGAGGTTAAGGCCTGTGTTGTGACAATTATGTATTTATATTACTTTGGAACACCCTCAACAAAAAGTTTGGGGACAGTATAGGCCCCTAGCCTGAGAAAACAGCCGATGTTTCGCGAGGTCATCACTTGAGCCCTCACAAAACGACATCTGAGAAACGAGCATAGAAATGCCATACTGATGACGTGTCACTACCCAGATCTAGGTAGTGCTTCTGATTGGTTGAAACGTGAAACTGGGTAGTGATGAGTCATCAGTATGGAATTTCTGTGCTCGTTACTCAGATGTTGTTTTGCGAGGGCTCAAGTGGCGACCTCGCAAAACGTCGGCTGTTTTCTCTGGCTAATAGACCCCTGGATTGGTTTCTTACCTGCTTTTCAAAAGACAACCAAAAGAAAGAATATGGTTCCTCCACTGCAATTTATCTTTAACACTTGCTTTACATGTAGTTTGGCAGTTACACAAGGTTTTCTCTTCAAGTGCTTGCCTTCCTTCACTTAAAACAATATTGCTTTTATTCTTTTTGAAAGCTGAAATCATTTCTGAGTGCCCTTGAACCCCAGTTGTATCATCTGGTTCAACAGAATTGGGACAGCTACTCCATTTAAAATGTTCAGCTGAAGTGTCTTCTCTATCTTCAACACTTAAATGTTCCAAATTTTTCCTAGTCTTTTCCTTGTCAGAATCACAGTGTTTTTTATACTTTGCAGGTTGTGATTTTTCAACTGACTTGCAGCAAACGTTTGTCAAATCAGTCTCTTGTGAATATTTATCATTCGATGGTTTTTCTTTACAGTTCCTTTCACTTATATTTATTTGACGACAAAAACAACGTTCACTTAGATCAA
Organism: Siderastrea siderea; assembly: GCA_964030785.1. Classification (NCBI taxonomy): domain Eukaryota; kingdom Metazoa; phylum Cnidaria; class Anthozoa; order Scleractinia; family Rhizangiidae; genus Siderastrea; species Siderastrea siderea. Next base: position 15,334,004 of record OZ034966.1, read on the forward strand.
CTTCACTGAAGTTCCCATCTTGAACCTGTAAACAACTCGCAGTTGCTCTTTCATACACCAGAGCTAATGAGAACCAATATTGAGAGTTCCAGGGGTGAAGTGTTGCACATCTTTGCAGAGCATCTATTTCACCTGACCAACAGAATAATAAATAAATAGACAAACATAAATTTTATCAAGGAAAAGAGACATAACTAAAACATGTGTAACAGGGTTGAAGAAAAGGAAATTATTAAGAAGAGCTTTAAGATAGAATTAAGGTATGGGGAGAGGAAGCTGGATTTATTTGATACACACTCGACGCACTTAAAAACTTTAATTAATATAAACACTGTTAAAATTGCAGTATTCTGGTATATCTTTCGCTCCTTGAGCGTTCGAGGAGTAGTTCTTACATGACCAATTTGACAATTTTATTTAGCGGATGGCTGACGAGGCTCAAGGAGCGAAATATGTACCGGAATACCGCAATTTTAACAGTCGACACTTCTGGTTAATAACCCAACCATATACCTTTATTTGCTTACTAGTCACAAATTTTTTGGCCATAATTTAAACAAAAGATGAGCGTTAATAAGAAAAAAGTGTTACCTTTTTTGCTTAATAACACAAAAGTACCATCCTTTTGATTAACAAGCAAATTTGATGTGTCAAACCTGCTTATTAAGTAGAAAAGACGGGCAATTTGTTTAATAAGCGTACCAAATCGAGTCCGGAAACAATCTGACTCCTGTTTTTACACGCTTACCACGCTTTGAGGCCTCATGGGCCTCATAACACTTATAGAAATTGGTGAATATGATCACTATTCTTTCAGCTGATTTCACCACTGTATGCAGTCACTTCATTGCTTTGTAATCAGGGGCAAATCATGACTGGTGATCAATATCCAGTGAATCATGTTTGAAAAACCTTGGTCTACAAACAGCAGTCTAATCAGCTTTGATTCAATTTCCTTCCTTCGCAAGTACCTGCTAATTAACCTTTTAAGCCCCAATATTAACATCCATATTCTCCTCACTATTCTCCTTATATTTCTTATGTTACTAATTGGGATAATTTGACAAAAAAATCAAGACATTTAATCATTGGCGATCATTTTGTTTATTCTCATGAACTGTATGTTTGATCAAGTAGTAACACTGTAAGGAGAAATTAGATACTCATCACTGTTGGCACTTTAAGGGTTAATGTATAACCTTATACTAGGTTGCCCTAACCTTGTAGGAAATATCTTAAATTTCCAAATGGCAACCTGACCATTACCATTTGGGAGCCCCCCCCCTCCCCTCCCCCTGTCCTGGGAAAATAACCCACTGTGAAAAGTGTGAAAATAAATGACTTGCAGTTACAAGTGTGTTCACAAAAAGAAATTTTTAAACTTTGTCATATGATATTTTACATATTATGTAATTACCTTGAATATTCCCCATGGCTCTATAAATCCGAGAAAGTAAATGCCAGATGGAAGAATCATTATTTTGCTTGTTATCCTGCCAAGAGAAATCAAATTGATATTCACTTATTATCAGAAAAAAATACTGCAAGTAGCTGGAATATTTTAAACTCAAACCTTAACATTATGGTAAGATGCTCACGTGTTCAAAGCCTTTGCAGGGTGATTTTGCCATCCAAAATAGTAAGATTAAATGAACCAAATTCACAGCAATTTGAACATGGCAAAGTCATAAATACACTGATCAGGCAACTTGCTCACTGTTAATGTGCAGTTTGGCATCAAAATAGAGATCTTATGTGGAGATAGAATTATTATTCCATGTGGCTTCAGGGCCAAAGGGCTTTTGATCTGGCCCTGGTCATGTTAACACATGCATTCCTCACATGGGATTCTGTGAGTAGTCTTCTAAGAAAAGTGCATGAGTGATGATGATGATGATGATGATAATGTCACTAGTGAATGGTCAACAAAAGCTTCATTGAAATCATTGAAATATGGTTTAATGCTTTGTGGCTCATCACAATGGCACTTATCTGTGGTTGTAAATTGAACCCTTATTGTCAAGAAAGTCCCCCTTTGCTCTGGCTCAAATAACATGTAGGATAAATAAATATAATATTTCCTGGGACAAAGAGCGGTAAAAATAGTATGGCCAGGAGGGTAAACAGTATCAAAGAGGAGCCGGTAGGGCAAAAACCTGACACAGGGAAACAGTGTAACCCACTTAAATACCGCAAGGGGAGGAGGAGTATTTGGAGCTCTGAAGCACAGAAATTTTTGCCATGGGGCCCGCAACCTCCTTGGATCCCAGATAAAAATGCTGATTCTGGATAAATGGATCAACTGGGACCTGGAGTGAGGTGATGGAACCCTGGAGAGCCAAATTTTCTTTCCTGGAGCCCTGTATTTTTAGCCAAGAGTCCTGGAGCCCCAAACCCTACTGGTATCCAAAAATAGGGAAAAGAGAATCCCTGGGGACTCAGAGGACTTTCACACTTATATGTGCGGGCTTTCAAAAGTGCCAGCCACTTAGGGCATGTAATTTAATGACTATTCTGGCAATGACAATAGCAAATGAAGTAACCAGAAAGGATTCTAGACAAGTCCACATGGCAAGGTTAAGGATAGAGAGAGAGAATCTGGAGAAGCTTGTCTTATCATCTAAACATGCAACACAAAGACAGAGACAACTGGCCTTAAGACAGGTCAGAAGTGTGAAGCTCCTGCAGCCACTTAATCAGTTGTGTCTCCATAAACGTTCTAAATTCTTCAAACTAAACTGACATAAATTGCCATTCACTTGACATTTAAAATTACTAACCATTATTTGTTTAGTGAGAACTAAAGCATCATTAAACTTTTCCAGCTTTAGTAAACACATTGCCATTGATTCCAACAGTTCCCTTGCCAGCACTGTATTATTCAGTGGCAAGCAGTGCTGAGATTCCTGGTACACAGCAAGGGCTTCTTTATATTTATGTTTCCGATACAGCAGATCTCCTTGGTACTTCTTGATACTTTGTTGCTCCGCTTGATCACCATCTGAACAAAACTGCATAAACCACTAACAAACAAGAAATACCAAAGAGAAAAGGGAACAGTCGAGATTGTGTTTTGGCCATCACAAGGGTTAGACATCCTTGGAGACCTAGGGGCAGATAGTCAGGGTGGGAAGCAAATAAAATGGGCAAAATCAGTGTGACAGAAATTTTACAAGACAGCCGGAAAACTTTTGATCACACAGATTTCACCCATTTTATCTACTTCCTGCCCTGACTATTGGCCACCGGGTCTCTGAGAATGGAGTTATGTTAACAGGACATGGTCAATACTACCTGTGATGACCTAGTCAGTTGGTCAACACATAAATTTATCTATCCATCCCAATTAGCACTTGAGAGTTTAAGGCCTTTCCCGACATCAAGGTAACATGGAAACCTGCATGAAAACACTGAACAACACTTCTTTCATTCAACTAATTCATTCATAGGTTTTACATTTGACAAGTCTCCACTTGTTGTGTAGCCCCTTCCCTGACCTTCCCTCCTAACACATCCCTCCATATGTTCAGTATGTAATGCTTCAAATTGGAACTTTGACTTGAAGGGCTATGGTAAACACTCCAAATGACAGCCTTGCAAAATTTCTTTAGGGTAGTCAATGTATCTCGTATCAACTCAATTGATATCAATTTAACCCATCAAGCCCCAACAGTGATCAGTATCAAATTTCTTCTCACCATGTCAGTGCAGTATAACACAGACAGATCAGGAGAATCTAGGAAATGATCACAAAAGATGAACTGTCTCGATGTGTAAGGAAGTTCTTCCAATTAGCAAATAATGAAAATTAATGTATGGATCCCAGTAAGGAAAATTTGTATAATGATGCTAGGGCTAAAAGGTTAATGTGTTTCACACACCTGTTGATGCAGCACTGCAGTCTCTACAGTTTCTATTTAACAATTAGATTATTAGCTCGAGATTTCTATTGCGTGATAGTTGATGAGGCCGACGGCCAAATCAACTATCACGCATAGAAATCGAGAGCGAATAATCTAATTGTTTTAGTATAAATCTACTAGACGTTCAAAACTTAACAGCAGACACTACATGTTTTTATTGGAAAATGATATAAATAGGTCACACCACGCGCGGAAAACACTCTACTCACTATCTACAACAGAATAGATAGTGAGTAGCGTAGCCAATCAGAGAACAGCATTAGTGATAGAATGCTAGTAGATTTATACTAAAACCATTTATATCAGGTGAAAAAGATCATGTGACTAAGGTCATGTGGTCTTTAGCCAGACCTAAGAAGTTGGTCCCAGTTTGAACTTTGTGCCATGATTTAAATGGCTTCCTTTCCACCATGTAAGCTAATTTGTGCATTGGTCGAATGTGTGGACATTGTTAACCTGATCCATTTTATCTTAACTTCCGTGAACACACTGTCAGCCACACTTCATTCTCCAATTTTTGTTTTGTAAGTGGTTTGCCCAAAGTGATCATCATGGGAGGGAGACAGTGCTGTAACCACAGGTAGAAAATATAAGTGGGGATATTTTTTGTAGATGTGTTAATGCAAAAATATAAGCTTAGATGGAGCAAGCTAATGGGCTATTCCATTTAATATCCGCACCCCCCCGGTTGAGGACTGACCTTTCCCTCTTACCCCTAAAGAATGCCATTAAAAAGTGTTATCCCCTGAAGACTTCCTTAAGAAATGGGTTTACCCCTGAAGAATTTCACAGAAAAAGCATTTACCCCTGAAGAATTCCATGAAATCTCTCTTTACCGCTGAAGAATTCCACTTATAATATGGGTTTTACCCCTAAAGAATCCCCCAGCTTCTGGCCTTTACCCCTGAAGAATTCCACCATTTTTATACTATACCCCTGAAGGATTCCACTGTTCCTCAACCGGGGGGGGGGGGTGCGGATATTAAATGGAATCACCCAATGCATGCTCATAACCCCACTTTTCAACACAGGCTATTTAATATACTATTCACACATGATACACTAGAAGCCTATTTCAAACTAACCTCAGGATCACACTGCTTCGGTATGTAAGTCTCTTCTACTATGTTTGTACCACAGTTTGATTCCTCGAAGATTTCGTCGTCAAACTCAAATTCAAACTCCTTCATCATGTCTAACCGGTGTTGTTCGACAGGTCGTCGTGTACATTATGTGACTGTTACACAAAGCAGGTCCTGTAATGATTGCAGGCTCAAACAGTCCGGCAGGAAAAAAGAGGGAAAGTCAAACGATCAAAGGAAACCGAAAATCAAGATTTGCTCTCGAAGGAAGACAGATTATAGACGAAATTTGGAAGATTGAAAGGAGTTTTGAAAGTTGAGGCAATCGAAACAACACAGAGTAACTGAAGGATAACACAGGCAAAAGAGATGAAAAGGACTTTTCCACGAGCCAGACAGAAGTCCATCATTAAGAAATATCAACATAAAGCAAGATTCTCAAGAAATGCGGATATTTTGGTAGGAGTAAGCTTATCCGTGGTAGAAATTCTACACATGATCATACAGGACTTTCCTTTAGGACCTTGCAAGATTCTAAATGCATGTAGTAACCTGTAAGCAGTCCTGTTGGATTTTTAATGTTAATGCGCCGATCAATTCGAAACTTCAACATCCCCCCCCCCCCCGGGCATACCCCGGGCATTTGACTGTGGATCGTGCCCGGGGAGAGGGGAATTTGAACGTTGCGTTGGAAGGGTGGGGAATTTGAACCGGATTTATCTCTTGTTCTGACGTAATACGTCCGTGAGTTTTTTTCGGTTTTTGCAGGGTTTGACGGATTTACAAGATAGAATTTCACCTTTGTCAGTAAATAACTCTATCAAAAGGGTCTGTAAAAGAAGTTTGAAGGTGTCATTACGGCATATGTCTCTCAGCAAGGCGTGTAAAGTGTTTGATTGAGGACGAAATTTGTCTTTGAGGAGAGGTACTTCAGTACTAATTGGTGGGGCATTTGAACGGCTTTTTTGCCCCTAGGGGAGGGAATTTGAACAAGCCAATCTTTAAAAGTTCAAATGTCCGGGGGGTTGCCCGGGGGGGATGTTGAACTTTCACGCATAAGGCTCGCAGACACAAATAACGCTGAATAACGATCCTTTCCTACAGGAGCTCAAATAGGTTCACTCATAGGTTAGGATTATATAAAGGTCCTGTGTAGGATTTCTACCAGAGATAATTATTGCGTTGATTTGTGTAACTAACAGATTCTTTCTTTTTTCTTAAGCTTGACTTAGGCTTAAGTTGAGGCTAATCCTAATTTGCTGGTATCATGTTATATCATAACATGATGCTAGCAAATTAAGATTGGGCTTAAATTTTGTCACAACAAGATGAAAAGTTTCATTTTAACTGATAAGATCTTACTTAAGATCCTGTAGGGTCCTATTCACATGAAGGATCCTACAGGATCTTGTCTAGGATCTTGTTAAGGATCCTACAGGGATCCTACGGGATCCTAGAGGAACCTGTTTAAGATCCTATAGGATCCCAAACAGGATCCTGTGACAGGATCCTATAAGATCCTAAGCAGGATCCTGAGTAGGATCCTATGAAACATGGATTTCTACCAGGGTTGTTTTAGTTTAATCCTCAGAGGATTTCTTGTCCACAGATTTTCCTTGACTACATGCTATTTCTAAAACGGTTGGCTGTTGAGTCCAATTTGAAAGCACAGGAGAGCAAAGAGAAGACATTACAAGCTCATCATGTAAATGCTGTTTTACGGGTAAGTAAGGGTTGGTACACATGAGGGGAAGAGACGTAGGGACTTGCTGCAAGCTATGTAAGCTTATAAGTTTGGTTTAGCATTACAATAAAACCTGGAGAAAATTCTACAGCAATTTGCATTATGCTGTATTTGGCTTTATTCAATTTTCAACGATTTCACCCAAATGGTAATTCAAGAATGTAGGGAGACCTATGCAAAGAGTTTCTAAGTTGACATGGTAGCTTCAACAGCTATTTGCAAATTATGTATACAATATCAAAACACTTTTTTCCCACTTAATATCATTAGTGTTAGTTTGTGCTTGTTCTAGTTCTAGAAATTTGCTCATGAGGCCCAGTGGACCAGATTTCAGTCAATCTGTTTGTAAAACAGGGACCCCAAATATTTGAACTTCTCACACACAACTTGGTTGTCAACCATAAATAAGTTGTGTAAATTTGATTTTTGAGATGTCAGACTTTTTATAAGCTGCTGTAATGGTATGTTGAAATTATAGTGCAACTACTATAAGTTTGCAGTGAAGCAACTGCAAAATGATTGGAAAATGAAGGAGTTCAAAAAAGCTATGGAAATGTAAATTCCTTTCGTAACAGGATCATACCGGTAGGTTTCCCAAGTGGAATTTTGTGTGCCCCATTTGACATGCTGGTGCAAAACTAATTGTATACACTATTATGTTCTTTTTGTTGCAATAATCCCTTGGTTAGTATTCAGGAATAGCATGCATTGCTATCCAATTTTCATGCGGCCAAAAAGCGATAAATGCTTTAAACCTGCAGAAAGCCCCACAGAAATGCTTGCTACACAGGCTACACCCATCCTACTGATAAATAATACAACTTGGTTTTTATTTGTTTTTCCAGAATGTGTTGAAAAGTTGCAAGGGATAAAGAGATGTAAGATTTGTCAACTGTGGAAGGACTTTGATTTATGACAGAGGCAAATAATTACTTATAATGGGTGTCAAAGACTATTACTGTAAATATATTGTACAAAGCCTTTGAAACCACTAGGTATTGTTTAGTAGCTGTATAACAGGGAGCACATGGAGGGAATTCATTTGAAGTTGCTGTAGAATTGTAATTTTGGATTTAATTGACTTGATTTTGGAAAGAAACTAGTTAATAAAATTGTCTGCAACAGCTTGTCTACCTTGCATTCAGTACATTCAACATTCATGTACTTCCTTTGAAGCCTAGGGGTAGGCTAGGTCTGAGCAGTATAACAGTTTTTCCTGCAAAGTGAGAGCCATTGTCACCTGAGTAAAGCACCTAATTACCAGGGTAAGATAACTCATGTTCCAACATTACTGTCGGTGCTCACAACAACAACAGAATGTTGGCTTTGGTATGCTCCTGGGGGGGGGGGGAGGCACTTAAGGGAAGTTTGAGTGGGGGGGTGCCACCAAGGCCTTCAAACCCTGACCCTGTTTAAGACAAAATTTGTTCATTTTGCAACCTGTTTAAGACAAGAGACCTTTATATTTTGCTTGTGTTCTGCATTTTTTTTGTCTGGCTTGTTTTTCATTTCCCAAAAAGAAAGTATTTTATTTTCGTAAATAACATCATATAACAGTTTATGGGCTCCTGCATATAACTGGATTTAAAAGAATTGCTGGTACTCACATGTAGGGTTTAATGCTTCCAGTCCAGAAAGACACCCTGTTCAAGACGCTAAATAGTGAAATTGCATACCCTGTTTAAGACACAAGACCCTGAAAACCATACCCTGTTGAGCGGCACATACCCGTTTAGTCCAAATAAGGGAGTGGCCCTCCGGGGGTACGCTGATGAGGGAGCTTAGCTTCGAAAACTTTTCGTACATTTTCGTGTACTACTACTCAGTAATCCTAGCTTACGAAAACCAATACACAGATTGTGGCTTTCCTTTCATTTCTGCCTTTTCTCTCAATTATCTTGTTGAGGGTTCATGCAATTAAATAACATATCAATAGGTTAGTAGTGTTTCAATGCTAGTCCCCAGAAATCTTTCAGAATTATAAAATGATTTGTAGAATATTTTAAAGAACAACACAACACTTTTAAGTTTCAAAGACATGTTTTGGCATCCCTGATGCCATCCTCAGTTGAAGGAAAAAGTTACAACAAAGCTATTTATATGCAATAGTGATTAGAATTGTAAATGAAAGTGTATAAGCAAGAGTCACAAGAAAAAAGCGTGATTATGTGAAATCTAAACAAACAACTTTAAATTAACATGTTTAACCTGTTGATTTAAAGTGGCCAGTGGATATGTAAGGATTCTTTGATCTTTAGTTGAAAGCTTGTAGTGGTGCAGTCTAAAATGCTGAAGCAATTGGTCGAACACAAATCGCGGCAATTTTCAGATTGTTGCAAGTGTTTGTACACGTGAGAGGCCCTATCCGTAACTAAATGCTCACGTACGCGTGTTGAAAAGTGGCAGGTGGTTTCACCGACGTAACAAGCGTTACAGCCTGCACATGAAAATTTGTAAACAACACTCGAACGGAGATTGCTTGGGATAGGGTCCTTCGCGCAAAGAAGCGGATCACAGAATTCCTGTTTTAGATGTCCTTATCGACAACAACTGTTCTCATGCCCCTATCACTAGTGTTTATCGTAAGAAAACCTTCACTGGCCTCCTTACCAATTATTTCAGTTTCACTTCATATTCCTACAAACGGTAATCTCATCAGGACACTTGTTGACAGAACCTACAAAATCAATAGCACCTGGGCTGGTTTTCACAAAGACATCAAGTACCTCACTCAAATTCTCAAGAAGAACCTTTTCCCTACCCATCTTAATGAAAGGGTTATTAATCAATATGCAACCAGGGTCGAAAGCGAAGTCTGCTCTGTGGGTTGTGTTCCTGACAAGGTCTCAACTTTTTATTTCAAGTTACCTTATATCGTTCCCTGCTAGCAGAGGCCCCTTTTCCTTTGTATTCGCTGAGCTGACGGACGGGACGAAAGCTCAGCGTAAGCTCAGCGTCCGTAAGCTCAGCGAATACAAAGGAAAAGGGGCCTCTGCTAGCAGGGAACTTATATCGGCCATTATTCTGGCGTCACTCAGCAACGCATTCACCACCTGATAAAACGCTACTGTAATAACATTGATATTAAGTTAATTTTCTCTTCTTTTAAAATCGGAAACTTGTTTAGCGCGAAGGACCCTATCCCAAGCAATCTCCGTTCGAGTGTTGTTTACAAATTTTCATGTGCAGGCTGTAACGCTTGTTACGTCGGTGAAACCACCTGCCACTTTTCAACACGCGTACGTGAGCATTTAGCTACGGATAGGGCCTCTCACGTGTACAAACACTTGCAACAATCTGAAAATTGCCGCGATTTGTGTTCGACCAATTGCTTCAGCATTTTAGACTGCGCCACTACAAGCTTTCAACTAAAGATCAAAGAATCCTTACATATCCACTGGGAAAAGCCCACTTTAAATCAACAGGTTAAACATGTTAATTTAAAGTTGTTTGTTTAGATTTCACATAATCACGCTTTTTTCTTGTGACTCTTGCTTATACATTTTCATTTACAATTCTAATCACTATTGCATATAAATAGCTTTGTTGTAACTTTTTCCTTCAACTGAGGATGGCATCAGGGATGCCGAAACATGTCTTTGAAACTTAAAAGTGTTGTGTTGTTCTTTAAAATATTAACTTGTTTCCTGCTACCAAGACCGATTTGTAGAATGTTTTTAAGGGATCATCCAAGTAGGAACAAAGCTTTAAAACGGGTAGGACCATGGACTTGCCCACAAGTCGAGCTCAGAATTTTTTTACGGAAGCGCGATTTCAGAAGGGCGACGACGGGAATCGGAAATGAAAAGTGAAGGACTTTTGATAAAGTCTACTAGGACCACAACAACAAGACGTTGAGTGTTACCTGATGTCAAGTAGACCTAAATTTGTAAAACACTCGAAGTAAAAAAATATATACGGTAAGACTGATCCTTATTTTTGTTACATATATATATTTTTTTACTTTCTATATCGAAATTTACTGTTTTCGTCTTTTGCGTAATTGCGTGTTTCTTTTACTGCCGCAAGGATTAGACTTACCGTGTATATGTTTTTTCATTCGAGTAGGCCCGGAAACAGCACGTTGATCATGGATGTCTCCTCTCTGTAAGGGGGCTCAAAAGGGTTTTCAGCTGCGGGCCCGCTGAGTGAAGAAAAAATTTCTATTAAAAGTCGCGCGCGAGCAAAACACCAGTAGTGAAAACGCAGCGTAAAATCGTGCTAACCGGGAATAGAACGTGCAAGAAAGATTTCTTTTATCTAGGCATTTTTTCGGTAGTCCACCATGATTTTTTTGCATGCCTACAACGTTCGGTGTGCCACTTTACTAAAAACTTTTTTTGGGGAGTTATTCTTTGAGCTTCTTTCAGTGGAGTTTTCTGTAATTCAGCAAACGTCTTGTTTGATGTACCATAAGTTCTACTGAATAACATTTTATCATACTGTAGAAAAGTTGAGGAATTTTGCGGAACAAGCAATAAAATCAGCAGGTCAGCGACTTAGTTTTCCAAAAACTGAAAATTTGCTAAATGTGACATAAGATAAAGTGCGTCGCGTAGCGCGTGTCACGCAAATCACACTAAAGTCGCAAAATTCCATCGAAAGTTTTATTTACCGTCTTTCAAACTAGCGGAATTTAAAGAACTTGGGAGAGTTATTGTTGAAGTAAAAAAACAAGAAAAGCTCTAGGGGTATTAAACCCGGCAGTCATTCCCCACCCATCCACCCAGGCATCCTTGTACCAGAGGCTACGATCTGTTTGGTCAGAGGTAGCTGGGACACAACATTTCAAAATGTCGCGTAGTTCTGGGGACTAGAATGCGTCACTAAGAGGTTTGGATATATCAACTGAGTTGATAAGGTAAATTGGCCATGGTATAGAAATTTGAAAGCTGCCGTTTCAAGAGTTACCCCCTCGTCTGAGCGAATGCGCATGCGTTTTCTGTAGGACACGTACGGCGATTGACAAGTACGGCGACACGTGTGGGTAACACAACGCTAACAGTGGTTAGTCTGTGATCTGGTCAAGGCGGATATAAAACATCACGTGACAGGAAAGTTATGGTAGCGCGGTTACACAAAGACGTTATCACATAAAATCATGACCGGATTTGTTTGGCTGAGCGAAAATCGGAAGTCCGCGGTGAGTAACCTAGCAAAAAAAGGAAAAAAAAAAAAAACGGGTATTACCAGGAGCAGCCAGCGCGAAATCACCTGCCGCGTGGAAACGTTACGTGCGCGTGATGAGCCTCTAGTGGAGTAACTCACTTCACTAGCGGCTTATCACGTGCGCGTCACGTTTCACGTCACTATTTTTGAGCTCGCCCGCATGTTCTTTTCGCTCGACTATTCCTGAGCGGAAAAACAACCTCTCAACGTTAACCCCTCCTTGGATAGTCCTGATATATGCAAATTTAGTGTTGTAATATATGTCTCGCTCGCCTTCCCTTGGTACCTTACTCTTGAAAGTCTTGTCCACAGGCCTTCACTTTCGTCAACCTCGTTCCCAGCGCTTTTCCTTTTTAAAATTTATTGCGGCGGGAAATATATGAAAAAGAGAAAGCCCTGGGAACGAGGTTGCGCTCTTGTACCAAAAAGGGTACGAGCCAGCACGACAATATTTCTAGTAAAGTAAATAAAGCTCTTCGATTCTCAAAACCAACTTTTCTTTAACCAAGAAAATGAACTAAAACAAAGTATTTATTCTGAAATCTAGAAATTCAAGTGTAAACGACTACACATCGCTTTTCCTGATTAGTAATGCTCCACAACATAAATTCACCTCAAGTGGGAGCCGGGGTAGGCAGGGTTGGCTTGGAGCCAAATATGCTAAGTGATTTCAAGGCATTTAGTTTTAAAACATTACGTGATCATGTCACGCTTTGCATGCAGTAACGCTGTTCGTCACATGGTACATTTGCTAAGTACCGCTCACATTTACCCGAGGGGGCTATGGTGGGGCCGAACGGCGGCACGTTGTAGAAGATCATGTTGAAGTAACAATGAAGGTCCTAAATTTTTGGACGTTTTTTAAAATGTTTTCCCTCTTTTATTTCTTTCTTTCTGAGAATAACATCCCAGCGACATTCTATTTCATAAAATTCACATAAATTGGAAAAACTGGATTATTCATACTTGGCAATCCACTGACCTTTTGCAGTGTATTTATTGTTCAAAAATGTACAATTGCAACAGGTAGAACAAAACTTGTCGTAACTACCCTGTTAAACGATGGGACATGTTGTACATACTGCTGCATTATAAAGTTTCTTGCCACACTCATTGGGCAACAGTATTGAAATGCTGCAAGCATCCAATTGACTGTTGGCGCCAAAACGAAAAGAGGATGCATGTTCCTGTGGAATGCGAAAGCGTTACCATGGTAACTACTACAGCAGGCTCTTGCCCACTCTTAAACGCAGAATGACTTCCTCTTTCACTTTCGCTTTTGGGCTGACTTGATCGTTCGGCTAATCAACCCTACGTATTGGAGGCTACTCAGTTAAGGAGAAACTTGACTACATCTTCCATCAAAAGTCAAACAGTATCGAAAGAGATTAACAGGGCGGCCCGTGATTGAACAGCAGAGGAAAGAAGCATTTCTTGGAAACATTCGGTGGTATCTCTTTCAAACTACTTAGAGTTCTTGTCTGTGTATAATTAAAAAAAAGGAAACTTAAGGTGAGTACTTTAACACATCATTAAATGCCGACAGTGCAGAAATCATAAATTTTTAAATTCCAGTTGATGTTAATTTCAATTGGCTTGTAAATGCGTTTTGCCGTCGGTGAGTCGTTGGGGCTCCATTGGTTTTGCACTTTACAGCCTGCCCAGAGCGCTTGGGTTAGTACTTAGCCGTACATAACAAAGAAATGGTTTACACAAAATTATTCGCTAATTATTTCTTAAGGTTTAACCTGTATTGAAAAGTGTAAATCAACTTTCACTCTTCCTTCAATCCAGACTATTCTGGCGTGCGCGTATTCGAAAATGTTAATTGTTTTCCTCTGGCTTGCAACCATAGGGTGAATAGCTTGTCATGAACGAATTTACTCTGTTAAACAGACTGCGATTTTATTTCTGAAAATTATGAACGTTTTCCGGTGCCAAAGCGATACTGCATGAGCTACACGCAGTTTGGGGGAATATTTTAGTGAGTTGCTTCCTTGGCTACATTATTTAATATGATAATTAGTGTCATTTTGAACCAGGCAAAGCGCAGTTGAGGTGGTTTCACAACGTTTCCTCTTTTTTCTCGAAGTTTTGATCACGGCAAAGACAACTAGTGCATAATCAGACCTTGAGCTCGAAGACTGAGATAAAGAAAACAGCATTTTTTACGACGACAGTTTCTTAGAAATGTCATCTGATTTCTCAGAAACGGCGAAATCAAGAACCATGACCCACAAGATGGCAAATTATTTAAATTGGGGGCCAACCATTTAACTTCTGACGGGGGGGGGGGGGTGGAGGCTGGGTGATTTTGAAAAAAAATATCCTGCAAGTGCATATGTGTAAGAAAAAAAATTCCTGCACAAGACTATTGCCCCCAAAAAAATTCACGCACGTACAGTGGGCTGGAAAAAAAATTCTGTCAAGATGTTTCCTGGGTTGACACATTCAGTGAACTGTATCAGCAGACTGTAAAGATATTAGCATCTGGACTTGGGTAAGAGGGATTCTTTGCACAATGATGTTTCCCCCTCAGATGGCCTTTTCTTTACATTTAAAGCACCTGTGGTTACCAATCTTGATATATGTTTGCTGAACTTCAAGATCACGGCTGGTGTTGTGATTTAATCAAGAATCTAAATCAAGAATGCCAGAATAGCTGTTGGGACATGAAGAAAACTTTATTAACTATCTATTTGACACAAAACTGGAATAAGTTCTCCTGTAACATTAGCCTGAACGCTTGTCAAGTAAACGTGTAGGGATAGGAGGTGTGTCTTTTAATGTAGAAAGTGTCGTAGGCCTTGCATTGCATACTGTATGTATCCCTCTCTTGTGGAATATTAGTATACAAGTTCGTTACGTCCATAGATACAAGGATTGTGTTATCTGGAACTTTAGTCCTGTCAATGAAATTAACGGAGTCAGTTGACTGTATCAGTCTTTGAGATACGACTTCTGTTGTTGTGCTAACGGCTGGAGTAGTATGGCAACAATGCTGATAATTTCTCTGTTGGACCTGAAACTCCCGAGGTCTCCCAAGTCGGTTTGTGGATTTTCGTAAGGATATAAAATACTGGAATTCGAGGCGGGACTGGTGTTTGACAAAGCCATTTTTCAGTCATTTCGTTAATGTGGTGTTCATTGTAAAGTACTGTAATCAACTGTTGTACTTTGCGGGATGTATCTACAGCCATGGGTACTGCAAGAGGCCTCAGTAGTTTTCCATGTTCGTGCATGTTGTCTAATTGAATTTGCCCCTCGATTTTTTCCCAAGAAAGTCTGGGATAAAGCCCAAATAAAGTTTGCAAGTGAGGAAAATGATGAGAAATCCTCACCCAGTTTTCGCATGGATGTGATCTGGGGATATCTGTCATCATTGAAGCTAGGGAATGGTATCCATAAATTTGATAGGATAAATGACGTGGCCAAAACAGTTCTTATTCTACCACATTCAAATGCCGGTGAAGAGAGAGTTGTGTCCCCTTTAAGGAAAAACAAAACAGCATTTCGTCAGCATCTCTTCAGGTGGACGGTACTTTGGCCTTTTTGCTTACCATCAAAATGGCCAACAAAGAGTCGTCTTTTGAACCACCTGCAGATTTGTTGGCCACTGCAAAGAAAGCTACTTGGAACTACAGCAAAGAGCATCATCAAAGCTGTTTTTCAACGTTATGGCATGTTAATTTGACTTCTGGATAAGTCAGAATGTTAAGAAAGAGTTGATATTAGTCCAATTAAAAGAAAAATCGGGGATCTAAATAGTTACTTTCGATGGGCCCCATTTCCGCTCAGAATAAAGGAAAACACGTCTTAGCTACTTCAATTGTTCAAATTTTTCTGGGGGAGCATGCCCCCCAGACCCCCCTACAAAGATGACGCCGTCAGAAATCTCACTCTTTGGCAACAAAGCAACTTAAGAGCTCGGTGCAGATTATTTTGGGGCTTTGTAATGTGCACTTCAGCTGCGAGTTGGATTTACAGCAACTTGTTGCTGTAATGGTGGTTATCAGTTTGATTTAACAAGGAAAGGATGTGGTTCATTATCTTCCCGTAAAATATGTACTGAAGGTGCATTCGCGCTATGCACTGTACTGACTGTACTGTTCTGTAGCTCTATGCACGCACTATGTACTGTACTGTAGGCGCATTGGCCTTGCAAAATGTTTAAAGTCCAGGAACAGGTCTAACTCCTTTCATCAGTGGGAAGGGGTTACCTCAATGTTTTACATTCGGTGTTAAAATTAATGTACTGTATTATAAAAGTCAGTCAAAAACTCTTAGATAAAAATTAATATATTTGTTCAAAGTTCCTTTCACAGATCCTTAACCTTTTATAATTTGATTTATAATGAAGGCCTACTAACCCCATCCACACACCAAAAAAATTTCATGTAGAACGTTGGAGGGAGAAAAAAATATCTCGCAAGCACATACCCCAAGAAAAAAACCATGGGGAATTAAGGGGTTGAAATAGAATTCATGCCTATACCAAATCACCCAACCCCCTCCCCCCCCTTCGGAAGTTAAATGGTTGGCCCCTTATAATAAAAGGACCCTACGGCCAAGAAAGGGGCGTGGATAAACTGAGAACATGAAACATTCCAGAACGTGCCGGAACATCTCGGGACATCCCTGATAGGGTTGTCCCGTT
Organism: Siderastrea siderea; assembly: GCA_964030785.1. Classification (NCBI taxonomy): domain Eukaryota; kingdom Metazoa; phylum Cnidaria; class Anthozoa; order Scleractinia; family Rhizangiidae; genus Siderastrea; species Siderastrea siderea. The sequence continues at coordinate 15,350,579 of OZ034966.1, forward strand.
ATGCTCGAATTCAGTCTCTGTTATGAAAAAATGGGGGTGAATAGGGGTATAAAAATCTGCCGATCAGTGAAATTTAATATCCAAAATTGCCGATCCACAAAAAATTTTCTCAAATCCGAATCCGTAAATTATTTTACGTGTGAATAGTTGAGCCAGACGCGAGTCTGCTGGGGACCAGAGGTTTCTTTCGCGTGCGTTCGCAGTCAGCCGGAGGCCGATCAACGAGCGGCGTAAGCCTTCAGAAGAAAAATGTGAGACACCAGGAGCCCATGGAGACACTTAAGTTCGCGAAGCGCGCGAGAAAAGCCTCTGGCACCCAGGGTACGATTTTTGTGACCCTAAGACAGAGCCACTACCTTCATTAAGCTTGGCATCGTTGCTGAAGTCAATGGAAGGGAGTAGCCCCTTCCCATCACCTTTACCGGAGCTGATAGATGAAGTTTTTCAAATATGAGAGAGAGTGCAAGATTTACATAAAACCGAAATCACCTACCGAGCAACGACTAGGGGTGTATGTCGTTCTCTAATGGGTGACATCCATATCCAGTGAGCCGCATCTCTCTGCCGTGACAAAAACAGAACTGAGACTGAAGCAGACAAAGCGTTTCTGGGGAGAGTTGAGGTCCACGATCCGAACTATGTAACAAGCATAATCTAAAATCCGGGCCAAGAAAATGAATAAAACCGCGTTCCGCTCGGCTGGGATTGCAGCATTCGCAATCAAAATTTTACTCTAAATCTAAAATCTGGGCAAAATTATTTGCAACATCCGCTCAGTATGCTTGTGCTTGATGCTCAAAATTCGAAAGGCTTTACTATAATATTTCAATACGCTCACAACAAAACGTGTTTTTTACCTATACGGTGCAAAACGTCGTTCAAATGTTTATTTTAAATTTTTAATTACACAAATTACATGTTTGAGACTTAAATGCTCGTTACTGGCAAAAATGAGTGATACCTTACTCGCTTTTGAGCGAGTCTGACCGTTATTTTGAAAACATCGCTATCGCGAGCCTTAAATCGTCAAAATAAACACAGAAACACAAATCAAAACACCATGGCAGCAATTTTATGAGTTTTTATTTCATTTTCCTCAGTTTTAAAACTCCTAAATTTCGGCTTTAGTTTTGCTAATTTGATAAACCGACACAGCCATTATAAATGCACAGCCCACCACACAAACAGAGGATGGTAAGCCTGTGGCTATACCACGCAAAAGTGATACTGGTTTACTTATACTCGTTGTAGCTCTGTCTGTGTTCCAGTAGCTCCAAATGTTCAGATACAAATCGGATGCCATGTAAAACATGTTGAATCGCTTTCATAGTTGTTTGAGTGTCGGTTTTACCATTCCGTCCGCGGGCTCTAAACTGAGAATAAAGTTCTGTGTTTTGTGGTTTCCGTTTAAAAAAGTAAGATGGTGAATTCTAATGTTCCTCACCTCCGTAATCTTGTTTCAGTGAGCTGCATAGAAATTATCGTTCAAGTTGAAATTCTGTCTGAAATATTAATTCTGTCTTCAGTTCGATCAAACAAACACATGATGGCTCCGTTGTCAGCGTTGTGCGAACGGAGCGATTACAAACTCGTTCATTTGAACTTCGGCAGCTATAACGGTGAGATCGTACAGCTTCAATCGGCTTTGAACGATAATTACAACAACTTTTCAGGAAAAATCAAACACGTACCACATTTCAGAGCCCATAATTGGAAGATACTCCCCAAACCTTGTGCTTGTACGTTCACTTCGGAGCAGTTTCATTGATTCACTCAGCTCCACAAAGAAACGCTGAAACACTTCGCAAGGTCTTGGCGCCTTTTTCGGTCAGTCATGTGATCGCGATCGACTCTTGTTCCCTTTTATCTCGAAGTTTCTCTCTATTTTTTTTCTCTTACTTGATTTTATAGCAATTAGTCATTGCGTTTTTTATAATGAAAACAATTATTCTACTCGGGCTTGCTGGATATCAAATAATTATAACCATTTTGGCGCGTACGCGCCTCGTTGGTTATCTATCATATCCAGCGCGCCCTCGTTGTACGCAAATTTGCGTGTACCCAAGCGCGTTTATGACGTTGAGGGTGGCGCAATTTTCTCTAAAAATAGCATATTTGTTTTTTTCGATGGAGCCGCGTGGATCCCGCACTTACTGTCTCCGTCCCCGATTATATGGCTCCTGGCTCAATATATTTTTTTTTGCGGTCTTATGGTCTTCTGCCCAGGGCCCAGAACCCCAATTGCAGGTTTTTTAGTCACTATTATTCTGACATTATGCTGGATTCTATTGTCTCACTATTATGCTCAAACTTATGCCGGCAAAGACGGCCATAGCTAACCCCGGAACATTCCAGAACATGAAAAAAAAATACAAAAAAAAAATAACTGAGTAATTAAAATAGATAAATAAAATAACGATAATGAGAATCAGAACAATTGAAAAAAAAATCCGATCGTTAAAAAAAGTTATATAGAATAGGTAAATAAATGCATAATTGACTGAATGGACGCCGAAGGATCGAATAAAGTAATTAACAATGAAAGCAAGAAAACCTGTGGTTTATCAAAGACGCATCCTTACAAGCTGGAGTTAATTTGTGAGCTACTAGGTTCATGGACTACCTGAACTCTTAGCATTTAAAAATTTTTTTTTTCTGTTAGGTATTTTAAATAAATTTTGCTGGATCTCTTTCGAAACTGCAAAAAATGCACATAGCAAAAATGAAAACCCGCAAGAACTTCAGACTGTTCAAAAGAAATCGTAGTTGTTAGAATTAATTCTGAATTAATGCCGGAAAAGGAATAGACTGATAAATTACTGGTAATGTTGCCTTCATTGTCAAACACTGGAAAGGTGCAAAATATCCTTCAGCATTTAGGAAGGAGGACAAGAATGAACAAGATTAATTTCCCTTGCTATTTTGATTTTGGCTTGACTATCCAGATACGGATTTCAGAATTATACAACTCATTCTGTAAATCGGATACAGATTTTGCCTAGGTTACACAAACTTTTCCTTCGTCCAAAAAAATGAAACAGCAGTCTGGCGGGTATAATTGCTTAAGTCGAAAAACGAGTTACGTCATACAGATACCAAGAGGGTGATTTAAACACTGTCATCGTTTCCACTAATTCCAGTTACTGGAAACGATGTTGTTTTGCCACTTACACATTAAACTCGACCTTAGAAAACCTTAGCCTTCGAGGTCAGGGGAAATGTCTCGGAGATTCAACGACGCGGGAATCCAAAGCTTCAGTTGATATTCTGAATATCTGTAATAAAGAGTAAATTTGTTAGCTGAATAGTGGGAATTCGTCCTCTCTGAACATATTCGGAAAAGGCTTGGGAACACACAATATCATGAAGCGTGTTTTCTTTGCATAAGCTCGGTTGTTGGTTGTTGGACCACTAGTACTCTTGCCTATTGTGTGAGTCCCTGGACACTGAGGGTTGACATCCCTCGGGGTTAAATAATGCTATTTTGTAACACTATTATTTTGATATCTCTCAAATCTTTTTAAAGATTAATAGGAAGTGGCCATTAACATGCCTTCACTGAGCAAACAACAGCAAAAGACTTTGAACAAAGAGTACCAGAACTGGTTGTCGGTAACTCACGCATTGTCAATTATGTGCGATGGTTTAAGACCTTACATAGAAAGAGAAATGAAAGCCTTCCATCAAGCCCTTCTGGTGAATCTTGCTCGCTTTCCACCTTGTGCGTGTCCTCGGCTTCCAAACCATGAAACAAAAGGTGCAAATCCCTGCCGTTGGGCAATGGAGCTAACAAATTGCCATAGCGGAAAAAAGCCAAAATGGCAACAAAGCGATAGTGCTAAGTGGACAGATCCAAATGAAGGTTATTGTGAGGTAGCCAAGCTTTACATGTCAGACCTCGGAACTGGAGCTCCTCTTGTGGATATTAAAAACAGTGACACAACTGGACTGATAAATCTTCTCTACTGGTGTAATTATTTCACGTTACCTCAGCATTTGGTCCATGCAGTTCGCCAAACCCGAAACACATGGGGACATTTGTCTAGTCTGAAGCTAAGTGAAGGTGAAAGAGTTGCTGCCTTTCAGTCGATTGAAGACCTTTTACAAGATCCGGCCCTTGCTACAGATGCTGATGTACTAAATGCATTGGCCGAAATAAAGAATTTACCAAAGGATATTATAGCACAGGACATCGAACGGAACCTATTACTTCAAGCTCTTAATAACAGTGAGGATGTTATAAAAGACTTTCGCGAACAGATGCGAAAAGAAAGGAATGAGCGTAAGAAGATAAAGTCATCTAAGCGTTTAGAAAAACGGCTGAGTAGATTAGAAAACAAAGTCAAGGATCTGGAACAAAAAAGAGCAGAGATCAAAAAACAACTTCAGCGCATTGAAGAAGAAGCTGAAGATGCAGCAAGACACAAACCTTTCATCAAAGATATCTTCTTCACAGGTGTCCTGCTTTGTGGAATGGTTATCAAACAAGTGAAGAGCAGTAAGCGTTTTCTTCAAAAGGTTGCATTTGTTTTGGCGTTACTTGGTTCGTTTGTATTGCTAGATCCAACTTCTAACAAAGATGGTGAGTTAATGCTATTGACTGTTGTAACAACTTTGTATTCTCATTTTTGGAAAATGGTTGGGTTGCATGACATTTCCGAGAGTAAACCGATGGGTCCACAGTCTGTGTAAATGGGACTAATCCCTACCACAAGATCCGTTTGAGATTTTTCGTAGAACCGAACTAAGTAATCACACATGCGGGTAAAAGTTGTTCGTGAAAGGTTTGGAACTGGTTAAAAAATATTCAAATGGTTCGCGTCCTTTTCGCTCGGAAATCTAGTTTGGAAGTGTTTTGGACTACTTAACAAGAAATTCCTTTCTTCCCAAAAATCCATTCCTACTGAACTTTGTGAAATGTCATGTAGATGGTAAAAGTAAACAACCTGTGTTCTTTGCAAGAGGCAAGCAGGATAAAATGTACGAATTTATAACCGTATCTTTCATGCAACAAGAATCTTAAAACTAGAGAACAGCAGCAACACTTAACCTATCCACAACTTCGTGTCAAGGTCTAAGGCAACAAGAGGAGGAGCCATGTAGAATTGTTGTCAAGAGTCATTATAAGACCAGGGTTTCTGTTTGTCATACTTGTTTTTAACCAATCAGAATGCATGTTTACTTCAGCTTATTTCCTGAATATATAGTTCAGATAACGTTTACCTGTCAATGATGTTTGCACGGTTGATGTGTTCCATTCTACAGGCTGTCCAATGGAAACTTCATCAATTCTTCAGCCGGACTTAAGGCAGTTTAACTTCACAAGTTATTTGAATACAGCAAGAGAAGGCTTTATTGGTCGCAAATGGTTGTTTGATAGACTTGAAGATATCTTAGATAAAAGAACAAAAGATCTGTCGGCAATCATAATCGTTGGTGAACCAGGAAGCGGAAAGTCAGCTATCGCGGCCCAACTGATTTGTTCCCGTTCGTCAAGCTTGTTAGTGCACAAGAACATTCTTGGCTATCATCTTTGCAAGCACTTAGACAAGATGACTCAGGATGGCGGAAAATTTGTCAAGAACCTAGTTGACATGATCGCAAGGCGAATACCACGTTTCATGGAGATCATATCGAGCAGCTCTGTCATTCAACGTGTGTTACAGGAGGATTGTTCAAGAGACCCACATGGTTGTTTCGAGCAAGCCATTGTAAGCCCTTTAAAACAACTCAGAGCTCAACCATTGGAAAGAAAATTGTTTTTTATCGTTGTAGACGCTATCGACGAGTGTACATCCAGTGACAGCGGAAGTATAGCCATTTCAAGCAGCATTAGTGAACTAATCAGGCACAAAATGGTACGACTTCCAAGTTGGCTCAAGCTCATCATAACCTCTAGAAATGATTCCAAAATTCTAAAATACTTCTTCAAGTCACTCAAAGTTGAACTGTTTCCTTCGCATTCAAGTAACATGGATGACATAGAACTGTTTATCACGAAAACGCTGTATGAACACTCTTCACTTTTCCAAAAACTTCAGGCGTTTTTCAATTTCGCCAAAGAAGGTGAAATTTCTAGCTTAACATCGTCTTTGTTACGTCAAAGCCAAGGGAACTTTCTGTATGTGAAAGAGTTGCTTCACTACCGTTTAGATGAAACCTTGACCACTCAAGATATGAAGTCCACACCTCCATCTATCGGCGGAATCTATTACAACTATTTTCAAAGAGCATTTAAATCGGATGATAGTTTCAGGTCTGCGCGAAATATACTGGAGGTTCTGGTGGCTACTCTTGTTCCTTTGTCACAGGAAGAGATATATAAGGTTCTCTGTCTTGAAGACCCTAAACTGGACTATGCACACAGTATCTTCTTGGATGAGTTAAATGGACTCTCACACTTTTTAAGTCGCGGCGAAGGAAACACTGTCTCTCTGTTTCACTTGTCTTTACTCGAGTGGCTTATAGACGAAAATAACTTAGGCACTCCTTACTTTGTTGACAAGAAAATTGGTCATGGAGCTTTGGCTAGCTACTATTTCAAAAAGATAAAAAACAATTCGAGCTCGAGTCAAAGCCAAACGTTTATTTTCCATCTTGCTCAACACATTGCTTTTAGTGGACGCCTAAATAGTTTCTATGACAAATTTCAAAATTTACCAACCCATTTAATAACTCAGCCTGTGGATGAAAGTCAACGCAGCTTGCTTCATTTGGCTGCCGCTGTTAAAAATGTCGATGTCTTGCGTTTGTTGTTACCTTTTTTCCCGAAACCAGCGGACGTGAAAGACAATTATGGCGTCACTCCAGCTTTCGTAGCTGCAGCACAGGGTGCTCTCAAAAACTTGGAACTCCTTCAGGAGGTTGGTGCCAATATATTCCACAGAACAAATCCACCTCCCAACCCACCCTATGAATTTCATCAAGACCCCATTATTGAATCGAAATCGGCTTTTTGGAACTCAACGTTGCTTCACGCCGCTTCGCAAAATGGTCACTTGAACGCTGTAAAGTTTCTACTACTACAAAATGTATCACTATCGGAGAGGGATGGCGTAAACTTTACAGCTCTTCAGCTTGCTGCACAGAATGGTCACTTAGACGTTGTGACTTTGTTGCACGAGAGTGGAGCGGAAACTGATCAAGTGGCTCTTTACCACGCTGCGGCCAACGGACACGATGATGTTGTCAAATTTCTTTTGCAAAATGTCGGCGTTAAAGATGAATGTATGCGGTGTGATGGTTCGTTTTACTGGCTCGGTGGGAAGACACGTTATCAAGCCGCTTTAATTGAGCCAGAACACAAGGCAAGTGGTGGTTATAGAAAATTCAAGAGTGCGCTATGGCATTGGGCACAGCCTGAGCATCTAAAACTAAAAATCACAGATTTCCGTTTCGTTGATGACAAGCATTTGTTATTTTGCCAAACGGCATTACATGCTTCTGTTCTTAATGGCCATGTCCGGGTGGTCCAAGCTCTTTTATCGCAACCTGACAATGCGCTTCACTGCACTGACTTTTCAGGAAGAACACCTCTTCATGACGCAGTTAGAAGCAATAACAAAGAAATAACAGAGCTTTTGTTACGGGCAGGAGCCAACTTCTCACAAAGATGTCGCTTTCATCAGAATCTTACGTCCCAGCTTTTTTCACGCAGCTATTTACACAGCTACAGAAAATATCATCATTTAAATTTGATGGAGGAGCACCAGTACGACTCAGATAGGTGCCCTTACGGTTCAACTCCAATGCATCTTGCTGCTAGATTCGGCCACAGTCTCATGGCGGCTCTTCTTGAAAGATATGGAGCTTCATTATATACCAGGGACTCTCAAGGAGCAACCTTGCTGCATATTGCTGCTTGTCAAGGGCAAACGGACTTCATGCAATGGCTCATATCGTCTTCACCGAACATGCACATAAATATAGTAAGTAAAAACGGTTCCACTCCTCTACACAGTGCCGCAGTTTGTGGTCGATTTGTGGAAATCCCGATTCTCATAGAATTAGGCGCAAACATCACGTTTCAAGATAACAAAGGAATGACTGCTCTCCATTACACTACATTAACACCTCCACTTAAAAGTATAAATAGGACATTCCCTTCCGATACTCGTGATGACAGGAAGGTATTTAAGAGGATGGTTCTTACGTTTAGTCGACTGAAGATAAGGATCTCTAATAACGAAGATCGCATACGATTTGACTATTTGTTTGACAAATACAGTCCCAATGAAGTACGAATACTAAGTTTTGATCATCAGTGCAAAACCGCGCGCCGACTAATGGAACACATGGATGTTACGACAATTAACCGAGCAGATAACTTAGGTAGAACTGCGCTTCATTTGGGAGCTAAAAATGGTCTTGAGTGTGTTGTTGGTTTTCTTTTGGTAAACGGCGCTAATCCACATGAAGAAAATAGCAAAGGTTTCACACCTTTAGAGGAAACAATACAATCATATAACTCAGTAGCTTCATTTGACGTTTTTTCCTGTAAAGGTAAGATGGAGAAGAAAATGTATGATACCCTCATTACTCCAACTGAATGTGAACTACCTGCCTCCAATCCTTCTATGGAGGACTTAAGATACCATCTTTTGGATAACCTTGATTTCCAAACGGCAGTTGTTCATATACTTTTTTCTTGGGAATTGGAAACTCAAGGAAAAGAAAAAAGTCCAAAAAGTGCGCTTCATCGTGCTATAGAGGAGCGGCAACCACATCTCGTTCTGTTAATGTTGTTAATGGGTGCCGCTGTCAACCAAGAAGACAGTCAAGGGAGGTCCCCTCTGCTGGTCTATCTTCACCATGGAGGAGAATACACCGGTTTTATCCTTAAACACTTCAATGTTCGGGTCCCAGTCAAATGTGGGGTACCGTTTTCGTCTTCTCCATTTCATCTGCTGTCTTACAGGGCGCCAACGTTTCAATCTGACAACTTCTTTGAGTTTGATAAAAACTCTCTTTGGGAAATTCTGGGTTATGAAGTGGTTTCAAAATGTCTCGATGCAGAAGGTTACACCCCACTTCACAGAGCGGCCCAGGGTGGCAACATCAAAGCAATTGAAACATTTCTTTCTTGGGGAGTAGACGTGAATATGTTGTCTCGTGATGGACACTCTCCATTGTTTTTGGCCATAAAGGATGCTGGACTGAAGCCAGACATATCGTCAGTGACTGTGGATACCAGTAAGGCATCAAATGTGGCCATCTTTATACTACGAAAGGTTTTAAGAAAGACTGGTTTCAATATTACGTGTGACGGTACTTCCTCGAAACTCACCATTTACCATCTTGCCGCATATCGCGGACTTCACGAATTCCTCTATCAGCTTCTAGGTGATCTCAGACCTCCTGGATTTGACATCAATTGTCCAGATAAATTTGGTATTACACCACTTTACTTGGCAAAGCTGTTTGCTTCTAATGAAGATTCAGATTCATGGAAAAGGATAGGTCACTTGATAGAAAGTCATGGGGGTATATTGAAGTATCCGAGTAGAGAAGCTGAACTTCGTCTTTTATACACGCACATATACGATACTTCAAAACAGCCAACACACATAAATGTTAGACTGGCAGAAGAAATACTCCAGTTGTTGGAAACCGCTGATAATTTAGATCAGTGCTTCCAAATGAATCACGCTTATGCTCGAAGAAATGACGTTGTGGGGACATTTTTCTTGGATATATTTAGGAAGCTCTTGTTTCATGACCTGAAAGCCTTTGAAATTGAACTTGAAACTGTAGCAGTGAGTACTTTAAGAGAAGCTAAGATTTGGTCAACAATAGAATTGGATTACTATACTTTAAAGGAACGTGTACTAAAATCGTTTGAACAGAGCGTTGATGAAAAGAAAACAAGACAGGAAGAAAAATCGATGGTCGCAGAAGAACCCCGCAATCTGGATTCAAATGCCGCGTTCACTAAGTTGTGGCAAAAGCAAAGAAAAGAATTCCAAGGCCGGTCGTCCAGGTTGAATCAACTTTACAAGTCGCAGAGGTCTAAGTATGACAATGTAGACATGTTTATTGCACAACTTGACGAGTTATTCTCAAGGAATCGGAATAATTTGTATCACTTCTCATCCGTCAAAGCTATGAAAACATCATTTCCTCTATTGCATCAGAAGCTTATGTGCTCAAAGATTGCTTTTTACAAACATCTTTTCCTTACGTTTGATTTACCTATGCATTTGGTCATGATTAGGATTGAAAACGGGTGGACTTCGAAAAAAACTCGTTTAAGGGAGACACCTTTTATGCACTCTAGACTACCTTCAGTACCTTTAGCGTTGAAGGACATCTCCAATTTTAAAGGAGTGTACAGACCATTCAAAGTACAAGAATTAGTTCAGTTGATCAATATTGTCCTCGGCAAAAGATCTAAGTTTGATTACCTTGACGTGCTTGCCTTTGGAAATGATCGAAGTTTGTGGCACTCTATTCAAAGATTTGAGTTTGATTGGTTTTTACGGAGTATAGAAAGACACAAAAAATTGCAACTGATTACCACAGATCATACGAAATCGCTTCTTGACAGGATGAAGAAAGGTGTGATTGAAAAATTGGGGAAAAACAAAGCTAAAGAAAGGAAATGGCTTTCAGACAAAATGACCGGTCAATGTTAGCGGAAGGTGAAGGAAAGAGGGAAGAGGCAATATTCTGTGTTTAGTTCATACGACTCAGTAGTGAAGAACACATGACTATGGATTGCAGACATCTTTCAGATTAAACTGCAAGAATAGAAACTATTGACAATGAATTTCTATTGGTCCTAAACCCTGCATCTAGAGGACCTTTATTGATTAGTTTTTGATACAGGTAATCTATTAGTTTATTAGCTTATAAGACCACAGCGTAGCCGATTGGTTAGGGTGGTTTTTTAAATCCGGAGGTCCCGGGTTCAACTCCTGCTCTGACCACTGGCCGATAGCCTGTTCCAGGCGTTCAGATAGTAGTGCATGAACGAAAAATATTGTGAACGGAGAAGAGAGTAGGGAAAGAGGCAGTCACTTCTTGTTTCTTCCCCGCACTCAACTGTTTTCGTTCATGCACCTCTACCCGAACGCCTGGAACAGGCTTCTGGCTGAAGGTTTTTCATGGCAGACTCGAGATAGCCAACTCGTCTGCCTCCTGGGAACTAGCTTGGTGGCCACAGCATTTACATTCTTTTTACACTTTTTCATATATATTACAAATTTCAAAGGCGTCATTTTTAATAAACGGTACCAACGATAAGCTAATAGCCTTCTAAAAAGCTGTTTTCTCGTGTTTAAAATTTAAAATACTCCATCTCTGACTTTTTGGAAAGCCTTTCTATGGCCTGACATTTTGCCTACAAAGGATGAGAATTCCTTCTCTGTAGGTCACATGTAGATAACTCTTTAGCTATATATGTATTTAACTTTACACAAACACGAAGCAGTCGTAATAAGGATTCGTTATAATCAATCGGCAATAACGTGCTATATTAAACTATCAATTGGCAGGAGTGAAGGTAGCACAGAGTCTACTCTGTTACACCAGAAGTTTGCACATGTGCTGTGATACTGTCGCCCACCGTACATAAGGTTTCCATCACCATGTTTAGATGATCCCTGTGTACTCTTGTTCACATTTAACAGACAGATTCCACAGGCTGCGCTGCCATCTTCAGAGGCTGACACGTGATGCAGCGTGAAATCCAGACTGCTCCGAGATGGCTGATAAATGACAAAAGACACATTACAAAATTAATTAACAAAATTAGCGATAAAAAAGCCAAAAGACGTTTTGACGGCTGCACGTCGTCATCATCAACTATAAATACGCAAAGCTTGACAGTGGTATATATACAAATCCTTGTGTCAAAATGTAACTAATACATTAAAAATATTTGTATATATACTACTAGTACTGTCAAGCTTTACATGTTTACACTTGATAATGATGACATGCAGTTGTCCAAACGTCGCGCAACTTTTTTTATCGCTGACTTCCACTTCGAAACGTTTTCCAAATTCTTGTGTGAAATCAATCTCTCTTTTATAATGAAGCCTGAACCTAAAAGGATTAGATAAAACGAAGACAAAACGAAACTTTTAACTGGCTAATGTTGAGCAGACGTTTGGCTGGAAAAAGGTCACCTTTTTTAGGGCGTTTTAGCTCCGAGGCCGATTACATGATCAGAGAAACAACAGCAGAAACTTACGTTACTATGCCTTCACTTGGCGGACTTTGCTTCACGAGGTCGCCATGTAACAGCGTTTCGAAGTGTTACGACTGTCAAACCGGTGGCCCTCAGATTGCAGAAATTATCGGATTGGAATTTTAAAATAATGGCTTTTAAGTAGGGAGGAAATCGGAGAATCCGGAGAAAAAACCCTCAGAACACGGACCAGCTAGAAACTGGGTGGAAAGCGAGTGTTCTCGCCATTGCGTCATTCGTGATCCACCGCGGTCAAACGTCTGAGGCAGTTTTTTTCGTTTTAATTCGTAAGATTTATTCACGATACAGTGGAAACATGAGCAAGGAAAGCGAGTTTTTTTCGTTTTAATTTAGTGGGCGAGTGTAAATATATTTAATTAGTGGGCGAGTGTAAATATATTTTCATTTCTCTCAAATAAAAGAGTTTCTTCGCTGTTTAAATGTCCCGCACCTGAACAAAATTACTCTTCGAAATGGTGTCGCCAAGTCCGTTTCCTGTTTTCAAACACTTGAAACTTTTTTAGTAAAGTTCGCAACATTTTAGTAAATCAACAGGATACTGGTACGGATATTTGATCATGAAAACAATTCCCTAATCTTTGATCTTTGAGGTACTTTTCTTATTTTCCTCGCTTTACCGCGGCGAACATTGGTGATCACCTGTCAGGCCAGAGGTGAGTTTTGACCGCCAGTGTATATGTCTCAAATGATCAGCGCTTAGTGCATCAGGCTTAAGTCTACATGTAGCTGTACCCTCTGTGCTAAAGAAACAAACCTTTCCCCGGGAGAGAGAGTATACCTACACGCAGGAAAGGCAAGACAAAACGGATTGTCATTCTTAACGGACTCCGTTGATAGACAAAAACACTCAACAAGCACCTTCTCGGAATTCACAACCGTTATTTAGCGGTTCCTGGGATCGGTTGCATAAAGAAACTTAAGATTAAGTGGGAATTTCTGCAACTGTTCCCTGTTTCCCGGAGAATTTTTTCGCACCGTCATTGTGTTCCTATACTCTTTAATCCGCCTTCGTCTGGTTTATCCATACTTGCGTGCAAGAAAATCCTCCGGAACACAGGGAAATGGTTGCAGAAATTCCCACTTAATCTTAAGTTGTTTTATGCAACTGGGCCCAGTAACGCTAGCGAACGTTTATAACTATCTCTATAGGTAGTTAGTACACACGACCCCTCAAGCATGTATTTGCTTTAAAACAGATCGTGGTTAAATAAAGGTTTTATTATTATTATTATTATTATTATCAACCTGACTTGGGTGCAGGCAATCGTTTTTTAATTTATGCCTCCTCTAGGTGACATAGGCTGTAATAAACGCCCCGAGCGTTTATTCGAGGAAATACGGCACTCTCCAGGTAGGTGCATGTAGCCTGTGAACAGGCTCCGCAGTGGGGAAAAAGCACGAAAATAAACGAGCCAGCGAAGCACGCCGAGCGTAGAGAGAGCCTGTTCACAGGCTAAGGTGCATGAAAGTTTCAAAATTTGGTGCTGGTTAACTTTAGAGGCAGGCAAGCAAATCAAGTACGCAATCGGTAAACCGTGCACAGAACTAGCAGAAATGACGAGAGAGTAACGTCTTCAAAGTTAATAAGAGTTGACAAAAATCATCTTTTATCACTGTACTTACAAATATTCGCGATCCAGAGAGAAAGCTTGATATGTCCTTCCATGTCCTTTCTATTTCTTGCTGAATATCTTTGAGTTTTGTGTTGTTTGGTGCTAGAAAAGGGATGGGTATAAGGTAAGGCGTGAGAAAAATACAGCGGCGACAATTTCCAACAAGAAAAGTCATTGATGAATGCAAGGTAGCCACATATTTGACAATTTATAACACTCTTTATAACACTTCAATTAAATGAAAGATCTTAACGAGGATTTCACATATACGCTAGACTCACTAAATCACTGGAAATCAAGCCTACCTTTAAAACTGCTGAATTAAAGTCCTTCACAACTGTGCAGACCTTTATTTCATTATCATTAGGGTAATATTACCAAAAGTTGATGAGGATTACCTGATTTATTTATCGACGCTTTTATCCTCAGAGTAACTCTGTATATCTCAATTATGGCTACAAATATTGAAAGAAAAAAGGTTTATAAATTTAGACGAAAAAGCTGCTTGACTGGCACAGAAAAAACCTGGAGTATGTCCACTCAAAATGTAAGTTCACAGTTAAGAGCAGTGACAACTGAAACACCAACTTAACACACTGTACACCTTCTAAAACAACAACAACAATTTTCTTTCTAGCCCTGATTGTTCAAAGAATGGGCAACTTTGTCCAGTGGCCCGGGCCACTCACTCCATTCCATACCATGAAGAATACAGCTAATCGGAAATCTGGGAAGCCAATGCATAATATGCAGTGTCGCACAGGTCGCATTCACAGTAGTTTCCAGGCTTTCGTCATGCTGTAAGAAGTTGGCAAAAAGAACTGGTGGACAGAGTATGAAATGTATTTGACGTTCAGTCGAAACAATTTCAGATCGTCCTCTAGAATCTTCGGGAGTTTTAATATTCACGAAACCTCAGAAAATGGTTGCAAGTGTTCGAATGTCCTTTAAACCCTCTTCGGGAACTTTTGAGACACTGACATTCCGAAAATGTTAGAAGTCTCCGGCAGTCACTGGAAAATAATCAGAAACATCCCAAAATGCTGAAGGGAAATTTTCGGAAATTGCAGGTGTTGAATAACTGAATTAATGTGTGACGTATTATCCTCTGGGTAGTACCAGTTATTGATCCAACCTTTAAACAGCTGACGGCCTTGTAACCTGACCAATCCAATTGATGGACCCGACCCTAAAACTTTTTAGGCTACAATATGGTGTCTACAGCCCTATCATGACTCCCTCTATAGGTTCGACTTATCTCTAGAAGCGAGCTTTCCCAGGCGGGTCTATCAGAGGTTTTTTTCCTTTGCTAACCAAGATAAATGTAACAAGTGTGGATTTTACATTCTTCCTTTTGTCGTAAGTAATAAAAAAGTTTAAGAAACCAAAACGTAGAGACCAAATGAAATTTTTTCCCAACGTAACTGGAACCTGGCGAAGCATAATAAATTATATCAACTAGACATAAATTAATTTAACCACCGCATTTGAACGACACAAGCTAATTCATTCACTAAATACTAATGACCTTCTAGAAACTCTAGTATTTGTTAACCAAATAACGCGATTAACTGTAACATGTAGCATTTACCTTTATTTTGTTCGCAAAACTAATTATCCATCGTTTCGTTGGACCACTGTCACACTGTCTAACTTACCAGCAAAGGTTAGAGTTGTGTACCTGAAAAATATGTGGCTCCTTCCTTGGACTCGAGCACTTCTGCCTTCACAGACTGTTCGCCGATTTTCTGAATGGCCAGAGTAGCTGTTGCCAAAGTTAAAAGGCAACTATTAAGACAGCGGCTCCAAGCATGCGCATGTTGATCCATGTCCTGATTTTGAAAAAAAAAAGGATGTTACATCACCTACGAAGGTTAAGCCAGAGGCGACGGGAGAGCCCGGGTACCCCAGGGTAGGAAGCATTTGTCAAATCAGGTCAAATCCTATTGTTTTTTCCTTTCAAGCACTTCATGTTCATAAATTTCACGGTCCAATGCCCGAGGGAAGGGATGGAAAGATGGACCAACGGTTGTGATCAAGTATTTGTGCTACCCGTAAATATTGAGCAGCAGACGTTGATCCTCTCTCCTGAAAGGACACATGGTCATGATATGCATAGCGACCCTTTTGACCTTTACATTAGTAGGTTTCAAAGTTTCTACTTTACCAAATTCTTGCAGAAACTATCACGGTAATTATCAACCAACTCCTTTACACGTAATTGGAAACTCTTAAAGCAAGATTGGAGGGACAAAACTGTGTAATCAAAATACATTTCTAGGAAAACGATCTGTCCATAGTGGAGAAGTCATATCCCCCAAAACGCAGAAGAGGTACAGACAAACAGAGAGATGAAAATTAAGGAGTAATTAATAATCACAAAATAATGAACGTAATAGATCATTCATAGTCCAAACGAATTTCGTTTGAACTGATCACAGAGATTTTGTGGAAATGGCTGTGGTCACGAATGTGATGTTTCTACGGCGTTTTGTAGTTTAAGTACTTTATTCCCAAACGTTACATAGTAAACTGTGATAATTATCATTTTAAGCTTCAGAGCAGTGAACTACAGCAACACTGTACCTACCCCAGAATCATGTGACAAGACCTTATAGCGCTCAGTGGGTTCCAAAGAAACTGCATTTATAAGTGAATCACTAGATGTAAGGTGGGGCTGACTGTTGCTCGCAGCTGACGATCCTGCGACAAAAGAGCCAAATCCTCCAAATTCACTACTGCTGCCCTTTTCAGGTTGAGGAGCAGACAAAATTGTGCTACCGGATGAGTTAAAGTTACCAAAATCGCCATTAAAATTTTGATGTGCTGGTTGGGAACCACCAATAACACCAAAGGGCACATTCTGAACATTCTCTGTAGATTTGAATGCTCCAAAGTCACTGTCTTTAGTACACTTCAATTGCTCTGCTACTTCAAACCCTCCAAAATCAGCAAACCCATCATCGGTTACTTGGTCACCTGCTGTCGCTGGTTTCTGAACATCAAAAAGTCCTCCACCAGAACCAGAATCAGCATCCTTGAAAGCACTGTACCTGTCCTCAGAAGTCTCAGCTTGGTTAGATGGTGGCGATGCATCATTTCCCAACATGGAAAAATTTGCAATTGCGTTCTGCTTGTTTGTATTTGTTGCCTGTTTTTCAATATTTATTATTGTTGAACTCTTTCCCAAGCCCTCATATCCTTTAAGACTTGGAGGGTTCACTCTTCCTTGAGCAGAAGAAAGAGCACTATTGGAGAGTTTGAAGTTTTCCAGAGAGGAAACAAGTTTGTCGGAGCCACCAGAACTAAAGCTCGTAAAGCCTTTACTACTGGTAGACACTGGACCAGGACTGTGTTGGAAGTCACCAAAATCATCAGCTTCAGTCAGAGAATTAGCATTAACATTTCCAACCGACTTAGTATTGCTATTATTGACTGCCTTGGAGAATAAATCGACACCAGCAACTGCAGAGCGTGTGGCCTTGATGTCCAATTTACCACTAATTTGGAAATTTTGAAATCCTTGCGTAGAATGTAACTGGTCTTGCTGTTTTGGTGCCTTGATTGAGGTCAAGTCTGCAGTTTCTGATTCCTTTCCCCCTTGGAAATTACCAAAGTCGTCTTCCTGTGGCTTTGCTGCAGCGATTTCAATAGGTTTCGAGTCAGAACTGGTTCCACCAGTCCAGTCACTTCCTGCTTGGAAATTCCTGAAATCTGGATTAGCTTGGCTGGTCTTCTGGCTGGCCACTGATGCTGTGCTTGCTTCACTCTGGAAGTCACTGAAGTCATCCTGACTCAAATTGTCCCCCAAGTTGGAAGCTCCAGAGCTTACGTTATTCAAGAAACTCACCGGCCCTCGGAAATCCCCAAACTCGTTCTGCTGTGGATTGAACAAGATTAGGAAACTTTCATTGCTGACTAGAATACTGTATAGCAAGATATTGTTTCCAGGTCCCGACGTTTGTGATTTAGAAAGATTAATATTTTACGGTGAGAATTTATCTTTTGGTGCCTTGGCATTACAGTGAATGCTGAGTTGTCAAAAGTAACAACTAACCTGCCACTAAGAAATATGACTGTCCTTAAGCCTTACAATAAGGCCGTGGAATGATAGGAACAACAATCGGGAGACAGTTGAGAGTTGGCAAGTTCAGAACTGCAGAAGCTGGTCAAGGGTGGTTGTCAAGGTTAGACTAAAAAAAAATAATCTGATGTTTTAACAACTGAATCAAGTGAAAAAATGACCGATATTTGTTTGTCATATAAATCATATGACCAATGAGACTCTTAGGTTCTTCTAGTCTGAAAACTACAGTGCATCTTCGTCAGCTCTTATCTTTATGTTTTACAGCTAGATAATTCATTGCACACCTCATTTGTCCCCTGACCAGCTGCACTTTGAAAGTGTCCAAAGTGTCCAAGTGTCTGCTGTTGGTTTGACAATTTGTGTTCATCCATACCACTGGTTTCTGTTCTGTGCCAACCACTTCTGGGTTGACTTGCACCACCTTGAAATAAAGGCAGCTGACTTGGCTGAGGTGCGGGTGTTAAAACAGGTTGATCACCAGATTGGAATGCTCCAAATCTGTCATTAGAGTCCACTGAAGGGAAACTTGCCATGCCGGCTGCTTCAGGTTGATCTACAGTTCTGAACACACTGTACTTATCATTAGGATCAACCGAATGGTCATTAGAAGTACTACTATGACGCCCTCTGGATGTACTTCCTTCAATCATTCCACTGCTTTGGGTTCCTTCTTGAGAAGGCTCTGTAAAGCTCCAACCACGCCCTTTAGTCTAGACGTTCAGGAAAAATAAGAACATATCACTTGCTATGTCTGAATAATCACAACCACTGGAGGTTGCTTTGTACCTAATTTTCCCTTCATAAAAAAGGTTAAAATAATTTTAATTTCTACAGCTGCAGATCAAAGTTTTACTTGGCTTCCTGTAGCTCATTAAAATGGCTATCAAGGAAGAATGCTCCCGGCCGCATTTCGATGCATTTCCATTCATTACATGACAAAAATTCTCTAAAAAGTGTCCACCCATTAGACAGCCAGAAAGCTCTTTAGGAAAGCACTTGCTAAATGGAGTTGCAAGTCAATGCAAGATGGAAACGTGTGTCCACTTGCCACTTTGTTTGGCCACTACCTACAACAGTATTTGTAAGTAGTTGCATGGTACTTGCAATGAGACTGTCCACTTTGACCAAGTTGAAATTTGTACAAAACACAGTAAACAAAAGATCTACTATAATAACCAAGCCAAAACAATTCTCCGTTTGACCAGGGCTTAGAAATGTGCTCTAACACCACTCATATTCCTGGAAGATCTGTGGTATCAAATAAAATGGCAAGCCCCAACAACAGTTACCTATTCATGGAATTTGTTCGTGTGGTACCAGCTGAGAAATAATATTGGGTTGTTACATCAAGTTATAAAACCACATTCAAAGCTGACTTATTTTTTATGTACCTGCAAGACATGTTCAGGGATTGTGGGAATAGGAGCTGCCTTACAAGATGCCAGTTTCTCCAGAGTAAGTCGTTCGGTCTTCAAACCAGCCTATGGCAACAAAAAACGTACAACAAGATGTTATTCTCAATAAAATGGGAATGTGAAAAGAAAATAATGAAACAACAGGGAACGTAGCGGTACACACCTGTGCCAGAGCCACTAATCCAAGTACAATTCTCAGCTCCAGAGTATTCAACTGTCCTGGAACTGCTTTATTTGCCTGATTCCATATATGGCCCAGTTGGTCCCGTGGCAGATCAGATGCCATAAGAATGGGGAACAAACGATTCGTGTCAATAGCATCAGATGCATCACTTGTCTTTTCTGTTATTTCCTTGTAAACCCCTGGTAGATCAGTGCCATTAATGCACCAATCAGGAAGGGTAACACCATACAGCAACTCTAGTTTTCTCTCCGGGCTGTCTTCTACTTCAGGAACTGCAAGCAAAAGTTGTAGATTTTCAAACTTAATGAAAGCCATAAAATGAGGTGGATTAATTCTGAGGAAAATGACAGTAGTATGCATTGATAGTTGAAGACACTTATTGGTTATTTTAATGTACGTAGTTTCTGGAGTTGATTCTCTACATATAGATGTTGAGTTAATAACGTTTTGGTTGCAGGCTTATTTGTTTATTGTTGTACTGGGCCATAATTGTGCCTCCCTTAGTATTCCTACTACACAGGTACGTGTAAAATGCCAAATAGATGCAAATGAGAGATACTGTCTTTATTTTTATTGCAATAGGAGAGTGAACAACAAACAACACAAACAAATCCCTACATTATATCTACTGCTGTAAAAAAAGTTGGAACTGAAGAAGCAACAATCTGATAAATGCCTTCTTAAATGTTACCATTATGTTACTCTTCAACCCTCACCTGGTTCCTGGACAGGTTCTACTGGTACAGCTGGCATGCTACTCCTGTCAAACCCTTGCTGAATGCCAAAGTCTTTGTCAGATGGGGCAGGCACTGTACCAGGGTGGGAAGGGCCTGATCCAAAACCACCTTCCTGAGGACAGATGGTAGGGGGCAGAACACCCATCGGGACATTACCACCCCCTTGGTTTCTGGTCAGATGGGTGTGATGTGCCACTGATTGTGGCATTGCTCCTCTAATGGATGTATTCCCACCAACATTAGACATCATCTCAGGTATGCTACTGGCTCTGTTTTTGGATGTTTCACCCATAAAATGTGCCATTTGGCCTCCTTGTGTGGACATACCAGGCATGCTACCAGTCTGAGGTCTAGAGGCATCTCCAGAAAATTGGGTCGTTTGTCCTGATTGAGTAGGTATAACAGGAGTGCTACCAGTTTGTGGTGTAGAGGAGTCTCCTGAGAAATGGCTCATTGGACCCACTTGGGTAACACTGTGTGGTTGAAAACCAGACTTTGGTGTGTGATCCTGTCTTGTTTGCATGCCTTGAATTGAAGAGGTTGCTGACAATGTGTTTTGTGTCATTGGAAAACTGTGCTGAGTCCCAGAAGATGATGTAGCAACTGGTACTGAGGGGGTGCTATGCCATCCCTGGGGTTGTGAGAAGACACTGGTGCTTCCACTGACATTAGGATGGACTGCTGGACTTGAACTCAAAACAGGAAATGACCCACCTGTGAATGTCATGAAATAATTCAGACAACAATTCTGTCCAGACGTCCTTGGACACTTTACCAAGGCACATGTTACCACTCAGAATAAATTTGTTGTTGTTATGCTAGCCCCTCTTTGTCCCCCTTTCCAGCCCAAATAACATTAGATTGATTCTGTTTGAACTTGATGCTTAAAAACCACATTAAATAGGGAGATTTTGATCAAGAGTACCAGCACTTCTGACTGCAATAACAATCTGACTATTTTTAAGCACAATGGTCCAGTTTATACTTAACATCATGGTGGCTGGAATTCTACTTTGACAAGGATTTACTGAGGCTAGTTCATGAATTTTGAAATGTTAACCCTGACTTCAACCAAGTCACTGATTACAGCAGTTTTAATTATGACAACCAATTTTCTGTGGACACAGAGTGAGCCAGTGAATAGATATGCAGCACTGTTATTGAGCCAAATTATGAAAAATGGACAGCCAGAGGGCAAAAGGGCATACTGCTTCAAGTCTCATTTGGATGCCAACTGTTTGAAGAAATTCAACAATGATTCTTATATTTAGCACTGTGGATTTAAACATCATATATGTGAAGGAGTGTCGTGCTGCACTGCATGAACTACCATCACCACAAAGCACACCTGAAGGCACACTGTAGTGTATCACTGTATGTCAGCTTCAATTTTTCTTAGGTCAAAGTCAATTCTTGCAACCAGCTATTACATGCATGATGAGCAACTCAGACAGCACAGCAGTGTGAGACCTTCCATAGTCTACAGCTGCTTGCTACCCTTATGAAGCCACTTTCTTAACAGCTTACTGACAGTGATGGATGTCTCCACATGTTTCAGGGCTAGTCCCTAATGCTCCCTTCTGAAATAATACATTCTTTAAAAATTTATTTTACCTAAATAACAACATACCTCCAAATTGGGTGGTTGGGTGAGCCTCTTGAAAGTCACTGAAATCTCCCCGGGTTGGAACTGTCGGACCTTGTGAAAAGTCGCCAAAGTCATCCAGGTCATGCATTTGCTTACTGGATGGTGTGTTTCCTAGACTGCCCTGGGGAGTCATTTGTCCTGCTGTCATATATCCTGACCCCCAGAGACCAGGGGTAGGATGTGACGGATGAGTTGCACTGCTGCTGGGCCTTGAAACTATTTCAAAAATTAAAAAATGTGAAAAGTAAAATACAAGAGACGGTGTTTTGGTATACTGAGAAGGGTAAAAAAGCTATTGGCATGAGGAGAGGTCTGCAAGGGCTTTTGGAGGATTGTGCAAATATCAGGAAATATGTCAAAATTATTCTTAATTGTCTGCTGCATCTAAACAAAATTCAACCTTTGAATTACTTATCTGAAGAGCAGGTTACTGAAATAAATGAGAAAATTAATTTTGCAAGAATGAACATTGTTAATTCACTCTTAAGAGGAATGCTTGACCTGTTTTGACTGTAATATTACAGTACATGTACTTTGTAATGAATGTTCAGCGCACTTACAAACACTTGATGGTTTTGATGCAGCAGGTTTTATGCTTGTCTCACTGCCAAGAGATCCAATCAAATCGGTCATGGAAGATCCGCCGCCCTTCTTGTTCTTGCCAAATAAACTATTCAGAGCATCAGCATTTGATGGCTTTTTTGCACTGAAAGTTTGCTGCAGTCTTCTCTTTTCAGCTTCATACTGTTTCTTCTTTTTTAGTTCCTCCTGTTTCTTCAATTGCTCTTCAGCTAGTTTTCTTTGTTGGTCAATTACTTTTTGATGCTGCTTCGGAAACTGATGTCCCAGCTGAACATTAGAAGGAAATGCCCCAATTTGAAGTTCCATCTGTGGGTTTGCGTGAGGGCCCATTTTAGGTCTCATTTGTGGTCCCATTTGATATTGCATTTGTGGGTTCATATGAGGACCCATCGGTTGACCCAGCTGAGTACCTTGTGTCCCCATTTGAAAACTAGGAAATCCCTAAGTAAATATAAAGAACACAATGAAAAGAACTGTTTTACAACAATGTGTAACACCTAGTAAAGGCTTGAGCTGGTTTCTGTAGCATGAAGCAACTTAGAGTAGTACTTCTGCCTGTGGATGGGATGTTAGTCTATCACAGGGTACCCAAACATGAAGTAACTAAAAATATTACTACTCCCAGTGGTTGGGATGTTAGTCTATCACAGGGTACCCAAACATGAAGTAATGAAGAATATTACTACTCCCAGTGGTTGGGATGTTAGTCCATCACAGGGTACCCAAACATGAAGTAACTAGGAGTATTACTTCTCCCAGTGGATGGGATGCTAGTCCATTACAGGATACCCAAACATGAAGTAACTAGGAGTATTACTACTCCCATCTGAATGGGATGCTATTCCAGGAAAGGGATCCCCTAGCATCTCTCTGGGTTTTCCTACTGTTCATAGGTTCCCATTAATATATGTAACTGGGCACATAACACAAGAAGCAAAGGTTTTTTTTGTCTAATGGACTGGCTAAACTAGAAAACGTTTTTGTAGAAACATTGTTGCTGAAGCAAATGTTTCCCAGCTTAGCTGCATGAGAAACAGATGTTGTGGAAGCAAATTCTGCTTCTTGGAAATGTTTTTGAATGAAATAAAAAAAAAATATTGTTGTTTCCCGGATACAAACTTTGCCTCAGAAACACATCTGTTAGTTTATAGCCACATAGGAAGTGTTCAGTACTGAAACAACCAGAAGAAACAATGTTACCAGGAATGTTTCCTAGTTTAGTCAGGCTTTATTTAAACAATATAGGTCTTCTGTCAAAGGAACTATCTTGTGATAGGGTGCCCAAGAAAATTTGATGTTCACAACAAATATTAGCCCGCGAACGTAGTTCGAGGGCTTACATGAAGTTTGAACATCAAACTTCTGAGTGAAGCTATCACATAAAGGGCCTGAGACAGAAGGACTCTATTGTTATTGTACAACACTAATTTTTGAGTGAAAATTGCCAAAAACCGGCGCTATGCGCTGATAGGCGCCCGCTAAGGAGAGACACTATCATGTCATGTGATCAATTTTGACCAATGGGAGCATGCCAAAATTTTGTGTTGTACTATAAAGAATAACAGTGGTATTCACAAGGCTGGAACCACAGTGGTAGATTGTTAACCAGTGAACCTTCACCTGGCTCTGTTGAGGAGCAAATCCCTGGACACCATAGGGCTGGTTAGGTTGAAATCCACCCATTTGCTGTCCTGAAGCTTGCATACCACCAAAGTTACCTTGAACAAATGACAACAAAAAGAATCAATTTCCAAACCGCATGCTTAAACATAACCATATTTGCTAATGTAGTTGTTATCCCACAAAATTTCCCATTGGCTTCTAAGGTGCATTTTCATGAAACCCAAATTATATAATTGTTTTTTTTTTAATTCACAATACAATACAAATCAAAACAACAAAGTTTCAAACATTTAGAGCATGCTGTTTGCACAGTGATATTTTCCTGTCAGATTTTTCTTGATGTCTTAACAAGTTCTCCCAATTAGTACTCAATGAAATCTATAGAAACCAGTAAGGAGAATTTGAATAATGATGCTGGGGCTTAAAGGGTTAAATAGGATCTTGTGTAGGATCCTGTAATAATGAATCTACAAGTTCTTCACCAGGATCCTTTAGGACTTTAATATAAATCATGACCAGGATTACTGCCTTTTTGAATCCTGGCAGGATCGTACAGGTTCCTATAAGATACTGTCTAGAATTTCTACCAGGGATGCTGTAAAGAATAGCAAGCTTCATTACAGTATTAAGATGTAGATCAAATAGCTTTTAACCTGGTGACTCACTGTCAGAAAAGAATTGATGACCATTAATTTTCTCAAACCTCTTGAAGTCATTTTGGGCCTGAGAAGTACCGGTAGTTTTCAAATCTGTTTTGTCAAATGGTGGTAGTTTTATCGAGTTTTAGGTGAAAACTGCCCAAGGATTTGAACATTTTTTAGGTTTAAAATCAATACAAAACTGAGTCTTTGGTACCAATGTTTTGTTGATAAACATACTTGTGTAGATAAAATGGTTTGAATCCTGAAATGTTCTTGGAAATTTTTAAAATGTATTGCTAATTGATTGTCAAGTAAGCTAAGTAATTGAACCTGACAGAAAATTCTTCCATTCATTGTTAGAAGTTTTCCTTCCTATGGAATAGAATCAATTATTTAAAATGTTGAGAAATATTGGTAACGTAGTCAATTGGAAAAACCGTGAAAACAGCATTTTCTTTTGGTCATCTTCTTGGGATCTCCTTCTCTGCATTCTAAAATCACGATGCCAGTGGAGATCACACAAAGGAAACTGTAAAAGCAGGCGTAGTCGCCGAATGTTTCAACTTAGGACACAACGAAAGAGTTTAAGTGGATCAATGTAAGAAAGACGGGAATGCTAAAAGCCTAAAAAACGCTCATGACTCATTCTCTTGTGTAGACACGCTAGGTACATTTTTTCTTCTCACGGTTTTTTTATGCTTAACATGACTCCAAAGTTAACCTACCGAGAAGAATTTCACATCATAAAAATAACACATAACTAGTACATAAAATTAAGTTAATTACAGTTTACATTGGTTCAGTTACCTGCGTGGATTGATGTTCAAAATTTCACCTAAACTATGGTTATTTTCAATCATAAATAACGTTTTTACTAATTACTTTAATTAAATTAAGTCTTAAGCTTGAACTTACTATTATATTTACGACACTCGTTAATTTTCATTTCAAGGAAGTGCTTACCGTACCTTGATTTTGAGTTGGAAACATTTGCCTTGAGCTATGAAAGTTATTGAAAGCCATTTCACCTCCACTTTAGTAGCAGACGACCCTTCTCTATAGTTTTACTTTAAGCGGTAAAATAGTGTCGTATGACAAGAAAGAAATCGACTAAAAGCCGTCGATGATTTTGCGGTCAAATGGCCGCCATCTTGGATTTTCTTTGACTAGGTCATATACGCGACATTGAAATGTACCCACATAAAGAACGTCTATGAGGAAGGGAGTGTTCACTATTTATCCTTTTGGGGGGGGGGGGGGGGAAGGGGGGCGGCGTTTTTTACGGTTCCACTTTCAATATCTTTAAGACCCCCCTCGGGCAACAGCAAAACTTAAATGACCCCCCCCCAAGAGAAACGTCAAAACTTATGTGACTCCCTCCCCCCCATCCTTTATATAAGTGCAAACAATTTAAACAATGCAGTATTAAAGAATTGTTTTGGAAGAAACACACATTGATTTAGTAAAAAAAAATATTCTTCTTGTGCTCTTGGCCTCATGATCACTGTTCTTCCAGAACTGGTTCTTGAAGCAGTATTGTGCATAGTAACGTCTGTAAGCTCACTTTCATTGTCGGTTGATTCACTGTCAAGATCACCGTCTGTTGAGTCATCACCACTGTCAACCTCTGCTAAAACCACTTCTCCTCAATTTCCAGGCACTCACATCTGTGCCCAGTTGTTCAAAACAGGATTAAGCTAACCCAGGATTAGTGGTAAGTTTCAATTCAGTTTTACAGCCAAGCGACGAGGATTCTTGAAAATCTTTTCTGCCATACGTTTTGACTTTGGTTGCTTTCAAGCGGTCAGTTAAAACTGGCCTTGAAAACCCTTTTTAACAAGAGAAACAGGAACCTTGGCTGACTTTTAATCCCGGGTTAGCGTTTGTCCATCTTTCGAACAACCGGATCCTGGTGAACAACACTTCAAACCTGGAATTTTATTAACAGACACCGATATACATGTAGAAAACGTTGATTTTGTGAATCACAAACAACTTAAAAAAGGCCCGTCTAGACTCATTGAAAAAGACGCACTGTCATATGGATGTGCCTATGAGCTGGAGGAACACCTTCTCAAGGTCAACCCAAATATGTTTTCCGAGTGACAACATGATTAAAAGAAATTGGAATTGGGAAAAAATTAAACTCCACCAACATATTTGGTTTGCCATTGATATTAAAGAAGGTCCCTTTGATAGAACTATGCTTTGAATAAATGCCTGACCCATTCAGTACTGATAGGAATTCACTGCTTTAGTTTAATTCACTGTTCCTTTAGTCACGCTTATGTAAAGATTTGTTTGTTTCTTTGGGTATTTGTTTACAAAGCTGGTTAGTTTGTTTGCTAGTTTGCTAGTATTGAGTATACAAACTTCCAGATTTACTCAGCTATAAACAGCAGGCTTTAACCTCCAAGGAAAATGAAATCTGTAAAGCTTAAACTTTTGAGACAGTCAAGTTAGTGTTCCTTCAGCTCATAGGCACATCCATATGACAGTGTGTCTGGGTAGAGTAGTTCTTCACCTTTGATTCCAGCCTTCAAATGCTCAAGTGTTGTAAAATACATTATTATTATTATTACTATTATTATTATTATTATTATTATTATTATTATTATTATTATTATCATTATTAAAATTATTATTATTATTGTTGTTGCTATTATTATAAGTTTGATATCTAGGATTTGACCCGTGGTCATTCTGCTTGATATGAAAAGGCTGTTTGATGGTATTTCAATGAAGTTCCAGGTAAAATAGCCGTTAGAGCAGTTGTGTCCACGTGACATGAGAAAACTTTTATGACCCCCCACTAACTATCTTGAAACTCTAATGACCCCCCTAAGGAAGCTCCTCAAACTTTTCTGGTCCCGTCCATGATTTAGCCGCCCCCCTCCAAAGGATAAATAATGAACACTCCCTAAGCATGTTCTCCCCACTGACCTTCAAATATTTCTTATAGCGCAAGTTGAGAGAATCTGTTTAAAAAAAAAACATTTTTCATCATTGCTGATCATTTCCTTTATCCTCACGACTTGTATGTTTTGATCAAGTAGTAATATTGTATGGAGAAAATATATACTTGTCACTATTGGGGCTTTACGGGTTAATTAAGTGACAAGACACGACTATTGCGTTGAGACAGGGATTAAAGCCGGTCTCTGAGCGCGCCTCTGCACTTAATGGGCTATCCATGCTGATGAGCCTTAACAAGGGCGATTAACAGCTATTATGGCGGTCCAAGGATATGCACATGTCATGTGTAGGCTGTGCACATGCGTGAAGGGCATGCGGTGTTACTGCGGGTGACGCCTGCTGGTGAATAAAGGCAAAACAAAGTTTTTTTTCACGAGCGTGGGACAAAGAAAAACATCCGAGTTTCTTACGTGAATCGAACCCATGACCTCCCGTATCGATCCCACACACCGGTCGGTGGTTCTAACCACTAGTGGCTGGGAGACTCGTGACGAGCAAGGTCATATTTACTGAGTTCGTTGTGAAACGCGTCCTGTCTACTGCTAGGATCAGCAATGACAAACGTGCGTTGTGTGGTGGTAAAGATGATTAAGTTTGTTCTTGGAGTTGTTAAGGATTGCAGTCAATGAATGACTGGAATTCACAAAAGGGCTTAAGGGTGTTTAAGCTTTTGACTTTCTCAAGGACCATACGTTCTATTTTAAAGTGGAGAGAGGGGGGGGGGGAGGGCTAACTCGATCTGGGGGTGGGGTGAGGACAGTTTTGAATCTTGACAGACTTCACAGTTCCAGTTTTGATAAATGTTGAACAAACAGTACATCAAATCTGGAGAGTACTAGGAAAAAAAAAACTTTCATTTGAGTGGTCATACCTTAAGCCCGTGTACATGGGTGAACAATTTTTTTTGACAAATGTCCTTGTTTGTTTGTGTGCTGGTAGTGGTTTTTGGACAGCAAGACAGCAACCTCGCAAGCAGGGAAAGCCGGGAAGTTGCACCTTGAAAAATTCACCATCTTTCTTTATTTATCACCTGTAAGGCACTTCGACATTGCTGATCCTAGCAGTATTTACTGGGACGCGTGCCACCACGAACTCAGTCTCCCAGTAGCTCAGTGGTTAGAGCTAAATTTCCACCAACCTTCGACAAATTTGTTTTGA
Organism: Siderastrea siderea; assembly: GCA_964030785.1. Taxonomy (NCBI): domain Eukaryota; kingdom Metazoa; phylum Cnidaria; class Anthozoa; order Scleractinia; family Rhizangiidae; genus Siderastrea; species Siderastrea siderea. The sequence continues at coordinate 15,379,457 of OZ034966.1, forward strand.
CTATTCATCTACACGACCAAATTTACCATTTGACAAATTGTCTCATCTACACGTGCAAATAACATTTGTCACGGGAAATTTGTCAAAGGAAAGTTGCTTGTCTGCATGGGGTCTTAGGATTTCAAACACAAACACAACGAAAAAGCGGATGCCCAGGTACGTAACGCGTTCATACAAATAATACCACATTCGCTCATCCCGGAGAACGAAAGGGTAGAAAACCACCGTCAACTGAAACCAGAATGGGAACACAAATAAACTAAGTTCTTTTATTTAAAGCACTCTTCGTTGATTTTAATCGCGTATCGAGTTAATTACAAAGTTTTGTGTTCTCTTAATAAATTTCTATTGTTAGTTATCGGGTTGCGGCGTAGAAAACACACAAATTTGTTTAACCTTTGGGTTTACGAGAGGTTATGCCTTACCCCGTAACTTTTTTCAGTTTTGTCAAGGGGACGTTTTGTTGACACCTGCCGATTTTTTAGACGCACTTTTACTCACGTTTACATACCCCTGGACACATTTTTTCTGAATGTGTGATAAACACATGGGAGTAACATTTTGTGGACAGACTCCAGTTTAACACAGAGAATTCAGTTTATTATATTTACTATACATGCCACGATGATCGGTGCATCGAGTCAAAAACAATGCAGAATTGAAAATCTCAAAATGTCAAAAATGGATCATCACGTATCTAACTTTCACGACTATATATTTTATTCTATGAGATTAATTAAAACAACTGTAGAGATAAAACTCTTTCAATACTAAGATGGATAGATAGATAATTTTTATCTCACCTCGGGTTGGTGAGGCCTCTGGCAACAATATGTTAACGTGCGAGAAAATAACAGGATTGAATGACGTTGGGTGAAAAATCTAATACAGGCAAGTGAATTAAAATACGCACTAAACCCGAAACTAAATCAAGTGACTGTGTTTAGTTAATTAGTGGTTCGCGTTAATCGACTTTCTAACAGGAAGGCTATAAACAAAAAGTAGCTGCATGGGGCGTCAACATGCAAAATCAACCCACACACTTTGTCATGGCAAGGCCACCCCGGCTGAGAGAAGAGTACTAGAGGGACGTCACGTCTCAAAGTTTGTCAGCCTGACGTTATTGGGCAGAATCGCTGCCATGTCTTCTTGGAGCGTCTGGTGTCTCCCGTTTTCGTCTGATTGACTGAAGGCGTACCGCTTTACTTTCTGTTTCCGGAATCTCTGAAGAAAGAGTGCTCAGGGAAATGGTGGATCGAAGGCGTATCGTTGAGCTCGGACCAGGTCTGATAGTAGATTTGAAGAGCTTGACGTAGGTAGCCTGGAATCGTTTGTTGCGGAAGGCGAACAGGAAAGGATTAAGGGCCGAGTTGAGGTAGCCAAGCATCAGAAGTATCATGTAAAGTTTGACCGGATATGGTTTCCAGTGGTCGCCGCCGTACAAATTCGAGACTATACTGAAATAGGAGTAAGGTTGCCAGCAGAGGAGGAAAGCTGCCACAAACATCGCAGTTGTCTTGGCCGCTTTAAGGTTTCTTGCGTAGAACCTAGTTTCGTCTTTGTTGGGTTGTCTCGGAGGACCGTTCACACTGAACTCGAAGACGCTTCTGTTGTGATTGCGAGCGATAAGAAATATCATGATGAAAAACACACAAGTGATTATAACAGGCTCAACAAAGTTCAAGAAACTGTTCATCGTGGAATATAACTTGCTATAAGGAACCATGCAGTACCCTTTGTACATCACATCTTGGCCTTTCACCAGCCATGGCCACCCCATGCGAGGAAGAGAAGCCCAGAAGATGCAGTAGACCCAGACATGAACGATGACGATAACAGCCCTTTTTGGAGTCATGAACTGTGCGCGGCGAAATCGGCCCAGGGGATCGCTGAGGGTCTTATACCGGTCCACGCTTATGACTAAAAGGGTCAAAATCGATGTGGGCACAGTAATGAGAAAAGCTGTATGGAACGTTATGCACAGTATTTTTCCATGTCTCCAAACGAATTGTAGAAAGATTGACTCTATGTCGAATGGCATCGCCAAGGTCGCTGTGAGAAGATCTGAGAGAGCCAAGGAGAACAGGAAGAGGTTTGTAGGATTGTTCCGAAGGCTTTTGTTTGCGAGTATAGCGTAACAAACCAGCGAGTTTCCAACGGCTGCCACTGATGCAATCAGTATGTAACAAGTGGCAACCGGATAGGCAAAAGTGGGCCCAAAGATTTGAAAGACCCCTTCGCTTGAATGATGATCAGTCGGATCAGTTGTGTTGTTCATGGTAAGTCTCTTTCTTGCAAACGATTTCTTCTGATTTTGCTACACTGTACAAACGAGCTCAATGCTTGCTGAGTAGCACCTCACTCTGCGAGTTCGAGATTTTGAATGAGAGAATCTTAGAACGATAAGGTTCAAAATATAAGCTGCTATTTTCGTGTGTTTTTTCGTTGCTGACGCAAACTGAACAACCTAGAGTAAAATCGATATTGCGGCGGATACATCACCGATGTCGGCTTTGCTTTCATTTCGTCCTCTTTGGTTTAATTTATCACGCACCTATACCACGTAAACATTTAAAAGTGTTTGGCACTAAGCCAGCATTCTTCTCAATATCGCCCCATTTGTAAGGAAATGGAGCATTTAAATTGGTTTTTTACGTATGTTTAACAGAGATTCACTTCTAGATCTTTCCAGTGCACGCTAAAACGTAATTTATGGCTTGGGTTGCTGTCGTAAAGATTCTTAAACATTTATCATTAATTCTTTCGTGTTTAAAAGTAAATATATCTTCGTCAGGTCATTTTTGCACTTAAAGTCGGGTGTCAGTAAAACACGGGGTCGGGGTCGGGGTCGGGGTCCATTGTTCTTTTGTTTCGTTTTCGGTTTTATGTTTTGGTTAGGGCAAGACAACAGAAAACGAAACAAAAGAACAATGGACCCCGACCCCGACCCCGACCCCGTGTTTTACTGATACCCCGTAAAGTCTATTCTGAGAAGCATCAAACATGATAGCCGCAATCAATATCCCATGTATTCCCTGATCGCCTATTGTCAGAAATGTGCCAGGTGACAAAATCAAATCTCTCTAGAAATAAACGTGCAATATTTTCTCTCACACGCGATTGGTGGGAATGTGACTCATGAAGCTATGACGCAAAACAACTCGAGATATCTGCAAATCAGCCACGGTCACAAAGCTGGATCGAGATAAGTAAATGTCGACATGATCATTTGAGAGCTACATCCATTAAAGGGACAAATAACAATATAATTTACCCTTAAAATTCGGTATGCGCACGGAAACTGTTTAAACACATTACACTTCAAAGGACACGCAACCGGCAGAGCACGAAAAGCTTAATCAAAGCATCTGACTTTTCAAGGCTAAGAACTGTTAAATAGGGAGATAAAAAAGCTGACATTCACTTGCTCCAACTGTGTCAAGGCTTCATAGCTCAGTTGACAGAGCGCCGCGCCGAGGAGGTCCTAAGCTCTACTGTTGTTGTAGCCTTGAAATCCTTTCTTTTTTTCAGGCTAACAAAGGTAATTGCCTAAATTGCTTACACACTGCGGACGTTATTCGGTTCATTTCCTGATTAAACGGCATTCCATATATACGTGAAAATCGTATATGTAGTTCGTATATTCATCTGCTCTCCATTTCACATGCAGGATATTAGGACCCACAATTGACCTGCTCCCAGTATATGTAGGCTTCATAGCTCCAGTTGGTGGAGCAACACACCAGTATCGCGAATTCATGGTTTCGATTCCCGTTGTAGATTTAAAAGCTATTTTTCCAGGCAAACAAGGCTATAAAACACAAAAAGGACCAAAAGACTTTCTCTTCTGCGACTTCAGAATCCCACTGATGAGTAATTGGAGTTTGTGCATGCATATTATTATAATAAATTGACCCCAAAGTCCCCACGTTCAGCAAAGTCTGAGTTAAAAGAAATTAACTGCTTCGTTATTCAGTCAGTAAAACAACACGTTTGGAATATTCACGTTTTCTGGGAAAGCAGAGACAAGACATTCGATAAAAAGAGACACGATATTGTAATCATTATAATCGACTCGTTTAGCGATCCGTCGGAGATCCGGACTCGTTTTAGAATTTTCACCAACTTCACATCATTTTCTTAAACGTGTCTCATTATGACAATCGACTCTCATTTATATAAATGACAGTCACCCACTTTTTACTTTCGTATTTATACAAATTCTCCCCGCGTCGGTGAGCTTACGGGTATATTTTGAGATCTCTCTCTATATTTTTTATTCGACGATCTTTTTCAGTAATTTTTCCTGAGCCCCCGCTTTATCCAACTTTTGTCGAAATGGACTATGGGTTCTCAGATTTTAGCCCTAAAGCCAGAATATTCCTTTGTTTTGTTACGATACTCTCACATCAATATGCGATATATTGGTACATAGTTAAGAGCGGATGTCTGTAAATATCGAGCGGAGGCGTGCAATAAGGAAAATATCAAAATTCTGAAAAAAATTCACAAAGTAGCCCTAGCTGAACTATTAACAGAAATGTATTTTTTACTTCGATCCGATAATTGTTTTAGACGTACGGAAGTAGCCTTCGTTTCGCAGCTCTCGGACCTGGCTTTCAGGATCTCACACAGTGCATCGCGAAAAGCCCGTTAACAAAATCAAAACAATTTTAACGAGAACAGCAAATAACTAGTCACATAGAGTAGTTAAGTGCACACATTTTGAGTGTTCACTTTGTCGGTTTGGACTTGAATGGAATATTTGGGAGAATTTTCAATATTTATATTATTTTGACCGATTCCTTGCAATGAAAAATTGACAAAATTGATGGTCTAAAATCATCGACTGGTACATGGCGTACAGTAAAGTATCCTATACCACATAAAAGAGCATTACTTCATCTTTCAAAATCCGTTTTCAAAACCATGGGCAACTCAAAAGAAAATTTTTGAGGCCACGCAATACAAATACTACTTTCGTGTAATTTGAGCGTTCCCGACACAGTAGTCCATGTTAAAGGACCAATATCCGGTTACTGCGCATGCTCCAAACTTTGATTTCCTGACAGGATGTCGGGAATTCAATAGATGCGAGAAGTGATGTAGAACCTTCAAAAATCAGTTTGCATCCTGCTCAGTTTAGTTCAATATTACCCTAAAGCCTCTCCCAGTTATAGATTAATGATATATAGTTTTCGTTAAGTTCCAATTTGTGTGAGATCGGGATTTTTTGGCGTTGTTTTCAATGCCGTTGGACGGAGGACCGAGAGGAGGGAAGCGCTATGGCGCCAGTCGAAGGCTTCTTTCTCCCGGCAGCCTCCATAAAAGCTCAGAAAATCGTGAAAGGAAAAAGAAATATGGAACTAGCAGCATACCAGACTATATATAAAGAAAGCAACCCATGAGACATGGAAACGACTGAAGGGATCAGTGGTGTCTGTATTCGACCGACACAGCCATAAACTGCGCGACTTCTACTTGTACTTGTACGCCGCGCCTTGTCTTGGTCTTTTGACCCATTTTGCTTCTTGGTTTTTTGTAGCGGGTTTAGAACGGAGGATTTTTAAATGTTGACTGAATCGAGCCTTTGCAACTTAGGCGTCGCATTCTCGAGGTCATATCGAGGTCATATAAACTGGTGGATTCTTGTGGCTTTCGTCGTTTGTTATTCTCCGTTGGTTTGCCTTGTGATCGTTTGTTAAGCGACTCAGGGCCTCTTCATATGATCCCGGTAACCGGGCTGGCTCGGTTACCGGGATGAATTTTGTCGTCTGTTCATATGGGAAATTTCAGCCCGGTTACCGGGATGAAATTCAAGAAACAAAACCAAAATGGCGCCACATAAACAAGTATTGTTCGCGACTATCATAGCTTTGTCGACTCTTGTAACTTTACTAAAATAAAGCTAATTCGAATACTTTTGAAGTGGAAATGCACACACGGCAAAATTATGCTATTTTGGCCGCCCAGTTTCGAAAGCGAAGCTAATTTGTCAAAAACATTTTCATCCCGGTAACCGGGCTGGAGTGTTCATATGGGAAAATTTTCATCCCGGTTGCCGAGATCTCGGCTGTAGAAACCGAGATCTCGGTAACCGGGCTGGCCCGCCTTCTCATATGAACACATCGCAATTTTTACAAAGGAAATAGGAGTGAGGCGAGATCTCGGAAACCGGGCCAGCCCGGTCAACCGGGCTCATATGAAGAGGCCCTCAATATGGTTTTTATGCCGCTCTTGCATAATAGGTACGTTGAATTTGGCTCATTTAGGAAATTTATGGGTTTTTCCGCCTCTCATGTTTATATTTTCGACAATAAAGGATCTGAAATATTCACTTGCAGCGTGACGAGTTTCCCTGCTGATGTTTGTAACGCCGGGCTTGGCTTATTGTTTTTAATTCTGTTGCAGGATTTTGTGTTTCGCATCACGCTCGGTTAAATCTTTGTGTACAATCAGGGGCACCCAACGAGAAAATTTTAGCACAATACTTGAAATATTATTTCCTGCTTTATAAGATTGCTTCAGAGGTTTAGAAAGGCATATTTGTGAAAGCTAATACGGATTGATCTGTTCGGATTTTTTAGCTGAATATTTAGGCCGCAGAAAATGTTAGGAAACAGAATCCTATCCGCGAATTTCCGAGCTGCCGATGGCTCGCCAAAAATGCTAGCTGACCTTATTTTGCACTTTAAACGACATATTTGTCCCTCCAAAAACAATAGGAACTAATAAGTCCTCTTGTTTCGAAAGTCCGACGTGATGTTTCTCCAAAGAAATCTCTAGCTTTCACTGCAATTAAATCCGAAAATCTCCGGTGATTTATATTTTGTGTTTCGCATCATGGATTGCGATCTATAGACCCTTTTTGTCAAGAAATTTAAGTTGTAGCTTCCTTGGAGCTATAAAACGCGAGCAAATATTTAAATGGCGGATGTAAACAGCGGATCACCGCGTGGGCCGCGGGGTAATCTTGTCACCTCAATGCGACAGTTCTATTGTTAACCGGCCGTCGCTATGGCGACCGCCGGTTTAAAATGGACACGGTTTTGTCGTGATAGTCAGTTGGCATAACATACGAACAAAGTGCTGTAAAGCTTGTGGTACGGGTACTCAAGAGCGGTACTGTCTTATATAAGACGCATGCGCATACAGTACGGCCCAAAAATAATGGACGCGCAAGAACTTCTTTTTGCGTCCGCAAGCCGGGAACTTCTTGCGGCTACTTGCGGGACGCTTGCGCTTGAATACTGCAAGCCGCAAGAACTTCTTTGCGTTTAGAAGTTAAAACTGCAAGAACTTCTTTGTGGTAAGATGTCCGGACAGCAAGTAAGCACAAGAACTTCTTTGCGCTAACATCTTAAAAACCCGGAACCCGGAGAAGGTAAAAAAGAGACCACTTTGTAGTGCAACGCACGTTCGAAATTGGCTGCCTTTGTAGCTTGCAATCAGTTGTTTATTTGGTCGCTTGTAAGTTTTTTTCTTCGGTTTAGAATTTTTTATCTGATAAAGAGTTCACTAGGTTCTGAATTTGACGCTGGTCGCCTTCAATGTTATTTTTTAACGGCTAGGGAGAAACGAGACTCAAACGAAGCACGCGTATGTTATTGTTTATTATGTGTCCCGGAGTCCCAGACATGCGGTACGCTTAGCGGCGCGAAAGATTTCGCTCAATTTATTTCACTTAAATAAGGAACAACGGCAAAGCACAGTCCATCAGTCACATTATTAATGAACCGACATTCACCTGTTCAAAAGTCTTAATTGGAAAAACACATTATGTTTGTAAAATAGTTCCATTCATTACGCTGAAGTCGATGTCACATTTTAAAACTTCGAAGTAAACCAAAGAAGTCTGAAGGAAACTAAAACTCCGCGATCTGAAAGAAATTCGACACGTCAATTCTAACCTGAGTAAACACAATCTGCCGTATGCAAATTTAGTACGATTTACATGAATGACATTTTGTAACGCAATGCATGAGCAGTTCTCTAAGCCGTCAAAACAACAAGCCCCGGGCAGCAAGCTGTGTCGAAAGGCGAATGTGTAGATGAAATCATATGTCTATGCTATTTCTTCGAGAATTCCTTTTTTGCTGGGAAATTAAAGTGGTAAAGATGCAGGGATTCTTGACGAGTTCACCCACGAGATGGCATGACTTCCTGCACGTGTAGGTCTTGTCTTGTCTTGCCTGTCGAAGAAGAGTTCGCGCAGTTTGCCACAATTACAGCTTTTGGACTTTTTTGTTTCTATTTCTTTGATGGAATAAAAAACTGAATTGAGTCAGTTCTGAGTTGAACCCGTATTACCGTATCAGACACGCTTAAAAAAATTGTTCATGTTTTGTCATGTGCCGGAGATCATGTTTACCGGTTGTTTTATCTTGCAGTCGGAAAGCTGGCGGATATTCCATTTCGTGACGTGAATTTTCTTCGATACTTCGGTTGTTCGAACATTTGCTTCCTTGAGTTTTTGATTACCCTTGCGAACTTTCGCTTGACTTGGCGAATTGTCGCGCCAACGCGGCGAAAAATCACTCGAAAGCTCGGCGATATTTCAAAGAGAATAGAGCGCAACATTCGCTCTCATTACTTTTGCAAATTACCTCACACTAACACGAGCACTACAAGTTTCTTCAACTGGACCCGCAGTACTTCTTGCGCCTTCTTGCAGCTTGCAGTAACATTAGTAACTTCTTGCGGTATCTTGCGGCTAGATTTTCAACTTCTTGCGCTTCGAATGTTCTTGCGGGTAAACCGCAAAAACATAGCACTTTCACTTCTTCCGCCTGCTTGCGTGTTCTTGCGGCGCAAGAACTTCTTGCGCCACTTCTTGCGCGTGCATTGTTTTTGGGTTGTACTGTATAAGTCTGCTGAATGTTACCTTCGTGTGTTCTTTTCTTTTAATTTACAGTATTTAAGATATCAACGACGAAGGGTTGTTAAGCTTGGGGTTTTTTTATTTGTCTTGTAAAACGCATGCGCAATTGAGTAAAGCAGCTAATAGGATGGAATGCGAAATTGGCTGTGTTGTCTGATCTAGTTAGTGGTTATGGTGAAAATTTTTTTAGCGCAGGAGTTTTTTTTATTGGGATTGACATTTTGAGGGTGTAAAAATGTGGGAGTCAGAAGGATTTGTGAATGTCAGGGGCATATCACGCTTCTGTGAATGTGATTTGCTTTGAAAGTTGCGTTTTGTATAGGAGCGGTGTAACATTGTGAGGCGTTTTATAGGGGGGGGGGATGGTTTGCGAAGTGGATTGTAAGGTTTCTGATTGGCTAACTTGTATTTCGCAGCGGACAAAAAGGACAGTTGCGTTTTGCGTGGCGTGGGCTAGGAAGAGAAGGAATTGGTACTAGTATGATGATGCAATATTAGTGGATTGCACCATCAGTACATGATAGGTCTGACTTGTGAACGGAGAGAGATGAGTGTTTATTTGAGGCGAGAAGTTGATACGAAGGAATCGTCATTAATAAGGAGATCAATTAATAGGGTAGGTGTTACGAGTCTTTTTGCATTGAAAGAACGAAAATAACTGAATATTATCGACGGATTTGTGTGGTTTGCGTGTGGTGTACGCTTAAGGCTACGAGCAGTCTCTCTTTCCGTTCAGAGATAGTGAAGGAAAAGAAAAACAAGCGAGTGAGCGCGAAATCGATTGCGGCTCGACAGGAGCGTTAGCTTTCAAAGACGTGGGCGACTTTCGTCCCCGCTCGCTTGTTTACTTTTGCAAGGGGATTCCCGGGTAAGCAAACCGGATTTAAACATCACGTCATGAGATATGCCTTGACGTGCCCCATACTCTGTCGATCTGCTCGAGCTCGTGTTTATCAAGCGTTATATTTTGATTCTACTACTATGTTCACTGTTTGTATTTAAGGTCTAGGCACAACAGTAAATACTTCGTCGTCCCGGTGTGAGCATTCTCAGTTGTGGACGAATTTATATCGACATTCAACGTTTGAGTGAATTTGCGTTTTTCAGCACAAATAAAAGCGATAAGAAAGATAAGCTGAGTCATCAGAGTTTAAACATTACGTCATCCAGTAACGTTATAGTCAAAATATTGTGTCACACAATCACACTTTTCGTCACGCCGGTTCGTATAAATAGAGGATCGCGCTAACATTTGTGAAACCTAGGGGTGGGGAGGGTCAGAATGGCCGGTTAAAATGCCCAATGGGCTTTCTTGTTTTTTTGAAAGATAACAGCTGACGTTTACGCGTGCGCATTATCGGGATAGTGTCCCTTTAAAAACTCAGATAAACACGACACAAAAACACGTTTGAATATCCAATGTTTAATAAAAGCAGCTGTCAGGCATCAGTACATGTTAACAAGACTATTTGGCGGGATTTGGTATCGTTTGGGCGAAATAAATAGACGAATTTAACCTGTTTCATCCACCTTATGAATCTACACGAGTCACGTGAAGTTTGTCAAAGGTCAAGTATTCCGACGCGTAAACACAACCAAATCCGAACATTTTACGCTCAGAAATTACTTTCTAACACATAGATCAATCGTTAATACTGTATGTTTTTCGTACCTTATTCTGGGCTTCTGGGTAGCGAGGAGATCTAGCAGAACTATCGCGAAAGACATCTTCGGCGGTTTCAAAATTATGCCAACGGCAGCAGAGATTGCGTTACTGTAGATTACAAGGGGAGACCGCTGTCACGTTACCTTCCTTACGGGCTTCCGGAAAAATTCTCCACCTTCCCCCGAGAATATAATAGATATATCTATATTGAGATTGTGAATCGCCACATTCTTTATTAAATTCAAAAATAAATAAATGAATCATATTATATTATATATTTTTAAGCACATTCTCTAGATAAATATTCAATGTGCTTTGCATAGTAAAAAAGCAAAACCAACAGTAAAGCGTATCAAGAGAAAATAAGGGGACAGAGAGGGATTCTGAGGGCGTTGGCTGGGATATGTCAATTCCACAAAAGTTATTTATAGACTGGCTTTTGAACGGAAGCCTGTTTCCCGAAACGTCCGCATCAATACCATTTCCCTTGTTTTTCGAAGTCGTTTTCATCGACAAAACGTAAGACCACTTGGTCCGCCATTACAAGCAAAATTTTGAATGGTACTTCAAACAACAGATCGAGGTTGCCTTTATGTGGACGTCCTGAATTCAGACTTCCGTTGCAAATGGCCGTCTAAAAATAACTTTTCCGAACTTGACGTATCCCAAAGCCTGGTCTGGCAGTGTCCCTCTCTGTCCCCTTATTTTCTCTTGAGCGTATGTAAACCTCACGCCTATTAACTTCAGTGCTGTAAAGTTAAATGGACGGATGCACGAATGCATCAGTTTTTTCCAAGAAATTAATTCAGGAGTTTGGACTTAAAGTACAAGTACAAGTGTGGGATGTTTAGATCACCGGCTCTCAGATCTTGTTAGTTAGCCATCTCATCACCTCAAAGCGATCGTAGAAATAGGTGCCTTTGGGTGGATCTGCTTTCAATGAGTAAAAAAAAAATCATGTGTTTTCTTTAGCAATGAATGAAAATAAGAATGAAAAAAAAAAGCCGCCCTTCGGGTCTTATTTTCCAAGAAAATAAGACCCCTTGGCAGCCCCTCCCACACCTCCGCCATTTCTATTATTCGTAGTTATCCCTGTGAGTTCATTATTTTTCAATAATAATGAACTCACAGGGATAACTACGAACAATAGGAATGGCCGAGGTATTGGAGGGGCTGCCAAGGGGGGCTTATTTTCTTGGAAAATAAGATCCTGCTTTTGCCAGTAGTCATCACTGTGAGCTGCTTGAAGGCGTCTGCAATGACATTCAGTTTACCCAGTGTATCTCAGCAAATGGTCCATTCTTTGTACTCTTCAATCCAGCCTTCCCTCAGGACCACTTTTGGGCCTGACAACAGTTTACATGATTTGAAAGTAAATTCGCCCGAAATTATCTTGTAAATGGCATCGTGTCAGTATGCTGCTGCACTAGGTGGGGGACATTGTGGACGCACTGTTGTTAATCCAGTCGATTTTCACACCCGCAAGTTGCAAAAGAAAGGGACGCGGTAGGGGAAGCGCCGCAAATGATTATTTCAGATGACAAGGGCGGTCTCTGTAAAACATGGAAAAATTCACGAGTAGTGAGGGCGCTTTACATGTATTTTCTAAGATAAACTCAGTTGATGAGAAATAGCTTAAATCCATGTTCTTTACCAGTGTGTTTTTAGTGAAAGGGCATCCACAGCCGGAGCGGGCAAGGGCGCATAGGAAAAAAAAAAAAACAAGAAAAAAACGGCTTTTCCTTTCTTCGCCCCAGCACTGTTCTCCCTCTACGCGCTTTGTGCGCTATAAAAATCAGTGACAGTGGGAAATACAGTACTCGCGCTCCTTTATTGCGGGGTGTGGGTAAAGTGAGGTTAAACTCTCGTCAGCTCCGTTTAAGCAATATTTAAGCCCGATCATCTAGCTGCATGTGTGAACCTGTCATTGGAGTTACAACTATTGTGGTATTAACTTAGCTGCTCTTGTTAACAGAAGTTCTGCCCTGGGTTTTAGGTTGAATCAGCAAATCTGACAACAAAGGATTTCAGATGATTCGTCAAGTCCAGTTTTCAAAGTTTTCGATTGTAATACGTTGTTAATTAGCATGATTTACCACGATGTGTCCACAATGTCCGCCAACAAGTGCAGCATACTGACACGATGCCATTTACAAGATTATTTAAGGCGAATTTACTTTCGAATTATGTAAACAGCATCAAGACCAAAAAAGGTGCTGAGGGAAACCTGGATTGGAGAGCAAAATAATGGGATATTTGCTGAGATACACTTGCTAAACTGAATGCCATTGCAGGCCAAGTGGCCCGAGGCCAAATGCAGCTGCAAGCAGTTCACAGTGATGACTATTCGCAAAAGCATTGCCAAAATAAAGTAAAAATGATGAACTCACGGGATTACTACGAACAATAGCAATGACGGAGGTATGGGACGGGCTGCCAAGGGGGTCTTATTTTCCGAAGGACCATTTTTTGTTTTGTTTTGTTTTGTTTTGTTTTGTTTTTTTCATTCTTATTTTCGTTCATTGATAAGGAACACGTTTTGGTTTTACTCATTCCAAGCAGATCCACCCAAAGGCACTTATTTCTTCGATCGCTTTGAGGTGATGAGATGGCCATTGTAAGAAGATCTGGGAGAATCTAAGCAACTCACACTTGTACTTGTACTTTAACTCCACAGTCCTAAATTAATTTCTTGGAAAAAAACTGATGCATTTGTGCATTCGTCCTTTTAACTTTACAGTAGTGAAGTTAATAGGCGTGAGGTTTACATACGCTTTACCATTGGTTTTGCTTTTTTACTACGCACAGCACATTGCATATTTATATAGACAATGCGCTTAAAAAATATAATATAATATGATTCATTTTTTATGTTTGAGGTTAATAAAGAATGTGGCGATTCACAATCTCAATATAGATATATCTATTATATTCTCGGGGTAAGATGGAGAATTTTTTGGGGAGCCCATAATGAAGGTAACGTGACAGCGGTCTCCCCTTGTAATCTACAGTAACGCAGTAACGCAGTCAGTAACGCAGTAACCGCAGTAACCGCCGAAGATGTCGTTCGCGACAGCTCTGCTAGATTTCCTCGCTACCCAGGAGCCCAGAATAAGGTACGAAAAACATGCAGTATTAACGATTGATCTATGTATTAAAAAGTAATTTCTGAGCGTAAAATGTTCGGATTTGGTTGTGTTTACGTGTCGGAATACTTGACCTTTGACAAACTTCACGTGACTCGTGTAGATTAAGGTGGATGAAACAGGTTAAATTCGCCTATTTATTTCGCCCAGACGATACCAATTCCCGCAAAATAGTCTTGTTAACATGTACTGATGCCTGAAAACTACTTTTATTAAACAATGGATGTTCAAACATGTTTTTGTGTCATGTTTTATCTGGGTTTTTATCATGGACTACCGTGTCGGGAACGCTCAAATTACACGAAAGTAGTACTTGTATTTCGTGGCCTCAAAAATTTTCTTTTGAGTTGCCCATGGTTTTGAAAACGGATTTTGAAAGACGAAGTAATGCTCTTTTACGTGGTATAGGATACTTTACTGTACGCCATGTACCAGTCGATGATTTTAGGCCATCAATTTTGTCAATTTTTCATTGCAAGAAATCGCTCAAAATAATATAAATATTGAAAATTCTCCCAAATATTCCATTCAAGTCCAAACTGACAAAATGTACACTCAAAATGTGTGCAATTAACTACTCTATGTGATTAGTTATTTGCTGTTCTCGTTAAAATTGTTTTGATCTTGTTAACGGGCTTTTCGCGATGCACTGTGTGAGACCCTGAAAGCCAGGTCCGAGAGCTGCGAAACGAAGACTACCTCCGTACGTCGAAAACAATTATCGGATCGAAGTAAAAAATATATTTCTGTTTAATAATAGTTCACCTAGGGCTACTTTGTGAATTTTTTTCAGAATTTTGATATTTTCCTTATTGCACGCCTCCGGTCGATATTTACAGACATCCGCTCTTAAAATTCATTTCAATCAACCCTAGAAAGTTTTAATGTATAAAGGCTCGACTACCAAACAAGTGCTGCAAGCCAAAAACATGTAATTAAAAGAAAAATAAATGAATACATAAAAAAATAAAGCTTGTTGGTATGCGGCGAAGGCCACCGGACAAAGACATCTGATGAAACACTGTCTGCATTAGACATTGAGGACATAGCGGCAAGTAATCGGGACTGAGGAATAATGATGATTTCACAAGCAAAATCGCTAGGCGAGCGAACGATGACCAGTCCACCAAACTGACTGTCTCCAGTTCGGCCTTCACTTCGTGTTCTGAGTAACACAGTTTAATTTTTTTATTTACAATATTTGTTGTTTACTTACAGTCCCTCAGATACTACATTAATGATTAACACATCAGCACCTAAGTAGTTTCGGTTGAATTGATTAAATGGGTACTTGATGCAATACAAGGGGCAAAATAAGTTCCACCCTCCAACCCTTGGTCATATTTCGTTTTAAAATGGCGACACGAAGCATAGCCATTTTGAATATCGAAAAGAAGGCCTTCGAGATAAAGCTGAAATTAAGTTCCGAGAGGGCTATTTTTGTATTTGGTACACTTTTCACTCCGCAAAGATGGCCTTTTTTTTAGTCCACCTCGCCTCTTTGTTAATTTTGTTGAACTAAATACAGATACAGTCGAAGCTCTCGTAAGCGACCATCTCGGGAATTCAGAAAAGTGGTCGCAACTAGAGCTGGCCGCTTACAAGAATGGGCTTTCGTAAGCGACCATGTGATAAAACAATAGCTATAGAGGGTGGTCGCTTATGAGAGCTTTTAGCAGAAAGTTTGGCATAAGTTGTTGGTTACCAATTGTATTGTAGTAATATAATATGATAGTATTTTATTGCGTATAGCGAATGAACAGGACAACGGACCATGGTCGCTAAATTTGATCAAGATGTGAACGCTTTTATTGAAGTGTTGACTAAGTGGTCGCTTACGGGAGCTAAAATACAAAGGAGAAGACAAGTCGGTAATTCACAGAGGTGGTCGCGGTCGCTTACGGGAGCGGTCGCCTACGAGAACTTTTAATCACAGAGTTTAAGTGACAATTCAAACGGGGTTTCACAATGCTGGTCGTAACTAGAGCTGGTCGCTTACGAGAGTGGTCGCAAGGAGAGCTTCGACTGTAGTTTCAATTCAATCGCTATCACTTTACATTTCACATTTGCCATAATATCGCTTCAAATCAGTCTTCTACACAGCCACATCTTGGCGCACTGTTTCACCAGGAAGTTCGTCTTGCCAACTTGACATCCGTTGCAGCTGAACATCGCTATCCATTAAATCTGGAATCTCAGAAGTGAAAGTGAGTTGCGTCAGTGTAGAACCTTGGCGATTCCCTTGTGGTGGACGCGATTCGATTAACGCTGAGCTGAACAGCCTCGAGTAAGTGGCTTAAGAGCTCTTGTTTCGCAGTGCAAATAGAAAGGGATTTAGGGCGGAGTTAAGGTAACCAAACATGAGTAAAAGGACGTAAGCCTCTTCTGGTTTCATGCCAAGACACGAATCACACAAGCTGACGATTATATTGTACATTGAATAAGGAACCCAGCAACAAAAGAACACTCCAACAAACATGGAGATAGTTTTAGCTGCTTTTAGGTTCCCTAAATAATTGTTGTTTTCTTCTACAGAGGCCAGTTGCCTATGGACTAAGATCTTGTTTCTTTCACATACAATGAGGTAAATCTTGATGTAGATGCCAGAAGTGATGAGTAACGGCAGGATGACGTTCAGAAAACTTGTCAGGGTCGTGTAAGCTGGGGGATAAGGATACCAACAAATTCCTTTATAGACAACCGGTTCGCAAGGCTCTTCTCGCCAGCCCATCTTGGGAATAGAAGCGAACAACACGCTGTAAAGCCATATTAAAAAGTTGATGATTAAAGCCCGTTTGCGTGTCATAAAGGGTGAACGACGAAAGCGATTCAAAGGATCACCCAGGCTCTTGTAGCGATCAACACTGATGGCAAGAAGGGTCCAAATCGAGATGGGCACAGTGGTGTTAAACATAATGCTCCAGATTTTGCAAAATAGCTCTCCATGCACCCAAATCCCTCGCTAACGACAAAAGCAAGAGCGTCGTAGGATTGTTACGTAGATTTCTGTCCACCATTATCGCGTAGCAAACCATTAAGTTTCCAAAAATTCCCACTGCAACAATGATTATGTAACACGCCAGGACAGGCACCTCGAAGTCGGCCCCAAACGCGTAGTAAGGTTTGGTATTCGTTTCGGTGAGGCTTGAGTTGACAGCAGATGGGTTGTTCATAATTTTCTAGGTTTTTCTTGCCGGAGGTTTTTACGCCTGATGTCTTTGGAGCTGTGTGCATTAAACTGGCTTTGGTTTGTTTTCGGATAGGGGTACTCAGTAGCACAAAGCTGTTTCTTTTGTTGTTCTCTGAATTTGTTTCCGTGACAAACAGGGCGCCAAGGTCGATTCCGAACGCAATATTGTCATGATGTGTTTTCTCTAGATAATCCACTTGAATATTCGACTTACGTTAATACAGATATTTCTGACGAAAATAACAAACTTAATAAAATCTCAATCATAATTTTTAAAGTTTTGATGTACACTGATAGCTCTTTCTAAGAGCAATGTTTTGTCAACAGATAATTTTTATCCCTTAAAAGTAAGCTTCGAAGATCACCCTTGTCTTGTTCAAAGTTATCGTAATCAGATGGTTGAATTCAACTAAAGTACTTGAAATCCTCTTCAAACGAAAGTGATGAGAGCTTTTCTAACAGGCTAATTCATCTAGACAGGAAGTCAAAGCAGGAAACAGTTTAACTCTATTATTAGAACCTGTTAATTATAAGTATCTGGAGTAAAGATTTGAGTCTAACAAAGTTGATAATACTCGTAAATTTTTTCTTTCTTTTACATTGTAAAAGATTCTG
This sequence comes from Siderastrea siderea, assembly GCA_964030785.1. NCBI lineage: Eukaryota > Metazoa > Cnidaria > Anthozoa > Scleractinia > Rhizangiidae > Siderastrea > Siderastrea siderea. Next base: position 15,396,955 of record OZ034966.1, read on the forward strand.
CACACTGGAAACAATCACAACAACAATGGACTCATGATAACACGATTCGTGCTAGATACAACGGAAAATGCATTGGTACTATCGGAGGTATTAAGATGTATTTATTTTTAGGAAAAAAAATTCTATTATACAGCACACATATCCACTGATTGTTCCTTGCGCTTAACAATATATACAAAGTTAAAAAGCGAGGGCTGTGGATTTGGAGAGCTTAATCGAGGAAACAAACCAGTACGAGATGGTCTGAAAGAAAGAGATAACTTTAAATTGTAACTGAAGAAAAGCTGAAACTTAAATTTTGGGCTAAGGATGGATAGAGGTTTTGCTAACTTGGATACGAATAGCTGCGAGGCGGGTATGTAGCTCAGAGCTACTTGTAGCTGGCACTGTACCCATGTTTCAGGCTAAAATATATAGTTTTAACATTTTATTTCAGACGTAACAACTAAAAGCTACCCGTTTTAAGATCAGAACGGCAAAAATCTACACCCTATTTGGGAGCAGTAGGAAAATTATTCCATTTCAGACTAAACTGGTTAAAATGTTTGCCCTTTTTCAGATCAAAACTATCCTTTGGGACAAAAACAACTGAAGTAATTACAATTTCAAATTACGAGGAAAAAATTTTTCAAATCGAAGTTTCTCCAGTATAAATCGAACAGTGAAAGAATTTAGTGTAATGTAAAGTGTAGTTCTTTATTGAAACTGACGCATAATTTTGGAGACTAATTCAAATCGTCAAAATACTAGACACGTGTGATGTACGTTAACTGTAATTTCTTTTTGTTATCGGAGGGTGAAAATTCCATCTTGACTCCCAAAAAATTCATACTAGGATTGTCGGAAAGGCAACAGAAGGTCGTAAGTTTGGGAAATAGGCTGCCACTTCCTAAATAAATATTCGGCTGTGTAACGACAGATTATTGTTTAAAATGTCCTCAGACAATATGGAAAAACATAAAAACGTCTCTCTAAGTCTTCTGCTCAAATTCTCTTGTTGGGTGCCCCCCCCCCCCAACCCCGAAAAACGTTAAACTGCACTTGCGCACAAAGAATAGCGTTATAAGATAACAGTCATGAGGAAGGTGGGTGGTTGGGGGGGGGGGGGTGGGGGTTAAGGAATCGGGTATAAAGTAACAGGGAGGTCTGAAGGATATCTTCAGTTTCCAATTCGCCCTTTTTTTGGAGGGGATTTAAGCTCAAGGTACATCCTACTTATGATTCCGGGAATTCTTCGGAAATGGAAGTGGTGTGGGATTAATTAAACTGTTGCATTCGCACATCCCTGTCAATGCTAAGCCTTAGTGCCTCCTTCCTGGGTATATGTATAAGGGCTTCAGCATCAGTCTGACACCAGTCGATGAGTCACCCTTGTTGTCGGCATTACGAGATTTAGTTATCTCCTTAAGCTAGTAATTGTTATCACTACAGTTACCCCTGCAAATTAAGGCTATGTGGTACCTTTGTATTACCCTTGTACCTTTGTGCCAAACTGGGGATACTCTTCTCTACTTTACTTTGCCCTAGAGTAGAGTTGATTAGGGTAGGGTAGAGTAGAGTAGAGTAGAGTAGAGTAGAGTGGAGTGGAGTGGAGTGGAGTGGAGTGGAGTGGAGTGGAGTAGCGCCGGGTAGGGTAGGGTAGGGAGGGTAAGGGTAAGTAAGGGTAGAGTAGGGTAGGGTAGAGTAGGGTAGGGTAGGTAGGGAAGAGTAGAGTATAGCAGAGCAGAATATGGTAGAGTAGAGTCTTCTACACAGCAGCTTCATCTTGGCGCACTGTTTCACCGTAAATTTCGTCTTGCAGTGTTGACATCCATTGAAAACGAACATCGTTATCCGTGGACTCTGGAATCTCAGAAGTGAAAATAAGTTGCGTCAGTGTAGAACCTCGGCGATTTCCCAGTCTTGGACGTGATTCGAATAACGCTGAGCTGAACAGCTTCGAGTAAGTGGCTTTAAAGCTTTTGTTTCGGAGCGGAAATAGAAAGGGATTTAGGGCGGAGTTAAGGTAACCAAACATCAGGAAAGGGACGTTAGCCTCTTCTGGTATAATTTCAAAACACGAATCACACAAGCTGATGAGAATAATGTACATTGAATAAGGAACCCAGCAACAAAAGAACACTCCAACAAACATGGAGATAGTCTTAGCTGCTTTTAGGTTCCCTAAATAAGTGTTGTGTAAGCAACGGCAGAATAAAGTTTAGAAAACTTGTCAGAGCCGAGTAAGCTGGAGGGTAAGGATACCAACAAATGTCCTCATAAACAACCGGTTCACCAGGCGCCTCTCGCCAGCCCATCAAGGGAATAGAAGCGAACAACAAGCTGTAAGACCATGTTCAGGAGTTGATGATTAAAGCTCGTTTGCGTGTCAAAGGGTGAACGACGAAAGCGATTCAAAGGATCACTCAGGCTCTTGTAGCGATCAACACTGATGGCGAAAAGGGTCCAAATCGAGGTGGGCACTGTTGTGACAAACATGGTGCTCGAGATTTTGCAAATTAGCTCTCCATGCACCCAAGTCCCTCGAGCAAAAAACACATCTATGTCCAAAGGTGCTGAAATGGTCACTGTAAGCAAATCGGAAAGTGCCAGTGACAAAAGCAGGAGCGTCGTAGGATTGTTTCGTAGATTTCTATCCACCATTATCGCGTAACAAACGATTAAGTTTCCAAAAATTCCTACTGCAACAATGATTATAATAACATAACAATAACCTTTATTTGCATGACTATAATTATTTTACAGTATTGCAAAAGGTACGTTAAAACAAGAACAACAAGAAAAGAAATAATTATTATGATATTAAGTACTGTTTAATAAACGAGCAGGAGTGTTTTATCGGGTTTAAAACCACGAGGCGTAGCCGAGTGGTTTTAGACCCGATAAAACACGATCTGCGAGTTTATTGAACGGCTTCAAAAAACGATCTCATAGAATAATGAACTAATGGTGCCATTTTCCCGTGCTATAACTTTATTCCATAGTCTCATCAAGAGAATGTCAAAATCGATCTCACAGAATATAAAGACATTCTTTCATGTTTTGTAGTTCCTATAGTCTTTGAAAAGAATAAAAAGTTTTGTTTAATGAGCTTCGGACCATTTTCCCGTGCTGCTAGTTCATGCTGCTAGATCTGAAGAGAATTATAAGATTAGATGATTTGTATAGTGGAAACTTCATTCAATAGTGAGCTCGATGAGAACATTATGGCTTCGAAGCACAAGCGGACGTTTCGCAAACCCAAAAATGCTGAAGAAGAGAAACAACTGCTGGAAAATGCCGTACCAAAGTCAACACGTTCCGTCAATAAGTGGGCTATGAAGATTTTTTCAGAATGGCAGTCAACAAGAGTAAATAAGAAAGCTTCTGAAGAGCCGAGCAGTTGTACTAATGACACATCACAAATTCAAGACTTGGAAACCGACGTGCTTGATATGACGGCAGAGTCGCTAAATTTTTGGTTAACAAAATTCATAATGGAAGTGTGCAAAGATACCGGGGAAAATTATCCTCCTCGTACGCTGTACAGCATTGTTTCTGTTATATAAAATGTTACCCTCATTAGTATTCTTTATATAAAGAATACTAATGAGGGTAACATTTTATATAAAGAATAGTAATGAGGTATATTACAATCAGCCCCGCTTTCCCCTGGGACTGAAATCAAATGCCGCCACCAGGCTTTTTAGATTGTTGATGTATTACCGGTTTTAAACAAGCATCCACGTGACTCATTTGCGTGATGTAATTGGTGGAAATGATCATTAATTATTCATGAGTTTTTGAATAACAGATAATCAAGTGACATCATTCTTAGATGACAGGATACTGTCACGCAAATTATTCAACAATGAAATATAATTCGTCAATCGTAAATTAAGATAAATATCTTCGGAGTTCATCAGTTTAATCACCAGGGGCTCGTTTCTCGAAAGTCCCGATAACTTTTCGGGCCCGGAAAGCTATTTCATGTGTGCGATGTTTTGCATTTAAGACTCAAATTTTGTGGGTTTTGAAAGTTGAACAATAAAATTCTAAGTTGATAGAACAAGTCGGGCTGATATGCGGGCTAAAAACTACGCCAACGTTCTGTAGATTTTGATTTTAAAATGTAGCTTCGGGCCCGAAAAGTTACCGGATCTTTCGAGAAACGGGTCCCAGGTCCGAGTAAGATAGCTGCTGAAAATTATGGAGATGACTTTGTATTTGAGCGAAAAATTCATTTCTAAGTTTGAAATATTTCGGGCAATAGCAGAGGAAGTGAATTTCATCTTCAATTGCATTGGGGTCACAAACTGGACATGACCTTTTGTCGTGAGGAGTTTGGTTATAAGTTCCAGTTTCAATCATAAGTTTATGATTGCTTACGCGTAATTTTACCAGAGCCTTTCTATTGATTGTTTCTCTAGTTAGGTTTAAATAACTTGAAATTTCATAACGATGTTTAAACGTATTATAAAACTCTAATTTTCTTGTATAATTAACTGAATGCCGCCACTGAGTGATATACTTCTGTTTCATTATATTTTTATATCTTGATATTTTGGTTTTATCTAAATTGTTGGGAACAAAATTCGGTAGATTATAAGATTTGGATAATTCCATAATGTTGCTATAAAAACTAGTATTGCCATTAGAATGCAGATAGAAGAGTGAAGTATCGGGGAAAGGGGTTATTGAAGGACGGAGATATTTGGTCTAAGTAATAATAATAATAATAATAATAATAATAATAATAGTTAATAGTTAATCTCGAAAGCACTCGATGCCACTTATACAGACAACTCTGCCGTTTGTCTGTATTAGATGGTCCGAAATATATAAATTTAATTGTTAGAGGTTCTTTTGAAAATGGAGGAGTAACCAGGATGAAACATATTAAAAATTTAAAAACGTTCTCTGGTTAAAACGATTTAAGAAGGTAAGCTTTCGGCTACCGGTCTGTAGCCTTTGACGAACACTAAAATAGAAAGCGAAAATTACAAATATAAGCAATAAATGTGCGAAAAAACTAACAAACAGTAAAAATATGCAGTAAAGAGTGTGTGAAAGCTGAAAGTGAATTTAAAAATGATAAATAGTCATAAAAGAATGAAATATTGCCTAGGCAACGGCTTTGAGTTATTGTCGGCATTGATGGTTTTCTCAGTATGCCAGGATTCCAAAGTCTTACGGACAAAATGATTGCCCCTGTCAATTACGCGTGCATTTTCGAAGTCAATTAGGTGGTTGTTTGACCAAGCGCGGTTTGCAATATTTGAGCCTTTTGCAAAGTTTTTTGAAAATCCACGCTTTCTATTTTAGTATTCGCCAAAGGCTACAGACTGGTAGCCGAAAGTTTACCTTCTTAAATCTTTTTAGGCAGAGGTTCTGTTGACAATGGTATGAATAGCCGACAGCGCTGAACCTTACCCGGAGGGGCAATTTTTGGATTTTGTGTGAGCCGGGTATGCAGCTCAGAGTTAGGAACTCTAACCTTCTCCAGTTAGACCAAAATATGTAATAAATATAACTAGGCTAGCCAAATAGCGAAGCTCCCGTCAGGAATAAGCTGGATAAAATCGCTTTCAGCCATAAGAGTGCATGAGCCAGGACCCTAAACTTTGGCCGAATGGTACCACTCAGAAGGACAAACGCTAATGTCCATGGTGATATAGGTCAACATCCCTAGTTTACATTTCCGAGTGATAGCATTGCCAATTGTGTCACCTTCAGGGGGAAAATGACACCTTTTCTTACCCCTCCCCCCTTGGGCCATTTTCCAACGTGAGGATTATACATGGCATTCCCAACACAATTTACTTACTTTATTGTACGAAACTGGGGAAACGACTTAATAAACAAGTCAAAAATGAAGCCCAGTCAACCAGTACGCCATTTTAATCAATACTTTTGGACAGGGTGTAACCACATGACTGGTCACGTGAGCTTTAATGGTCGAAAACGCATTCTTTTTTTTTTCTAGTGCTTTCTTATTCGATAATATCACACTGTTTTGTGTTTTAATCTTTTCCTACTTGTTAGAGATCATTATCACAGTACTTTAAAGCCGAAAAAATGTCTACTGTGACAACAAACTTTCACTTTTTGGCATCCTTGATAACTAGTACCCAGTCCCCTAGATTTCATTCGAGCTAAACAAAGTGGCCTATGGCTGCCAATATGTCAAATTTTGCTATTTAGTTGGACTTCGTAAATCCTATCTGCTCCTACTAATTTGAATTGCTATGAAAAATGGAAATAGAACTAAGTTTCATCATGAACTGTAAAGTTTCTTTTTAATACTTTCCTTTGAGGCACACAATAAGTTACTGTTACGTGTTAGAGCGGTTTTCTTGAGTGCCGTGGTAGCAAACTGCAAAAGCAATTACTCTGACCAATATATAACACATAACATAATTTATGACCACTACATAATTTGTGTATTTTTGTGAATTGAGTGAATAAATCTCTCGTTGTGATTTGCCAATTACAACGGACACAAACAACGCAATGAACCAATCAGAACGACAAGCAAATACATGTAACCGACGCCAAGAACGAAACGATTGTGAGCATGTCGGGATTGGTTTTGGTTTCACTTTTAATTGGTTGAGAAAGTGGTGCTGTTTCTTTTTTTACCAACTGCCGAGCAAAGTAAGGCAAAACCAATTAAAGCAAATGCACATTACTTTCGAGGGTCAATTGAAAACTGCCCTATTCTGGACTTGATTTTAGCACAGTAAAACATGCTTTCGCGCAGTTTTTTTGTTCTTGAGTAGCCATTAATCTTCATGTGCCAGTCTCACTCTAAGTTCAGATTTATTCAAATGGAACAGCTGCTAGTCAACTGTGTTTCACTTCTTCAATGCATGAACAAGTTAAAAATCCGTCTCTGGAACTGACAGTTAGGCCTGGACACTGGCCGAGGAACATAACAATGGAGTATCAGGTATATAAGCGGACTTCTCAGTAACCACCTTCATCCTCCTCTTCGCTATCTCCATAAACAATGACTTCCACATCCTCTTGTGCGGCTTGGTTTTCACAATCCTGGAGTCAACGCAAGTCTGTGTACATGTTAGGACGTTCGCCATGCAAACGCAGTCTGAAAGTCTGCACGATCTGGGACATCTACATGCAAGAAGCTCCAGCACTGCCTCAGGAGCAGGCTTTCCATCCATCCAGTCAATTGTTAGACTTGATTCGTCTTCTGCTGAGCTTCCCATCTTCCATCCGAATCCAACTGGGTCAAGGATTGATGGGCTACACTGGAGACTGCGCCTCCAAATACACGCTTGATAGTTTGCCCCCATGGTGTGCTTTCGCAGGCAGTCTTTGCAAGGTGGTAACTGGTAGGACTCAATCTCTCCATTCTTCGCAAAGAAAAGATTGTATCTAAGATCATTCACGTCACTTGTATTTGCCCCAGATGAGTAGAAAGAGCAGGTCACCTTCTCGATGCTCCGGAAAAGGTCTTCCGAGAGGTCCCAGGATTGACTCAGCTCAGTGAATGTTTGTTTTGCATCATTGTCTGACTTGACAATCTTTAGGGCGAGGAGTTTGCCTTTACCAGCAAAAGCACCAACTGTGTCACATCAGGTGATAGAATGAAGACCAACGAGAGCCTGAAAAACATCTTCCCCGATAGTAGCAACCACTTTACTTATGTCAATCAACCCGTGTCTGAGTACCGCATTTCAGGAACTAACTGGCATCAATGGAACTTGGAAAGACCAGAAGCAGCACAAACACATCGGTATCTTCTGAGCTGACCACCACTGCGTCATAACCACCTTGCACGTAGCAGTAGACGAGTGACAGCCTCCTCTTGGCAGCTGCATAACTCCGGCACTTCCACTGTTCTGTCTCCAGAAATCCTCCAGCATTTCTCTTCACAGGTGACATACAGCTATTTTTTATTCCGCTGAATTATCTGAACGTCCTGCTCAGTTTGCCATTCCTCGACCTTATCAAGCTTGTTTTGTTCTTCACCTGGCTCAGGAACTTCTTCCATTGCTTAATCAGCTATGGGACGGTTATGTTCACTACTTGCACTCCAGGCACTTCCCCTCGCATGCCTCTTTCTGTATTCTTAATGGAATTTTCCTAATAGGTGTCGAAAACGAAGTTGATCCTGCTGCTATCTGAGCCTTCAAGTAAGACCATGGCCATCAAGGGGGATGCCAGGCTTCCAAACGCGATTTGGGTACTTTCGACGCTCACTTTCTGTACGAGAGCCATCCCATCTACTGATAACCGTAGCTGAGGTGTTTGGTGACATGTCAGCTAGCTGGACATTCTTTCGCAGTTAAGAAGCCAATGCCGCCTTGTTGGTCTTCCGAGGAAAATCCTCTGCTGTCGATGTCAATGCCCAAGGCATAGGACCAAGGCTATGTTGCAGCATGTCCTTAACTTCAATCTTCGGACTTTGTCCGGTAATTAACATTCTCTCGAAAAGAGATCTGTCGGCCTTGAGCATCATGGCTCTTCCCTGAGACGAGAATGCTTTTTTCTTACTGAGCGACGTAAACATCTTCAGTTTTTTTCAACTACACAGGATCGTAAAACGTCTTCTTGGGAGGGGAGCTTTGAAGCTTTTCCTCCTTGATTTGCTGTAATTCTTGTTCTCAAATCGCACAGACGTGAAGTAAGTCGTATGAAATATCTGCAGGAGCTTCTTTCGCTGTCAAGATGCTGTTGAGGTCTTGGTTACCTACGAATGGATTATTCCAGCTCTCGATGAGGGCTTCAACTGCCAACACTTGCTTTTCATCTTTAGGCATTCTCGGTGATTGCATCTCATCTTGGTGAAATTGAGGCGCTTTGCTTGTACTAAACTCCTCAGCTGATCGAGAAAAGCACACCAGTACTCTGCTGTAAGGTAAGATCTATTTACAGCGCCGGTCTTCAAGCTGAATATTGTCACGATTCCTGTCGTCTTTGTGTCTTTGTTGACAGTTACCTCCATGGTCTGATCCACGAGAATCCTCCCAAACGGATTCTCGCCGGTTAGCTTCATAGAAACTGGCCTTCCATAAAATTCCGATGTACATTAGGATGTTCCTCTGGTTCGCCATTTGTGCGTACTACGCCATCAGATATTTTGCATAATTGAACTTGTCGTATGCAAAGCACCATGGGATCATATGATGAACCACATAGAGATGTAGCAACAAGTTACCTTCTTGGGATGCACAGATGAGGCCTAACAGCACATCCCCAACAAGGTGGATGGAGGACATCCAAAAGGCGGACAACTAAATGCTATTCTCGTGGCGGAAATGCTCCTGGTATTGACTCCACAGTTGGTACACCTGCAACAAGGACTCACTGTTCGAGACGTTATTGTACTGCGACACACTGAAGATTTCAGCCATTTCTTCAGCCTCAGAGTGGATTGCGCGTAGGTGCTTCAGCTTGTTTGGATAGTGGTTCGTTTGCCAGGCAATGAACTGTTTCCAGATGACCCGCAGTAGGGCCTCATAGATGCACCTGTGAACTCGAACCACACGATTGTATATCTCCTTCGAGGACGCCCAAGACTGAACCTTCTGCGATTATTCCTGATTCAGTGCAGATATCGCACAAACCAGCCTCTTGGAATCGTTTGCCAATTATTGATAAAAGGTGGAAAATTGTATGAAAAGTTCCTAGCCTGAGAAGAACTTCAGCGTAGAGATCTTTGTGTTTCCAGGCGTCCTCACAAGCTTTGGTGTAAAGTGCTTGATACATGACAACCACAATCTCACGTAGATTTTTAAAAAATCTTCCTGATATCCCCTGAATGACGCAAGATGTAATTGACTGTGGATAGCTGAGTCAAGGGAGCATTTTTTGCATAACCGGTTCATGGCTATGAAACTTGATGTTAAAGCCCGTCCAGCTTGGGATCCGCTGATTGTCTCCTTTAAACAGTCTTGCAATTAGCCAAAGTAGGTCCTTTCTTATAGAAATCTGTTCCTGGCCACCATAATCAATCGTAGCTATTCTGAGGGGCTGTGGTCCTACCTTGTCTCCTGAGATGGATGCGGCTAGAGGCTGAACTTCGTGCGTGATGGTCCTCTGCTTTCGTTTGCTGATAACTGGAGGCTGTATACTGGGGGGTTGTGGTCCGTATACCTTGAGTCAGACAGCAATTCCATTGACACGGTTAGTGGTTCTCTTTCCTGTGAGTGTCTCTTCTAATCTGTCAATGTTCTCCCATGCCAGGTTGGGGAACACGTTAGGCACGTTGAATAGTTCCTGGAAGAACCACCTTCTGATTTAAGTTTGCTGCCATCTTCTGAAGGCACAAAGTTGTGTCATTTTTTTCGAGCTGACAGTAGGACACACCATGTCCCAGTATATTCCGCATTTTTATTAATTCTACATTTTCAGTCAGCGTTTTGACCCCATAGAACAACAGAATGTGTTTAGGAGGTTTGCTTTGGCCACAGGTGTTGCATAAATGAGATCTTGGCTGAAAGAGTTGATCAACATCTGCATTCGTGTAGACGGATTAGCTGCGGTGCAGTCGCCAAGGAGGACTCTGACCAGGCATTCTGGAACTGGGAAATTGTCTGGTACAACATGTCCTCGACGAATTGGCCATGGAGTGGTATACTTTGGTATACTTCCTATCCGTAATGGAACGTCAGATGTGAGCAGAACACTGGTCAATGACATTTGTAATATCTGTGGTTGCAAGCCTGTAGCTTTATAGTTCCTTTTCCGAAAGAAGCTTTTCTTTAACCCTCTACCTAACTTCAAAAATACCTGATATTTCAATAAAAAGTCTTACGTCTATCTGAATCTCTTCATAAC